>OZ010578.1:81338090-81938090 GCA_963932145.1 Acanthosepion lycidas
CTTGCATCGCCGACAAAAAAACTAATGTGTATGCTAGTTATTCTACAATAACGTTATCAAGACGGCTCACTTTACACATGAATGATTCATCGTCCATTTTACAAGATCTGGAAAAACAATCCTGTCCACGTTCACAATTTAGAAGAATACTAGTTGACAATACTTGTATATTTCATCAAGAATGTAACGACAAATTCTCGAAGCTATCTTTATTAAAAAATTAAAACCAACACTTAAAATTAATTGGGAATATATTACAAATGTTCTGAAATGCTTATAGTATATAGTCCTTTTAACTAAACAGTTTTTTAAAAAACAAAGAACAAGTAAACTATAATCTCCTAACAAGATTTCAATTTTTAACTGAGTTACCTCTCTTACATTAAATTTTTTCAACATGGAAATATTTAAAAATCACCGTTTGTGACTTTGCGCATGACTGGAACTGTTAACAGTTTAACCACAAAAGCAAAAAAATTTCCTTCGGACAAACACAATTATTTGTCTTAACCAACATAAGCCTGGAGATGATATTGGAATATATCGAAAGTACTTGGAAAAATTAAAATGAATATAACCATGGTACCTTTCTTGCTCTCTTTAATCATGAAACAACAAAGCTTACACGTGATTAAGAAAGGATATTATTGAAAATAAACAATCGCAACGTGTCTAAATTGTTTAATCACACTGGTTTATATATATATATATATATATGTGTGTGTGTGTGTGTGTGTGTGTGTATAGTTATTGCTAAGACTCCATCAAAGTCAAAGTTAGTGTGATCCCTTCTTCAACCGCCAGATATGGACTCTGATAAAATATTGTTCCCTTTTGTCTTTAAGTCTCCACAAATGTGATTTTAAGGAGTCAGCTGACTTCTTACTTAAATTTTTCCCACATTTGGATGGGATATATATATATGTGTGTGTGTGTGTGTGTGTAGTTCTTTCAAATTCTGTCTTCTTGTTAGGAACTAACTTTAACGAATAAGCTTTGAAAAGGACTGTTTTATTAAAAAAAAAAAAAATAAAAAACACCCTAATGTTTTAACATCAGACAAAAATCTGTTCGTTAATGTTATAATGTCTTTAACAGGAAGCATCTTATTATCTGGCAACCCTTCCAGTGACAACAATGCATGTGCAGAATAATGAAAAAAAATTCATCTTCACCAACTCTTCCCGTGCCTTGATATTATTTTTATTATATACAAAAAGAGAACAACACGGGAGTGAAATAAACGCTCAAGACATGGAAAATGATAAAGAAATGGACTGATCTAATGACGTGCAAACCAAATCTCAAGTAATTTACTCTCATAGCGCAATAAGTGTTTCTGTGATTAGGATGATTAGTATAGACCTGGAAGAAAGGCTGCATGTAGGACAAAATGTGAAAGACAAGTCTCTCACAAAAATATAAACGGATGATAATGCAGAAGGAAAAGAAAAGGGAATAATGAGAAATCAAATATTTCAGAATAACGTAACAACCAAAACGGTGGAGTAAAACGTCGCTTTAAACAAATAATTCAATAGCTGAAAATAAAAGAAAGAAGACAAGAGTAGAAGAAGTGAAAAACTAAAGTATGGCTTCTTTATGGAGACTTTGTAAAGTGTTAAGCTGCCATGATTCACTTCGATCTCAGCACCAGGAACGTAATTTGCCAAAAGCAGTCAACCAAGAAAATAGCGCGTGCTTTAAATGCACAAGGTCTGTACATTTTTCGGTGAAAATTCGCTGTTTCTGATTTCTTTCGCAGATAAAATTAAAAGTCGAAACGAAAAAGGAAGTATTGCACATAGTTTCTAGATGAAAGGTGATATTATATTTTTATTTTATAATGATACGATTTTAATTTTAGAACGATGAATCTATGTGATAAATGGTTTGAGAGATAAACACACTAACCATCGCTTTAAAAGTTTTCTCAACCTATACCACCATTTTTCATTCTTTCAATATCTCCCTACTCTCTCTCTCTCTTTCCCTACTCTCTCTCTCTCTCTCTCTCTCTCTCCCTCTCTCTCTCTCTCTCTCTCTCTCTCTCTCTCTCTCTCTCTCTCTTCATGCATGAATATACACTTACCTTAAATTTTCTTCGTTATGACTTGTACCACTCAAAAAGTATTGTTCAAGAAATTACAATAATTTTCTGCAGTTATCTTGGCACCATCATCAAATGTGAAGGGACCTATAATTTTACCGTCTACAAAATTGGCCCCAAAACATTAATCCATCTCCTTACTGTTGTCTTCTAAGTTAACCATTTGCATGAAGGGCGCGACCTCTATAGCCCAACTATTAGGCCCACCGAATTTAGAACTAAACGTTACTATTGAGAAATCAATTTTTATGTATTTCTTGACGCGACATACACGTCGCTATAATGTTTTTTTTTTTTTTAAATTGATGGTTTGATTCCTTTCAAGTCTTAGCGTTTATTCTACATCGATCCTTTTGGTTTCTATTCGCAACACCAATTTCAAATATGTCCTTGTTCGTCACTTTACTTTTCTTGCTTATTATACTTTCTATTTTCTCAAATATATTTTTGCGACCTTCTTAAAGCCATTTTTTCTTGTTCTTATTTTGCCAATATTTCCAATTTATTTCCGTTGTACTTCTTCTTCTTCTTCTTCTTCTTCTTCTTCTTCTTCTTCTTATTATTATTATTATTATTATTATTATTATTATTATACGATGAACTTTCTTGAATTATTTTGCTATTTCCAACATTGTGTTCTCATTACCCAATCATTTTACAATATCTGGTTTCTATTTCCAAGTTATATGTTTCTAATGATCCATGGCAATCTTTATGTAGCTGAAATTAAAAAATAAATATCAATAACTATGATATATATATATATATATATATATATATATATATATATATATATATATATATATATATATATATATATATATATATACAATATATATATATATATATATATATATATATATATATAATTTGTCGTGGTGGACAATTTTTCTACGTCTACCATTCGTCCATGCGTTGAATATTGCTGTAACATCTAGCCCGTTGCTTCTGCTATGCATTTAGAGGTTCTTGATAAATCCAAAGAAGAATATGCACTTTTATCGGTCCTGACTTGGCATCTCGGCTTCATTAATTTCCCTTCGCATTTCCATAGCTTCCAGTGCCTTTTCTAGAAATATTTTTTCTGATAATTGTTCTGATGATCTTTTTTCAATGGTACTTGGACTTTATGAATTTAGGTATACTATTAGATTGGTGGAAAGGTTTAATTCTTTTACAGTTGAAATAGCCAGATGTAACCGTAAGTTCTATGCTAACAGTTTCTTCTCTCGCACGTCTCGTTGCAGAACTCAATTTCCGGCTTCTTGCTTTCCAGTTAACATTGATCTTCAAAAATTTAAAAGCAATCTCAATCGTTATCTTCTGTCTTCTTGTTCTTTTATCGTTCTTGCTATTTAATAATGATTTTCTTTTGTTCAAATTATATCACACTCAGTAAACTTTTGTCTCTTAGTGGCTTTATTGCCTTACTTGAGGTGAAATGATTTAAAAATACGTTGAAAAACCTCGCGTGGCATCAAATTTCACACCACCAAATAAGGTATTAGAAATAATAAAACCAGATGTTTTAAGTTGAAATTCTCATGGTAGATTTAACATATAAATATAAGTACATCCCGAACTCTTATTGCTTAATACCAATTTTATTGTAAAAATATTGACTTGCATATTCATATCCGACATAGTGTAAAGAACATAAGCAAATGATCTCAAAGTTTTAGTAGTATATAGATATTCTAAGTATATAATTATGTATGTGAATGAATCGAATAAAACAAAAATGACGTATAGTCACTTATGCTAACGTTCGTTCAACTGTAAAGGTGAGTTCATACATGTATGCGCATGCGCGGTTTTATTCATATGTTTCTCCATTTTAAGCTCGGCGGGTTTATGTTTATCCATGTGTCGCGTATTATATGTAAAATGTCTAGCCATTACTATATCCACGCAGGGGCGTTTCTTGGTGTCTATTTATCCGTATAATTCAAATCATATTTTCTTTTCTGAAAAAAAAAAATTATTTATTTAGTTTGCGTGCGTGAATGATTTCATTTCTTCCGTCCATTTTTTTCCACATCACTTTTATATTTTCTATTCGGTTGGAGATTTTAAAAAAATAGAATTAACTACAATAACTATCAAGATGTGCCAGAAAATTTAAAAGAAACCATGAAATTAATGAACTGTGATCTTTCTATAATTGTGAGGATCCTTAAAACTTTCTTTCTATGCTTCCATAAGTAATCCATATACAGTGTAACCCGGATATAAGAGACCCAGATATAGGAGAAACCCGGATATAAGAGAGATTTTCTCTGGTCCCAAATTAGAGCCTGTGTTAATGTATATAAAATAGACCAAACCCTGATATAAGAGAAACCCGGATATAAGAGACTTCTTCTCCGGTCCCGACAACTCTCTTATATCCGGGTTACACTGTAAATAAAAAAAATCAAACTGTGCACGGTTGTATTACACAAGAATTAAAAAAAAATATGCTTCGATTCTGAAATGTTTTAATATTACTTTTAAAGTTACTTTCACACAGCACAATACTAAATGAGGGAAATACGGATAGGACAGTAAGTATTGCCATTTTTCCAAACAGGTAGGGCTTGAGCTGAAAATCAACATTCATAAAATGACTTTACCTGAGCACGAACACCGAATACTATAATAGTATATTGCCACCATCCTCCTCCTCCTTCTCAAATTACAAATACTACTACTACTACTAATAATAATAATAATTATTATCATTATTTTTGTTATTATTATTGAATAAATAAATATGTGAATAATAATGTGAATTATATACATAAATATATCAGTAATTGTAATTGCAATAAATGATTATATAAACATATATTTTAATAATTATAACATGAATAATTATAAAATATGAATAATTATATAATATGAATAATTTTATATATTATAATATATTATGAAAATAATATTAATATATTATATATGAATATTATATATGAATATTATATAAAAAATAAATATAAAAAGTTAGCACGAAATTCTAAACAATTTTTTTGAATATTTACCAAATGTGGGCATATATGTTATGTGTGTGAAATATGCAACATATCCATCTTAAATCTATCGACAATCTGCTCACTGGTTAGAATCCATTAAATGTTTTATATTTCCTTTTTGGACAGCATTTCTCGCAAAATTCGTATTTCCAAACGAAAACTTTCGTCTAAAGCAGCAGTTCCCAACATGCCCCACCTCATCATCTCTAAACACCTGATTCCCCTCTTTTTTCGAAAAGTGAATTCCTATTCACGTGGTGGAAGCCTAAAAGGCCATCAACTTTCCTTAAGAATTTAACACTGAATATATGCAATAGTATTATCATTTAATTTTAGAATTTTACAATATTTATAAAAATATTGTTACTAATAAGAATATATATTATATATAGTACATACGTAATTACATATGTACATACATACATACATACACGCAAATATTTTTATGTATGCATACTGTATATACACCGTATTTATTGACTCACACATACACTCATACTCACACAGACTCACTAGAAAAAGATTCACTGTTAATAACTCATTCTCGAATTACCCCTCCCCTTAAAAATCAAATTGCCCCCATGTGGGGCGTGCGCTCCACTTTGGGAATCCCGAATCTAAAACTAGACGAGTGAATAGAATCGTACAAGCCATTATTATCAGTTTTATGTGTAATATGGATGTTTCTTATATTATCAAGTCATGGGCACATGGTTAGAACGAGTGGTTAAAACGTTCGCATTCTAACCATGTGACCCGGGTTCGAATCTCACCATGGTCGATTTGTCAAGAAGGAGATTTCCTGATGTTATCGGAGGGGTCGATCCCAGCGTGCGGCACCTTTGGAAAATGCCTGAAAATCATACCACGGTTTGACCCAAGCCTTGTGAGTGAAATTGGGTAGACGGAACTCTTAGGGGCCGTCGATAGCTGTGCTAGCACAAAGTCACAAGTCGCCATGGCCTAGGGCTTGAGCGTGCTTGCCTTGTTTAAATTGTTGATCACGCACTAGATAACACGCTCTTTCCCAGAAACTGTAACTAAGGTCTGGACAGCATAATTGCAGTATAAACCACAAGTAGGCTCCGTGGGTGTTGAATAAGCACAAATATGCCTGAGTAAGCATCTGAAATAGGGATTGGCTAGCGGCCCTAGTAGACGGGTATCCTCGAATAAGAGTGGCCAGCTATAGAGAATATTGTCAAGTAAATCCAAAACAAACTTACGACCTGTTATGAATAATCAAAAGTGGTCTCCCCTTGTTTTGTTTCTTTTTACTGGTACTATAAAAGGACACTATACGCGAACCTTGTATTCTCAGGTGAATAAAGCTTTCTTAAAGCCTGCTCATGCGTATTTTTGTTATTACACGACCGAAAACACAAGCCACTGTTAGATCTACCAAGAGACAAGATCCCGAAAGCCTGTGTACATTTACACAATTTACTTATTCGTCGTGTCTGGCAAATATTCCTTATTTTCCCCAACGTTTATCCATAGTAGCAAAGTTTAAAAAAGAAAACTCTCTATTCGCTATAAACAAGGATATGAATATTATATATGAATATTATATAATACCTATATACTAATACGCTTGTACATATGTACACTTGGTATCAGAGATACTGAAAGGAAAACAGAAATAGAGAGAGATATTGTGAGTAAAACAAAAAGAGAAAGAGAAAGAAGGGGGCGTAAAGAGACAAAAAGTGAGTGTGACAGAGAAAAGGATTGGAGTGTGGTAAAGGTAGTTATTTGTAGTGAGGTGTTAAATCATGTTTCGTGGCCTAACAATCTGTTGAATACAAATTCACCCTTGAACTGCAAGTGACATTTTGTAATTAAAATTTTTTTTTTTTTTTTTAAATATTCGCAAATTTGTTTGAGGGAACCGAGTCTGTGTTGAACGTCCAAGAGAAAAATAGAAACTATGTGGTGGTAGCTGGGAGACAAGAGACAAAAAGAGAGTGCACACAGAGTAAGATTGAAAGTGCGGGTCATCTGAGATAAAAGCATTTGTTTGTAGTGAGAGGTTAAATCAGGTTTCGTGACCTAACAATCTGTTTGAACACATTTCAGTATTTTTAAGAGAGACTATGTCACTTTTCTTATAATAATCTGCGAGGTTGAAAAGTACAGAGTGCAGCATTAAAAAATCTTTTAATACGTGTAATTTATACGTGTCCTGCTAGTAGAATATGAATAGATTACATACATTGAATATAATACGAATATAATATAAATATAATGGGAATTATAATAGATGTATATCTAATTAATAAATATATATAAGTAAACATATACCTAATGAATAGCGTACTACAAATGGAATATAGGCATTCACGACAACGTAAAATAATTATTTTATGTTAGGTTATACAAGTGGTACTGGTACAATGTGACTCACTACTACCTGTCATTGGCAATGAATCAGGCTTTTCCGGTGAGGAGGGTTTCTAGACACCCTGCAGGATTAAAAACAAAGCCTGTCGAAGGGTAGAAAAAACCTTCTTGTAGGGTCAACGGCTACCTAACACAATGTGGCAGATTAGGGTCCGTAGCTATGTATACAGTCAGTGTGGTGTTGGCACGGCATCGCTCGTCGAAGGGCTGATTGATGTCAAAGGCCAGGGCGGATGGTTTCCTCGAATGGAATCAACGGTCACGTGTACGTGACCAAGGCGACCTTACAAGTTGGAGGACCTCGGTTGTAGTATGACCAGCAGTGGGATGGGCTCTGCCAGATCAACTAACCAAAGACTACGCATGATTATTATTATTAGTAGTAGTAGTAGTAATAGTATATCATTATAATATATTGCAGAAAGGATAGAAGCGAAAAAATATAGGAAAAATGTCTTCAAAAACCAAAATGAAGAAGAAGAAGAAGTATGTCCCGGCGTTGCTCGGGCTTGATTCAAAAATCGTACGAGTCATACAACAATCGCTATCACTTGACTTAAAATATTTTTGCTCTTCCTTGCCTTTAAAGGAGTGCCTTACTTCTTGCCTATCTCACACTGCGAAGTTTTTCTAAGCTCTATACTAAACATTAAATCTGTTACGAAAAAAGAACTAAACAAAATGAATACAAAATGATCAGCTTTAAAAAAGGACTCGTAACTGGAAAAACCAAATGAAAAAAGAATGTTAACAACAAATACTTTTTCACACCCAACCCAGTTCTGCGGAATCAGAATCAACATTGAGTTTAAGCAAGCGAATGAGCCAATTGGAGTAAAGTGCCATGCAGATTTAAATTTTTCCCACTTGTGACGAATGCAGCTATCGATTCTTTTGCATGCTAGCATACTAATTAACATTCATGTCAGTCAGCTGTATGCTCTCACGCTGGCCAATAGAATCTTCCTGCCTGTTCGTGGCAGCCAGCTAGGGGCTCTCACTATGGCCAGTAGAAAATGTCCGCAAACTACATGAAAACTGCCGTAGAAGTATGAAAAAATCGATTATTTCCACTATCGATGGGAGTTGGGAAATACAAAGTCTGTCTTCGCCTTTCAACTAACTTGGAGCATGTGCATGTAAATTTTGGTGCAAATCCATCAAAAATTGCGGCCGTGCATTCATTACATACACACACACACACACACACACACACATCCTGCCTTTTATAGATAGAGATTCACATCAGCGTTTGTTCAAAAGAACTCCTTAGATTTTTGCCACTAACCAGACATTAATATGGATATGGCATTCAATCTCTAATTTGTTTTTTGTTTTTTTTAAGCGCACTGGAAACTTTTGCACATGCCTTATATATTTCTTCTTATTTATGATTACCTTATTTCTTTGGCCAAAAATATTTATCTGATGTGTGTGCATTACACGTAAATATTATACATCCTGCAGATAATGAATTATTTTATGAAACTACTGTAATCTGATGCTCACAGAACAGATTGGGGACAAGAGGAACAAAGGAAAACAATGCATAAAAGTCTTAACGAGGTTGAGTAAATTGATGGCGGAACATGGTTTAGAAGAAATAACTAGAAGACAAAATTTATTAAGAGATACAAAGGACAGGAAGTTGTAGAGAGCCATTATCGCCTACGGCCTGAGGAGACACAGCACATGTTCATAAAATAATCCCATCAAGCGAATAAATATACAAGTCAGATCACGCTGAAAATACTAGTTCTTGTTCAATGATCAGAATTAAGCATTGTCAGTACTTAGGTTTAAGACCAATTGGGAATCAACGGGTAGTGTAAGCGGCTTCCTACAATATATTTCGGCGTTAAATAACCCGTAAATATTGGTAAACCGTTATTAAAAAAAAGGACTTACGACAACTTTTGAAAATAATTCATTGACCCTCACTCACAGTTTTTTTTAAAAAGTTATTACCTACCATAAAAAAAAGACAGGTAAAATAAAAATTAAAAAGGTAGGTAAAAGGGTAGTTAAAATAAAAATTAAAAAGGTAGGTAAAATAAAAATTAAAAGGGTAAGTAAAATAATTTTAGTTTATATTGAATCTCCCACTCTTTTTTTCTATCATCGTGACATGTGTGTGACACAAATATTGACAATGTATACAAAGACCCGGAGAAGTTGAAAATAATATCAGCTCAAGCCCCTCATTCCCCAGGCAGTACCGTTTCTTTGGGAGGATGAGGGTGTCATTATCTGGCACCTGAGGCGTTCCCAAAAAGGGGAAGTGCCGAAGGGGCTTGGGCAATTTTTGTACGGTTTTCCTGGAAGCCCACGTTAAACACCGACCTTGCGTTACATTCTTTTGGGGCGTGGGCACGCGGATAAATACTTCGTGCCCGAAAATCTCCAACCAAAATTCGAACTTGGTTTGCTGATTCACATCATTCTGATAACCATCACGCCTCGCCCGGAACATCCTGAGAATATATTGAATTTAAGAAAAAAATCCAATTTTTTTGTCTTTTGGTCAGATTTTAAATAGTGAGCATTTCTGCACACTCACACACTCACACACAAAGCACACACATTCGAAAATATTAGGTTGGTGCAAAAATAATGACGTAATAATGTCGTTTTTTGACGTATTTTTTAACGTCAAAAACGACATTATTACGTCATTATTTTTACATCAACCTAATATAACTTTTGGTAATAAACATTTTTATACGTATCTCACTGTTAATAAATCAAACTGACCAACTGCGTTGGAATGACAAAATGACTGTCTTTTTTGTAGTTTTATATTCTTATATTCTGTATCCCTTCAGGACTAAGGTGAACTGTCCACACTTTCCTATTCATTGTAGTTTCCCTCTTTTTTCTATAAATGTTTTCATGGCAATTGTTCCGATGAGATTTCCTCCTTGGTACCTCGAACGCGTATTTAAGCGTATTTTATTAGGTTGGTGCAAAAATAATGACGTAATAATGTCGTTTTTTGACGTTTACGTCAAAAAACGACATTATTACGTCATTATTTTTGCACCAACCTAATAACTTGATACAACAGTATGTTCTATTCTAATAATTTCTTTCCTCGCACTTCCAGCCTGTGGAACTCTCTTCCAGTTTCTTGCTACCCTGCCACCTATAATCTTCACAAATGTAAATGCAATGCCAGTCGCCTTCTTATCTCTTCCTGAAGCCTGTTCTTTATTGTCTTTTCGCCTCATTAAAGTCTTCTTACTCTCTTTCACTCCCAGTAACCCCTTGCATCACAATGGCATTATCGACATGCTTTGTGGGGGGGAATGATTTTCAAAAACTCGCACTAGCTTGTTAGGTAGGTTACTCGCTTTTTTCCTCTGCCTCTCCAGCCTTCAATATGTCTTGAGTATCAAATTCTCCAAGCGTTCTTCCTAAATATATGTCCCAGATATTTCAACCCTCCCTTTATCATACCAAAAAAGTATATTTTTTGTTCCCTTAAAACGTTTTCGTTGTTCACGTGTTCTATCAGTAATATTCTCAGCATTCTTCTGTAAAACCACATTTCTGTTGCCTCAAGTCTCTTCTTATCTTTAAGGAAATTGACCAACAGCCACTATCAAAGAGGAATATTAATATTATATGGTAATTAAACACTTTTCTTGTTTCTAACGAAAGATTCCTATGTTTTAACATTTTGCCTTTGGAAGACACCTATCTCTATTCCAGTGCAACACATTTTCTGCAGTCTGTTAAAACAATTCCGAAATATTTAAATTTCTGTACTTATTTGATTTTACCATCTCCAATTCTTAGCTTGCATATTGGGCTGTTCCGCTAACAACCAGACATTTTGTCTTCTTACAAATGATGGTTAGTCTTGTATTCTCGCTTTCCTTTACTACCTTGTGTAGAAGCTCCTACAGTTTTCTTTCTGTCTGCCATCAATGTGGTGTCATATGCTTATCTTATATCGTTGAGATTGTACCCACCAGTAATTCTTGGTAGGAATCCTAGATTTTTTCGGATCGTCTTGATGTAAAGGTTAAATAAATCCGGTGAGAAGAGTCATTCACACACACGTAAAATACTTGATTGGCAAAAAATAAAAAAAGAACCACACCTCATAAAAGTGTTTAAATGACGTAATGGTGGCTTCCTCTTCATCAACAGCTCAAAGAGCTGAAATTAATGGCAACAAGAGAAAGTGGTCCATCTGCGAAAACAATTCCTCAAACTTTACCATATGCCTCTTGTCATGTGCAAAAACGCTTGACGCCTTTTAAAACGCGCGAATTAAATTTTCAGTAAAGAACGAGATGAACATTAGAAAGTCATCATTTGTGAAAGAGGAAATGAAACCATCTTTTCTATAAAAAGGAAAGCACTTTGACGTCGGTTTGCATTTCTGTGTCAAAGCAAAGAGAAGAGGTTATACATTTTAAAACAGAAAAGAAAGTAAAAATTAATGATAGTAAAAATTTGATATTTAGAAAGAATATTTTTTAAAAATCCTGTTGTTATTGTGAACTTTCAACTTTGTAAATACAGTAACTTGAAATTCTCAAAAAACACTTATCATCTAGGATAATGACTAACATTTTCAAGTGTGTATTCCTGTTCCACCAATAATGTTTCGGGAACTTTCTTGGACTTTTTTTTAAAGAGATGGCATACCGTTCTGATGTCTATTTTTCTTCAGAGTAGAATGGAAGTTTTTCTTGACTCAGCTTTTAGTTTATGATGTTTTGTCATTCGTTGGTATATATTTCATAAGGAACTCAAAAATATGAAATAAACATTAACTCTAATTTCCCTAACAAATTAAACTAATGTTTAAAAAATAAAATATAACAATAATAAAAATAATAATAGTAACAATAACAATATAAAAAACGTCATTAACCTATTCTATAGAAAGTAATTACACAATAACTACACATTTGATTATATATTACATGAAACTTAATACATATCACCTATCAATAAAACCAAACAATTTAAGCTCAACACTTACTACAAAAAATAAAAACTTCTAGCATGATCATCACCAACAATACAGCAAAATAAAAAAAATCAACACTTCAATAAATCAATGAAGTCTACAAATTTACTTGCCCACTTGGAGAAGATCTCTTTAATAATGATAAAAATTCAGACACGTACATTGGTTACACAATTGTTACATTATCACGCTGGTTAACCTAGCATTTATTCGATAATAGTTCGATTATATCGCATATCACTAACCAATACAGCAACAATAACAATAAAAGACAGCAAGAAATTCGAAAAATACTTATGAACAGTACGAAAATACATTACCATATAAATTGTGAAAAAAGACTACAGGTAATAGAAGATTTAACAATAAAACACTAAAAAAGAATGTCCTGTCAATTTTTCGATGTGGCATATAATTTGCATAGACTTTCTGAATTGAAAATTCAATCAAAATAATAATTTCCTTCATTTTAAATGACACAATCCCATCGAACAGGCAAGTTATCAATTCCTCAGGTATAGCCATAACATTTTTCACACAAAAACACTTTGATGCCTTTTTTCACCTTTTCATAATCGGTGTGGCGTTTCCCACCCAGGAAGTATAGAATTGAAAATGTGTAAATCTGGTGGATCAAAATCAAGAAAATACGGTGAATACGGTAAAATTTTCATATTCAGAACCAAAATCTTTTCCTACGTAAGTTTTACAATGTGTGGTCTTACTTTGTCACGCAAGAGTTACACATTTCCGATTGATCAGTGAAGCTCGCTTTTTTCAATAAAGACTACTTCCAGTTGACGTCAATATCTTGCAAATTGACAATTGCAATTCAATACTTAGATGTCACTCTCCTTGTCCTACCAAACATAGTAATATTCGTATGGTGTCATCCTGGTTTTGGTACAGGATTTACCTTTGTCTATTCCACCAACCCACGTTTCATCTTTGATGACGATTATTTCCAGGGATGGTTTAATAGTTCTCCTGTCCTTAATAGCGAACAGATGTTGGTGTTTTAAGTTGAAAACCAGTCAGATCATGTGGAACGTAGAAGCCAAATATTGTCAGGATTTTTTTTTTTTTTTTTTTTACCAAGTACATGTTGTAATTGTAATTGTTGTATAGTTTGTATTGAACTGTTGTGCTATATCACGTAACATCAGTTTCTTCTTTTTCTTTTTCTTTTTCTTCTTTTGTGTGACTTGTCCTTTCAGAATATGAGAGAATATGGCTCTCCATAACTTCCTGTCCTCGCTAGCTCTTAGCAAGCTTTATCTTTTTGCTCTCTCTCCTAATTGCTGTTTTGCCAACGATTTACACAGGCTCGTTAGGTGGGTTATTCGCTGCTTTCCTCTGTGCTTCTAGCCTTCAATGTCTTCAATATACTAAATTCTCCAAACCTATTTCCTTTATAATTTGCCCTAGAAATTTCAACTATTTCTTTTTTTATGTTTTCTCTAAAACTTCGTCGTTACTCACATGTTCAGTCTATTGTATGCTCAGCTTCCTTTTATTGAACGACATTTATTTTGTCTCAAGTCCCTCTTCATCTAACAGGAGATTGTCCAGCATTCCCTGTCATATAGAAGTACTGATATTACATAATAGTTCACCACTCTTTCCGTCCCTGTTTTTTTTTTTTTTAATGCTTTTCCTAACTCTTGGAAGACAAATTTTACTATACCAACGGGCCTTTGGATTTCAGTGTCACAATTTCTGTATTCTGTTAAAACACCAGCTAGATATTCAAATTTTCGTACTTGCTTGATTTTGGTGTCTCCAATGCGTAGTTCGCATCTTGAGTTGTCCCTTTTGCTGCCAACCATACATACCGAGTATGATACTAATTTTAATACTAAAACTTTAATGGTCTTGACACCCGCTCTGTTTAATTTGGCTGTATATTTTACCATCTTTGTTTTAAAAGATTTCTAAAATCTCATAACATTCCGATCGCATTATTTTATTTCGTTATGTTTTTCTCTCACTCGTATGAAATAAATTAAGAAACAAAACCTATTGGGGTCTGCTTTTTTTAACCAGAAAGTGCCAAGTAGTTTAACGTTTACGATTCCACACCTAATGTTTGTCATTCTGTCTTCTGTTAAAACACTTTCTAGATATTCAAATGTTAGTACTTGCTTGATTTTCGTGTTTTCAATTCATGCGTCGCATCTTGAGCTGTTTAAATTTTTAGTCAATTACATATGGAAGAGTTTGATTGTCGATTGACACCGGTCATCCAGAATAAGGGATAACTTCGAGGATAAGATTTTCTGATAAAAAAAAATAAGTAAACCGTCACTGGCATCTACCGGCACTTAATCCTTTTTTCCAAATATTCCTCGCTGTTTCTGAAGCGGATAAGCGTTTGTTGAACTCGTGAAGCATGCACTATCGCAAATGTGTCACATCTACAAACATCTGTATTACTATAAACGTTATATTTAGTGGGTACACGTTTTTGATTAGATATCCCTGTTTTGAAAACTATAATTTACCGGCCTAGGCATTCGAAAGTCTTAATAAAAAAATGTGCCTTTTAGCTGAAGTCAAACCTGCGTCCACCTCATATTGAGGAAACTACCTTCGCGCTAAGTGAGCTTTTGGCTGCTCAACCACTAAACCACTTCGTAAAGCATCTAGCTTGTAGGTGGTTTCCTCAATATGAGGTGGACGGAGGTTTGTTTTCTGCCAAAAGGCATTCTTTTTAAGGCTTTCTGTTACCTAGGCCAGTAGACGCCAATCATACTGTTTAAAAAAACGGGGGATTTTCACTGAATATGACGTTTTTAGTAATAAGAAATAATGTCGAATTATAAATAAAATCCATAATTCCTTAGAAATGACTGATCTTTACTGATTATATCAATTCAAAATTTATTCAACTTGACATTAAATCTACTGTTAGGGGGATGCTGATTGACTCCCTCTATAAAGGACAATAATACATTGAGTCATGCAAACCAGTTATGACCATCAAATCTTCCAGAGACCAAATCAAACACCACTTTGCCGCTGGACATTTTATTGGACATATTTGAACTGCTCCAACAAAGTTCCCAAGAAATGCCAAGGAACAAACTTAAGACTCCAGTAAAAAAAATTACACCAAGGAAATCCCATCGCCTACGAAGTAAGCCATACCCACTGCAATTAAATCCTCGACAAAAGCCATAGCATCACAAGTATAAAAGAAGAGACGCAGTGGAATGCGGATTTATTCCCCATTTAAAAGACAATAATGCAAAATACATTTAGTTACTTCCCTTGTCCGCTAGTGGCAGCACGGCACTTCCAAATTCAGTATGATGTCGCAAGTGGACTTCATGGTTTAAATCCAAATTAATCCTTACTGTTCTCAGATGGTAAATGAATAAAAGTTATTTTATTATGTGTTAAAATGCACTTGTATTTTATTTTAATTCGTTTTTGTTCATCCCAACAACCTGGGATATAACATATACCTTAAAAAAAAAAAAGAGAAGAAATCAGAACACTAAATTTTATGCATAACTATATTTTATGTAATCAAACACATTTACGATTATCTTAGTAAAACAAGCGAATATGAATTTCTTTCTAACCTAATATTTACTTATTAATTCATATATGAGTGTAGGCCTGTTTATCCACTCAACAACATGATTCCCGGTTCCCATGTCTAACAAAGTGGCCAACTGCCATATGATTGATTGTTATTATAGAACATATTTTGAAAATTGATCTTATGAAACTGTCAATAACTAATTAATTTTCCCCCAGAAGCCTGGGGCGCGCTACAGGAACGGCGCGCAAAAACAGAAACAAAAAATACGCTGTTTACCTCAGTCAATGGCTTAGAAAAATGACCAGAGGCACTGCTGACATAAAAATTCGTTCCTTTCGGTTCGTTAATTTGAAAAGCCACCTTCAACACATATGCGGCCATGTTGAAGTGAAGGAAAGTAACATCAAGTTACTTCCTTCCGTCATCACACGTAACCAACACACAGGGGAGGAGCCAAGATCATGATGAAATTTGCCGCTAGTTTTACGCATCACTGGATTGAAATGTGCAGCATCGAAGAGACGCAGGAGACAGTCCAGAAATTATGAATGGAGAAAAAAGTGCAATAATTTTATCTGCGAATTCTTTTAATTGTCCTTCGATATCATATCTTTTCTATAACTACTTAAATTTGCTAGTTTTCTCATTAAGAAAAGAAAATGATGATTGATTTTAAATCATTGTTACAATTTGTGGAGAAAAATGATGCATTACAATATTACTCAATGATCTTGGCCATGTGACCTCCATCTTCTGGCTTTCTCCTTCTATATTTTGGATGGGAGTCATTCCCTTGTTCAAATTTAAATTTAATTTAAATTAAAGGGAAAAGATTTTAGTGGGGGTTTGTGTAAAAACAGCTTGATCTGACCCCTTTGATATGTATTTGATGCAATACTTGATTGAATGAATTGATGAGAGGAGTTCGACATTGATATAACAATTGAATTGTCGAAACAAATATGTATTCATTGGCAGTATCCATTGATTGGTGATTTCTTGCTCAACTTGTCCGTATTGTCTCATTTTGATCATGCCGATGTTACCTCCATCTTCTGGTTTTCTCCTATATTTTGGATAGGAGTCATTCCCTTGTTCAGATTTAAATTTAATTTAAATCAAAGGGAAAAACAATTTCAATGGTAGAGTCCCCCCTGGGGATCCACTTTAATCAAAATGAAATATACTTATCCAAGTAACCTGGGTAATGTTGTTCAGAATATATATGGAAAATCTCCAAAACCCTGGGAGAAGTTCGATAATAAACAGACAGACATAGGCTGCAATATTATATATAGAGATATCATGTTTGAATCTTAAGTCAGTGATAACTGCTTACTAGTGATGTTTTCTTTTCTTTTTCCATTTCGTATTAGTAGTATTTACCTCGCCTGCCTCCTGAGATGTGATGTGACATAAAGTCAGGTTTAATGTGGGGAACCCGAGCGCGTAAACCCGGGCCACAGCCAGAAATTGCCATTTCATTGTAGTATAAAATGACGTAAACACCGTTTCAAAATTAATGTTTGTAAAAAAAAACAACGTACAAATAATTCTTTGTGAAGTGCATAAATTTGACATTGTATTTATATTGTGAACAGAACCCCGTCTCTAAAATGAAAAAAAAAACAATAACTTTTCGATTCTGATAAAGTTCAGGGATAGAGGAAGGTTGAATGAATGTTAATCTACTAACGTTGTTAAAAATCTTACTCTCTTTCTTTTTAGAGCGGGCCCATTCATCTAAGCAGTACCTCTTTTCTTTCTTCTAACTCTCTCTCTCTATCTATCTATCTATCTATCTATCTATCTTTCTACTTCGCCTCATATATATATATATATATATATATATATATATATATATAAACACAAAAGGAAAACTTATCTTAACCGACGTCTTTCGTCCCCTGAGAGACTTTAGCAAAGCAAATACAAGGATTTTATTTTGAAACAAGTATTTATCGACATGAGCAAGAATGTTGGTAGGTTTTCAAATTTTTTTAATTTAAGAAACGCTCATTAATATTCAGTAATTTAGCAGAAAAGTCTAGGTAAATTATGGAGGACCAACAAAACTCCTTGTAACATTAAAGTGAAGAACTTTGGAATCTCGTGCAACTCTTCTGGACGATCTCCTTGTTTAAGTTGGTGAATGTTGCTATAATTTAATGTCTAATAAACGAAAGAGAGTAAAAGTTGTTCTTGAAATTTTATGCTAATTAATATTAAAACGCCTCGGATAAATTTCACTTTTGTCTTTATTCATATTGATATATTCTTTTTAAAATTTTTACACTTAGAGACACACACACACGCAAACAGACACACACGCACACACACACACACACACACATAGTGCGATGGATAAATTGTCTAAATTACGCAAAAATGAAAATAATACTGGCATCCTATTTTAACAGATATATTTACCAACATTACGCAAAAATAAAGAGTAAATTTATTCATTAAAATCGCCATTGGCTTCAACCACGGCCTCCAGACTACTTTGGAATCTCCTGCAACTCTTCTGGACGATCTCCTTGTTTAAGTTGGTGAATCCTGCCATAATCTTTGCCTTCAGTTTCATGTTACAAGGAGTTTTGTTGGTTTCTTACTCAACTGCGTCCCACACATAACGATGAAAGGGATTGCAGTCTGGGGCGTTAAGTGGCCAGATATAACGGGTGATGTAGTCACAGAAATTCGATGACAGCCTTGACTGGGTTCTTCTGCTTGTGCGGCATGGTACAGTGTCCTGTTAACAGGCATAGGGTTATCCAGCACCCATGACAGCACTCCCTCCTCAAGGCACTTGATGTAGGCCTCCGTGTTGAGTCTGAGGCCCCGTGGGAAGATTAATGGAGGAATAACTTCGCCATCCCTAGTGATTACTTCAAACACATTTCGTAATCACCATTAGACTCATCCAACTCTTTCCGAATCCTCTGCACTGTCCTCAGATTGACACCGAAACACACTGAACTATTCGTATTGGAGCTTCCAGCGCGAATACCAAGCAGTGCAGCATGCTGTTTACAAATTTCTGGAGGAGTGAATTGTGTCATGGTGGTCTTTTTCTCACAGACGGTGCCCAACTAACTCTACTATACTGGGCATGGGCGAAATTAAAATATAAAATAACAACTTGCTCTTCGCACTCTGCATACACACATGGGAGTAAAGACACTAAGATACAAGGGGTTACTGGGTGTGAGAGAATTAGAAAACAGAATTATTTGCAAGGAGCGAAAACAATAGAAGCGTAATCAGGGAAACAGTAAATAACGCATTTAAATTTTTGAAGATCAAAGTTAACAGGAGCGTATAGAGCCGTGAAATGCGAGAAAAGAAAGTGTTAGCATAGAATTACATCTAACCAGTTCAAGTGTAAATTAACGAGATCTTGCCGCCAATCCTGTACTTCGTTCTTGAATTGAATGCTTTTTAATTATTTTCTTTTGATATAGATTTTGTATTGATCAGCTTAATACCGAACTGTTATTTAAGATCTAATTTCCAATCTGGCAGTCAGTGTTGGACAATCTCCTCACAGATGAAGAAGAGACTTGAAGCAACAAAGATGTGGTTCGATAGAATAAAGCTGAAAATATGAACAGATCATGTGAGCAAAGAAAATAAGAAACTACAAGGAAACGTATACTGACAATCAGAAAGAAACAACTGAAACTTCTGAAGAAATGTGTATGGGGAATTTAACACTCTCATATTGAAGAGAAGCACGTGGAATCAGCAGGCAACCTATTTAACGAGTTTGTGTTAATGTATGAGAGAACAGTAAAGCATCAAAAGTCACTTAGAGCGGCAAAAGAAAGGAAATTGTGGATAGTCAGAAGCGTCATGTCGCATAAAAGAATATATCACAGAGCCTAGTACTGTGATGTCAATCTTCCAAATGAGGCTGAAGGCTACAACTGTAGTGCACCCAGTGAAAGTCAAACATATATATTCTGACACAAACACACTCACATGATTGTTTTAAAAATCAGCATTTGAAATGTTGGGATTTTATCTGAGCTCGAATGCCAATAAGTTTTAAAAAATGCAATACCCTGTTGATAGAACTAAATTTTACTTTCAAAACTATAGCGCGATAAATATGGATATTATTAGTCGACACGTGTACGTAAGTAAATCAATAAGTTTACAAACTAAGAATGAAAAAATGAGCATTAATACATTTATACAGCAAACATTTTTCAAAATAATCTTCCGTGTTTTTTTCGTTATTGTTTTTTTTTAATGTCATATCTATTGAAGACGTAGGGGATCATGGGTTTCCCCAGAGTCATTTCCTTTATTATCTCCGAATTGTCATGACTTCATGAGAAAAATAGTAGCGTGGTTCCACATTGCCTTCTCCACGATTTTGAATTTAGATATAGACTGGTTTACACCGAAGGCAGGAGAGTCCAGTCTAAGTTACTATTTAACCCATAGCTGTGGTAGGAAGAAAATATGAATCCATACATTTCCCAACGTCATTAGTGCGAATGTGAACTCCGATTATACTTTCCGTTTGTCTCCTCTCACATCCCTTTCTTTGTTAAGGCACTTAATTGAGTGGAGGATGTTAATCACATAGATTAAACAGTGAAAATTCCAGATCAAAATTTAGCTAATAACTATATGTCATGCTACAGATTTATTGATTCACTTTGCTATTATATGTAGATATTTATAAATATGTATGCAGAGGTGGATATGATTATATATTTTTGATTTGTGCGTGCGCGTCTGTGTGTTGGGGGGTGATCTTTTTCCTTTCAATATATTTTTATATTTTTTTTTCTTTTTATCCTTCATATTCTATCATTTTCTTTATTAATTAAACTTTACCCCTCTGAAATTCTCCATCTTTTTTCCCACGTCCTATTTTCTAACAAAAAGCAAGAAGTTCTTTTCAATCTATATCAAACTATCTCTCTGAAGAAATTTAAAAAAAAAACTTGTTTTAAAATGCCGATTTCTATCCTTATAATTTTATATTTATCCTTTTTTTAACCCACTTTCTTTTCTTTAGAACCATCTTTTTTTTTCTTTTCTTTTTTTTTCAGAAGTACCTACTTTTTATCCTTTCCACTTCTTTTGACTAGCAAAGTAATTTCCTTGATTTTGTAAGGCGCTGACATAAGTAGACAAGTTGAGCAAACTGTCGCCATTTGTCAGTTCACTTCTGCACCGGTGGACAGTTTGATGTTATGGCGACTAACGCGCATCGTTAAAAAAGCTCTGTACACGACAGACGCCGTACGCATGCCTGACTCTGAAGTGTGGAAAGCTGTAAAGCGATCTTAAATCTAAGAGGCTCTGACACTGCGAAATTTTCTACTTACAAACGCTGACTTCTTAAATGGTGAAGTGCAATTTGGTAGAAAGTGCAGAACCCAAACGGGTAGCCAAATCACGTTTGTACGTAAGTATATCTCGAGATTCACGGCAAAATCCAAAGGATGGTCTGTAATGTAATCGTTCCGAACCTGGCATCTCGACTTCAGTCACTTTCCCACCGCCGTGAAACTTTTCTATAAATATATTGATAGCAATTTTTCTAATGGGTTTTTCTCCTTGGTATGCTGACCGCATCAATTTAAGCGTGCTACCAGATGGGCAACTAAATCTCATTGTTTTACTGTTGAGTTACCTAGATGTAACAGTAATTTCTATTCTAATAGTTTCTTTACTCGCACTTCTCGCCTGTGGAACTCTCTTCCGATTTCTTGCTTCCTTGCCTGCTGCAATCTTCAAAAATTAAATGCAAAGTCAATCATCATTTTCTAACTTGCTGAGCCATGTTTTTATTGTCTTTATCAACAACCCAAATGTGCAAAAAAGCGACTGTATTTGGGTGAGGCATTAACTATAAAAAAGCAAGCAACCCATGATCAACAAAAGCCTTGAACCCAACATACTAAATATATTTAATTGAAGAAATATTGAAAATGCGATATTTAAACGCAGTATTTGAAAAATATATTTACTACATAAAAAACTAAAAACTTCCTAGTAAATGGCTAGTGTTAATATATATATATATATATATATATATATATATATATATATATATATATGACTTCCTTCCATCTATTACATGCTTACTAATTCCATTACTGTAAAATTCTTTTGGCTTTGATTCGAAGAACTCACAAATGTCACTTTTAACCTCTTCCTGTGTTACAAAAGCTGTTTCTTCCAAATGATTCTGTAAGCTACAAAACAAATGGTATTCTGAAGGAGCAAGATCGGGAGAATAAGGTGGATGAGTAATTTTCTCCCAACCAAATTTTTCGATCTTTTGTGACGTGATTCTTGCCGTGTGGGGTCGCGCATTGTCCTGATGAAACATCACCTCTTTTCGATTCACTAGAGCAGGTCTTTTTTACCTCAAAGCTTGGTTCAAACGCTCTAATTGCTGACAGTATATTTGAGCATTAATTGTTGCATTAGGTGTAAGAATTCAAAGTGGATTATTCCTTGGCGATACCACCAGATTGAAAGAAGAACCTTTTGCCCATGAAGTTCCCTTCTCGGCTGTGGCTGGGGTCCTTCCCCTTTACCAAGCCACTGTCTACGACGCTTAACATTTCGATAAAAGATCCATTTTTCGTCGCCAGTCACAAGTCTATGCAAAAAAGATGAAACAAGTTGGCGAGAATGGAGAGAAGAGCAGATGTCAACTCGGGACTTGAGGTTGTTTTCAGACAATTCATGAGGCACCCATTTTCCAAGTTTAGGAACTTTTCCAAGTTGTTGAAGATGACGATGAACTGTTGTATGGTTTGAACTGAGAACCACTGCCAATCCCTCAACTGATAAAGCAGGATTTTCTTCAAGGGTCCGGTTCGATCTTTATCTTCAGGGGTGAAATCTCCACCTCTGAATTTTGCAAACCATCTTCTGCAAGTTCTTTCATTCACACATTCCTCTCCATAAACTGAGTGATTGTTTCTAGCCGCTTCAGCTGCTGAGTTTCCTTTTTTGAACTCTTCAAACCATTATGTGCCTCAAATGATTCTTGGGTACTTCCATGTTAGCAGGGTTTTAATCAAACAAAATTTAATTTTATTGTTCTCTGAAATAAAATTTGATCAGTTTAAATGCATCTAAACATAAAAATAATGTTCAGCTCCATTAGACATTATAAAATACTCTTGAAATTTCGTTCATTTTAACAAAAAGTTAAAATTCGGACAGAACTTATGGAATGACCTGATAAAAGATTATATTAGGTTGGTGCAAAAAATAATGTCGTTTTCTCACATAGTAACATATGTGAGAAAACGACATTTTTGCACCAACCTAATATGAACACAAAAGGGACATTTTACAAAACAATACGTCAAATGCGTTGGTTGCCCACCATAACGAGACTGAGGAAATAATTTACTCCGACGTAAATGCTTAGAGAGTTCCTTAATGGCAAGGTCATTTATAGTAAATTTGCGCCCTGTCACTTACATTTCACCATTCCTGGACGATCTTCTATTATCACAGTGTGGAATGCCTGCTAATAAAAGTGATGGAAAGAAAAAGAAAAATACTCTAAATGAATTCTAAAATCCCCAGCATCCTTACTTCGTGCGCATTTGTAGTCATACCAACATAAAAAATTTAGACCGATTAAGTCCTGAAGGACGAAACGCGTCACAATTAAACTTTTCAGCTTTGTCATACAATTTCCCCAGTACCGTTCTTGATATATATATATATATATATATATATATATATATATATATATATATATATATATATATATATTAATTTTTGCGCGTTTGATTAAAGAACAAAAAAGTTCATTATTGATTATTTTTTATTTGCTTTTTCAATATTTCTAACATTTTAATTTCTGGTTGGTATTGGTAAATAAAAGTTCCGATGTCTAAGTACTTTCGGTTACTGGTTGGCAACCAGTATACGAGAAAGACAACTCTGAATTCAAAACCGTATCAACCAAAGGCTCGGAAGCTAACTTTTCCGGTCAGGGTTATGATGAAGAGATTTGGTAAATGGCAGACCAATATGTGGCATTGAACTGCAATGATGTCACGCAAAAGATCCTTCATATTAGATGAGACCTAACTATTCCGAGTCAGATGGAAATTAACTGCGGGAAGACATAGAATAGCGCCTTGAGTCTTCTAATATAGGACACCTAGACCAGTTATTATAATAATATTACTTATATTCAAATGTAAAAGAACGAAAAGAATATAAATTCAAACATTACTAACATTAATTTAAAAAATGGATCAGTACACGAAATAGAGCAATAAATATTTATTATAAACTGTTATAATGGAACATGCAAGTTAGCGTGACAAAAAAATGCATATTTGTTTGGACGTCGAAACAAATATCCATTTTTGTCGTGCTACTTTGCATGTTCCATTGTAACAGTTTATTATATATATATATATATATATATATATATATATATATATATATATATATATATATATATATATATATATACACATACATATTTTGAATCATTTCATTGCACTCGATAGTTTATTATAAAATACATTTCAGAATAAAAGGTTGAAGCCATTGTAAATGATCGATAAAAATCCGATTCAGAAATTCAAGTATCTCACCGTTATTGAAGTTTGGCCTTTGGAACAAATTGCACTCCTAGAAAATTTGTGACAGCATGCAAAATATCTACCATGAGGACTGCAACTTTGTATAGAACGGTCAGATGTTATTCTTTGTGGAAAATAAAAGTATTTGTCGAAAAATAAGGTGAAAATAAAACAAAGGTGTTTTTCCTACATTCCTGCCATTCAGAATACCGCCTGTATCTTTATATTTGTTAAGTTTAGAATAGTTTGATTCGTGAAAAGAAATTAGAGTATGTAGTTTGCATTGCTTTCATGTTTCAAGTAGGGAAGAGTTGTCTACCTCGAAAATCAGCATTCGAAATCCTAATGGTTTATCTGAACTTGAACACTGACTTGCTCCAATAGAAATGATGTACTTCAGCCATGTATATCTATTTAAACTATGTGAATTCTGTCTTCATATATGTTTTCAAAATATATTTATTCGCTATTTTTATATCATAGATATATAATAGTATACGTATATAACTATTTTATATCATATATATTCACTTTTATAGATATTCGCTCTTATAAAAAAAAAAGAAATTCAAGCGAAAACTAAAAATAAAAACTCGCAATTGCTAATTAAAAAATAAACCAAATTCTCGCAAGGAAAATAGTCTCCGTAAGCGCCATCTTGTAGTGTGTCTTAAAAACAAACAGTTACGTAAACAATGGAATGAATTAAGTCGGTTGTCATTCTTTATGTTTCTACACTCGAGTGAAAAACAGGGCCAACAACTGACAGAAATCGAACATAACATTCATTTCAGAACAAACAGGTAAGGAAGCAACAAATCTCCTATGTGTTCATTCTTCTTGATAGCTTAATTAGGTTACAGTAAATCTTAGTTTGGATGTACGATTAGCGTAACAGTTATCAGCGCGGAAAATAGAATCGGTGTGTAGGGCTTCAATTTCCTGCCTCGTCTGCTGTGTTCAATTTTGCACTGTCCTTGAGAAAGCCACGAATCAATATGTCCTCTACCCTCACCCCCGAAGCAAAGTAGCTTTGGGTAACAACCGATCTAAGCGAAGGAAAATTTTAGAATTCAAAATTGTGGAGAAAGTAACATGAAACTACTCCGCTCTTTTCCCAAGATTGATTGATAGATTGACTAGTTTGTTTGTTACGGTTTATCAACCTTTTACTGGTTGTTTAAAGCTAGAAAATATGTTTAGATTGGAAGAATTTTGAGAAGATCATAATGATTTACTAATACAAGTACTACTAATTAACACATAGATGGAGGGGAGAAAAGATGGATTCCCACCTTTCTTAGGGGGTATTTACGCGTAAGTGAATATAACGAACTCGGCTGGAATTGAAACTCCATTCTCCGATTTCCAATTCCGAGTCGTTATGCATTACACCACCCGCATATCCAAACTTACAGCACCTGATATACCCAAGCGATCACTCATATAATTTACTGACCAGGCCCGAAGTTGCTTAACTTCGATGATTGCACGAGAACCTGTGTTTCAACGTGATATGGCGGTAAGCCTATTTTCAAAAGAAAACATGACAATTCACGGATAAAAATAAATCGGTAGAGAGCCTTGATCGACAACTTCCTGAAGGGATATATGACTTTAAAAATATTGACTATTCCCGTCCTATTAACAGTCGTAGGGACACCACATGTTCTGCAACTAGTGGTGTGTCTAGAGTAAGATAGCCCGGCAGAACCCATACTTGTTCAGCTTGGTTTTGAATTCAGAAGTTTTCTTCTTGGCTGGTTGCCACCTCAAGCAATTGCTCCTAGTCAACCTTGCTTGAAAGAAGAGATCGATTCACACATTTACCACGTGTGTGAAAGTGAGCGTAATTAGCTCAGCCGGAATTCGAAATCGGTGCGCGGGTTTCTCTTTCGGAATTGCTAATCATTATCCCAATAGGGATAGCAGAAATGATTGAATAAGTTTTGTCTTAAAAACAAATGAAAATTAGGGCAGAGATAAGTAGTTGGTATTGTTAAACATACACATTCACGGGCAAATGTATTTAAGGCACACTTTTCGTTCACATTCGTATAAAACTTGAAAACGGAACTTGTATCTATTCTGACAGTCAAAGTGACACAGGTTGATGTATACGCCGTTCTGAATAAGCGTAAATAATCACAAAAATAAAACTGAATGTGTTTTAGTTTGTGGAACTGAATGGAAATCTTGTTGACGCAATATTTAGTAGAAACAGTTCACTTGAATCATTTAGAATACATAGTCATCATTAGTAAGTGAATTCTTTAAAAGAAAATAAATAAACAATGTTATAAATAATTAAATTTGTTTATATTGTACAGGTGGTGCAGTGGATAATTGTACTGAATGAGAAATCGGAGAGCCAATTTCGAATTCCACTCGCGCAAATACCCTTGAGAAAGGAACGAATCCATTTCTTCTCTCTCCCTATGGGCTAAATAATTTCTTCTTCAGGCACATTACTTTGAAAAGAAATGAACAATAGAAAATTAATACTTATTAACAATAATTTCCCCAAACATGCCAAATGGATCAAGTGGGTGAACTCATTACTAAACCGTCAGTCTGTGTGTAACTGTTACCTAAATGATCATAAAAAAGAACCTTACGTCGGGTAAAACAGAACTTTATATAGAATTGTTGGTTTAATATTAGGAGGTAGGAGTGAAAAATGCTTACATATGTTCTGTATTATTATACCTATAGTTTCTTTGACAGGGACATTGATAAAAAATAGTTAATCTTATTTGCTTGTCAATGGCATGGTTGGGGAAATTATTATTTATTTGTTTTTTATATTCTTCAATTTTGTATAAAATAATGTGTCTGAAGATGTTGTGGTAGGATCGACCTAATTTGCATAGTGGAGTACCGACCATATAAATATGGTTGGTACCGGGAAGAGAGTGGGAGGAATCAGGAGATTCAACCAGAGACTCTGCCCGACTGCGACTCAGTCAACACATTCTCCAGGAACGGTCTTCCCAGGAATATACAAAGACTATATGTAAATATTGTGTACACTTTCTTGTTTCAATACATTTTGTTCTAAGTACATTTTGTGTTGCATTATTATTCCATGCATTAGTCAAGTTTCAACAGAAGAAGAAATTATCTTTGCTTGATTAATAATTTTTTTATTTATTATAACAGCTATTTTATATCTGGAGAGACATTTACATTTGTAATTAAGAAGGCACAATTTTTTTACTTGTTGGTTCTTTATATCGTGATGCAGTAAAATGATGTTAGGAATTCAGATAAAAAGTCACGAAAAAAGTTCCACGAAAAAAAATTGACCGGAAAAAAAAAGAATCAGAACAATGTTTCTGCGTCTTTCTTTAATAGAAAGGTTAACTATTAAATTCTCATTTCTCAACAATACTTGAATTTAATGAAAAATAATTTAAGACCTTATAAAGTGTTTTTTTAAAGTTTGCACTAAAAATGTACACAAACAGCGTAGACCGTATACAAAGATAGTTTATACCGAATTAAGCGCTTAAATAAAGTGTTTATTCGCGAAATAATACCGGGTTATGTTTTTTCGTGTCCTGAATTGGCCTATAATCGAAGAAGGGTCGAATTAGGGCGGATATTTTAGGATTTATAGGATTTCGTTTGTTTTTCAATAGTAATGCAATGTAACAACAAACGAGGGATGATCACATGACATTTAGAAAACTAAACGAATCTATTATATATTAAAATTAAATTAAATAATAAATAAATTCAAATATGTAACTACATTTTAAAAATAAGCAAATAAAATCAATTAAATTTAAATATTAATTAAATCAAGTAAAACCTTTAAAAACAATTCTTTATAAATAGCTTAATATCAATTTTGGTTTTCATCAGAATTGAAATTGATAAGATTTAATTAAACTGTAATTAATTCGACAGGCTATATTAGGCCTATTTCAAACCTAGATTTATACAGAGGGTCACCTATACGATATATTGTATAGCTTGCGTTCCCCAGTACTCTTTAATGACCTACTGGGTACGAGTAAAACCTGAAAATATTTTCTGTTTTATTACTTTAATTGTTTATGGTACTTAAATAAATTTTTTTTATACATTTTTTTCCTGTGACTTTATTACCGACCACCATAAATTAATTTTGATTTAATTTCCTAACCCAAATTGTGACTTTTTTCCCGTGACGTTAATACCAGTCACGGATGTTAGCGTCTACTAAAAAACAAAAAGAAAATTTTATCGTCTAAATGTTTATGTTATTATGAAGAGGAAAGGCCAAAGTTTATTTTCATTATTTTTTAAAAAAATTCCTTCTTTTTAGAACATTCTAAATTTTGATTTAAAAAACCTTGTTTCTCTTTGTATCACTGGAACTAGTAAAATAACATACAATTTTTAGCACGTTTTTTCTGTATGACACACATTAATTTGGAAAATCTTGCAAAAATAAAAATAATTGTCTGATGTTAATGAAACTTTCAGAAACTATTCACAGATGATCGAAATTATTATAAATATGTTGTTTTTTTTATTAAAGTCATGAATGAAATATTTTTTCATATTTATTACCCAGCCCCCATAATTAATTTTATGAAAACTCTAGAAATTCGATCGAGTCCACTTTAGTAATTACAATAGTTAAAAGCACAAGGCTTTGAGGAATGAAAATCATGTTTTCTTTTTTTTTTTAATTGATCCCTCCTACCTGAAAATCAGCTCTGAATTGTAACATACAAAACTCAATAAAACAAATATATTATTTAATTTCAAATGCTTTTATTTGCTTTTAGTTGTTTTTATGAATATGGACAATGTTTTCTGAAAGCAAAAAATTTTTTCGATGAAAAATGAATTTTTAATACAATTATTTGTTATTTCTTTAATTATAATAGATTTTTACATTTAAGTTGTTAAAATATTATAAAATTAGTTAAAAGCCGCATCCGCTTTCGTAAGTGTCCTTATGAGATAGATTTTTTTTAGCGCGTTGTAAATTGTATCGTTTTGACGAATCAGAAAACCCGCAGTAATTAAGAAATGTAATTTTGTGTTTATAATCGGGCTGTAATTATAAAGTACGGAAGACCAACCAGAATACAATTAAGTTGCGTTATTTGAGTTAAACATTGTTCTCCGCTGTTAAGGTCTTTACTTTTGCGAAACACGTGTGGAGAAGTTAATTATTTTTCAATTTCAACTAAGAAGTGTACCTAAAAGTATCAGTATCATCTTATGAAATTTATATGATCTTATTTTTATATTAATCTCAGTTATGACATTTTTCCATAAATGAAATATCAAAATTAATAATAAAATGAATGGAAATACAAATAACACAGTAAAATGTAGTAAATGTACATAAAATTATAATATTTTATGTACACTTCTGATCAAATTTCATAAGAAAGGTACCTATAAATTAATTAGATACCTTTCTTATGAAATTTAATCTTACTGTTAACAGTCTTATTTTAATTTCTTTATAATATATTTTCCATAAAGCATCGTAAACGTAAAGGTGAAAGCTAAGTACAAAAAAAATTAGAGCACTGAAAGTTTTTCTTAAAAATAACCAGGTAAATAATTTGTTCACTTAAATGTAAATAACTTCACTTCTCTCCTTCCGTAGAAGGAATTATCCTCACGTAATCCGTCAATATGTCATTCATCACCTGTCAAGTGACGCGAAAGTTTATGACCTGCTTTGGTTTATTTTCAAATTACATCTTTTCGGCGCAGAAGCTAAGTTAAGCTTGGTTCGAAATATTTTAAATAAATATTATAATTTCTGATTTTCTTAAAATAAGTTTTGAAAAAATGATAATTGATTTTTAAAAGAATTTCAAACCGAGATTTTCATTTTTTTATAAAATGGAAAAAAAATGGTTGCTATGACCGATTATCTGTCAATTTTGCTGACTCAAAAAAACTTCGGACGATTAAAAAATGTAAAAAAATACCCCTAAAATACTTTGATCTTTCCTCTTAATAATAACATAAATATTTAGACGATAAAATTTTGTTTTCGTCAAGTTTGGCATCTTTTTCATCATGCTATGCTCTTTTTTATCGATCTTGTGGAGGTACCTAAATTAGCAGCATAACCCGTTTTCGACTGGGTATTTCATTACTGGGAATTTTTGGCCGTTCAATTGGAGCAGTTTAATTTTAAAGTCAGCCCACCTGAAAATCAATATTAGTAACAACAATTGGATGCAACTGAGACATATCCCCAAATGGGTGGAGGAAAACAATTTAAATGGGGGTGGCCCTGAAAAAGAACTGTTTTTGCGTCCTCAATCTTGCAAAGAAAGAACCTCTTCCATGGACCGTCATAATAATAAAATACGATAATTTTTATTTATAATATATTTTTATTATAATTCTAATAATCTTTTGCGTTAGATTTCAACTCTCTAAATTGATTGCACGCTGTTTATTTACAGATATTAAATTTTGCCTTTCATTTTTGCGCAAAATGTAAAAAATCTTCTTTTTTTTTTTTTTCGATTTTTCACCTAAAAGGTTGTAATTTTTTTCCAGCCAATTTGAACTCAAAACCAGCACTGAAGAATTATCTATGAAACAAACAAAAAATTCATCGAAATCAGATGAAAACCCTGGAAACACATAAATAACATCCGATCACACACACACACACACATACACATGCACACACATTTTCAGAATTATATAGATATAGATATAGATCCAAAATATCCCGCCATCATGTGATTGTGTGTAGTGCGTATTTATTTATCTATTTATTAAATATACTTAATGATATATCTCTGAATTTCTGGCCTGTCGAGTTATTATTATCTACATTATTTACATTCAGACTATTGTCCTCATCTTTGCTGTTATTATCGCAACGTTTCGGTACTCTCCGGTTGTCTTTAGGCAGCTGTCGATCCCGTTAACCTTCAAGGAATTTATAAATTAACCCTTTATTTAATCTACAGTAATGTTAGATTCTCGTTCCACCGTCCATGTCTACGGGTGTTTCGTCTTGTTTTTACATGCCGTGCTTCCGCTGAGTGTAAATTTGCACTACCCGGCCCAGGTACCGAACTCACAATAACTATGTCACAAATCCACTAGGTATGAACACCGGAACGAGAACAATCTATTCCCAGAGATTAAATAAAGGATTTTGTTACCCGGATCGAAAAACAACTGAAAGAGGACAGAGGGCACAACGGTCGAAACAGCAATAATTAGAACAATAGTCTGAATGTAAATAAAACAAATTAATAATAATAATAATAATAATAATAGTTCATTCAATTTTCGGAAGAAACGCGGTTCAGCAAAGGGACGAAATGGCAATGTTGACATGGATGTCGATAAGGTCAACTCTTCAGCCTTACTTAAAATGTGGGGGAGAGACTGTCAGTCATATTGTATCAGAATGCAAGTGCATGGCTCAAATTGAGTATCAGAAATGTAAGCAAGAGAAAGCTGCTGTTATTATTCTTTGTAAGTTGTGTGAAAGGTACGATTTTGAATTTAGTGGCAAGAATTATCTAAATGATATCGCTAAGGAAAAGAAAATGCTATGGAATAATAAAGCGAATATCATTTGGCATCTACCAATAGAAACAGCTGCCGAGCACAGTAAACTAATTGTAGTCCTACTGGACAAGCAGAAAAAGGATTCGCTACCTGATTGATGTCTCCTGTCCATTTGACACCAGAATTGAAAGCAAAAAGATCGAAAACTACAAAGCATGACATTCTGAAAATTTGGGAAGGACTATAAAAGTAATTACACCTGTACCAGTGATCATTAGAGCACTGGGGTGTTGTACAAATAAAAAACGGAAATACCTTGCAGATATTGAATTGTGATTTGAAAATGGAGCCATTTCGAAAAGGCTGCCTTCTCTGTACAACGAGGATACTTCGAAAAGTCTGTTGGTGAAAGAAGAAATGACCGGTTAATTTTCTTAAGTTGCAAAAAATGACCTGAAAATCAACAGCAATCAACCTCATAGTTTGTTAATTGGCCAGTTGATTTTATTTAGTGGCATATCAACCTCTATGGGTTATTTAATGTCAAAATCTAAATATTTTGAACATAATTTCATGGCTTCAACTAAATATATTTTGTACGCAAATGTATGCCTTCAACTACAGATAAATTGTATTGCTGGTCATTTTGCTTTAAATTGTGTTAGTAATTTTTCTATAAGTATGTATTGCTGGTATTTTTATATAAAAATATATTGCTGGTATTTTTACTATAAAAAGTATATTTTATAATTTCATAGTATTTTGTTTTGGGGTTCATTATTTGCCCATATCTGGGATCTTAACAAGTGCTACTACTCCGGTTCAGGGTGAACCTGGAAACAACAGCAACAAAGAAGTGGTTCCATGCTCCTCAAAATCTTCAATCTCCCGATATTCTGTTAGCCATTATCAAGAATGTTTTTATTTTTAACTGAATATGTAGATTTTTATATATCTGTATCTATATTGATGGGAATGTTTTTTTATTTTCCAAACACAGCCAGCACATTGTGACCGTGTTCATAGTTGGTATTTTTGATTATTGGCGTTTTCCTTTTTATTATTAATTCTTCTATTATTTTCTACATATAAAAAGCTAAAAATAATTAAGCATTAATAATAAAAAAAATATTAATAATGAGGTCTGGAGCAACCAAGAACAAGTGCATTCGTTCTAAATATATTAATACAGTCAGTGTGTGTGTGAGAGAGAGAGAGAGAAATGGGGAGATAGAGAGAGAGCGAAAGAAAGAGAGAGATCCGCCAATAATATAAGCGAATGCAAAGAATAGAATTAGAAAGAGTACAATAGATAGCCATGATTGGGTGTGAACGGTGATCTATTGGGAATTGTGCAAGCAACTAGGTTTTCATAAACAAAAAATGTATATGCACTAAAAAATGTAATGGTATAAGCCGTTCTAATGAATGTAAATGTAAAATTCTATGGGATATTGAAATTCAAATGGGTCGTCCAATCGAGGTCACAAATTCAGATCTAGTTATTGTAAATAAAGCGAAGCTCTGTCAGATAGTGGGCGTCGCTCTTCCATCAGACCATATTAGTAATGGTAATATTAGCCGTTTCCTTATAAGGAAAAATTCGACATTCATTGACCAAGCAGCCAGACTGCTGTCAGTTGAAATTCATAGAATCTTTCTCTTAGAACAATTTTACAGGAAAATAAGTTTCTCATGTCTAGTAATTGTTATCACTCTTTCCAGTACTGATGTTTTTTCCTAACCTTTTATTTGTAGTAGTGTAGGAAGTCAGTATCTTGATTATGACATTATTTTCTCTTCGAGTTACATGTTATATCCATTTTAGCTGTCGCTGCTATTAAAAATCCTCAAGTGATGCTTCTTTTGTTTGGTACAGTTTGTTAGCAATTATGTGGCGCCAGTCGACAAGGTTCGAAGAAGTGCGGTCTTCGTCCAAATTCATAAGCTTCACTTGCTCAGAGACATTTTTAACCATTGATCTGAGAAAGTGATTATATACAGCTAAAAATTTAGATATTTCTGAATGGGTTTGGCGCTATTCCGAACCTGAAAAGACTATTTAAAAACATGACTCGAGTTTTTACATTAATATTTTGGTTTTGTAGCACAAAGTAAAAGTAAAATAGAATGAAAAGCTGACAAAATATCTGGAACTTGTAAGAGAATTGAAAAAAAAAGTAATGCGTAGGTAACGCTTTGTATCTGTTATTATCGGAGCACTTAGAACAATTCTGAAACAGCTTACAAAATGGTTAGCGGAAGGATCTAACAACAGCATTACTAAATTCAATTTGAATGCGAAGGATAGTACTAGAACACTTCTCATAGAACAGAGACTTGCTATCACTTTATACCCAGTGAAAGCCACCACATATTACTGGTAAGAGAAGTCAGTGAGTACTATTACTACTACTACTACTACTACTACTACTACTTTTCTTTAAAGTCTTGTCCCTTCAAGGCGTATGCAACTATGACTCTAGAGATTCCTTTTCTTTATTTGTGAATTGACATGGCTTCTTTGAAAAACAGTGGGGTAGTTTCCTATTGCCTTCTCATCGGTTGTGAATGTAAAGTTGTCCTTCTTTCAAAAATTCCAATTTGTCCTGCTATTTAATCCATAGATGTGATGGTGAAATAGATTTCTGCCTTTCTGGGTGTTGTTAGTGCAAAGGGAATGTAACAGACGAGGCAAAACTTGAACCCTTCTTCGCCATTCCACTTTTGGGGTCAATAACCGTTGTGCAACCTGCATGTAAATTCTTTTTACTAAAATCACTTCATTTACAACAATTATCATCTCTTTTTTGGCACAATTTTATCTTTTTTATTCATCTCATTTTTATTTTAAATTTCATTGTTTTTTTATTTTCGTTTATTCGCGTTTGATTTTATCTCAATTCTGTTTTCTTTCCTTATTTTCTTTACTTCATCTCACGTCTTTGTTTTTTCCTATACATTCATTTAATATATAGTATATATCTTTCTGTCTTTCTTTTTTTCCTTCTTTTTTTCTTTCTATAAGGAAAAAAAGAAAATTAGATTCAAACTTCGTATGGCTTTTTTTGCATACCCTCTATCGTTCCCATCATGGGACTGTTGTCTGTAATAACAAGAGTTGTTCGTGGTGTTTGATGCAGTCACACTTTTGTATCTGGAATGAGAAAATAAACAAATAAACGTTCAGTTTGCTTCTAACCAGCTCCTTTCTGGTTGTTGGAAGGATTTATATACGAAGAACAACGTCAACTTTCCAATTCTTAATTTCTCTTTGCATTTTCGCGATTCCCCCAATCGCCAGAAGTAATTGTACAGCAGGTTAGGCCTGAAGGCAGACAAGTCAAACATCAAAGACGTGCCTTTATGAGTAAATTAAATGTTGCTAATAGTCATGTCTGAGCGTCATACACGCAAAGCACACATATCAAACGAAACAGTAGTCGGTTACACACGTCTCACCCACACTTCTGCTTATTATTATTATTATTATTATTATTATTATTATTATTATTATTATTATTTGTGTGTGTTATGTTTCCTGCTTTGTATCCTGTAGAGCCGGGTTCAAAGCCGGGTTGTAGGCCCTATAGGAGAATTGTCATTTAATCGATAGCACTCTTTTTAGTATATGGGATGTTCCTAGTAGGGCAATATGGGATGTTCCTAGTAGGGCAATATGGGATGTTCCTAGTAGGGCGATCTAACCTCTGGGCGACTTGTATATTGATGTTACCTGGGAAACTGTTAGTAGAATTGTCCATTTCTTTTCCCACGAGGCCCAGAGCTCCGATTACTATTGGTACAACCTCAGTCATAGAACCGCATTATGAATTGATGACCTGCGTCTGCTACTCCGCGACCGTTATCGTTGCATAGCAATCTTCTATATCAACATAACAGAATATTATCTTTGATTGTGAATATCTTTGTTTAAATGTCCATTTAACCACTCTGAAGATAGTTCATGTGAGCCGAAAGCTTAATGGAAGCTTTAATAATAAAAAGAAAAACCCAACTCTTAACAATATTAACTACGAACAAGGCCACAATGTGCTAACCGTATTCGGAAATTAAAAACATCCCTACCACACACTAAGACATACACAGAACGCACACACTCAATTAAGCTGAAAAATCAAATCATCCTTGATAATGGATAAAGGTATAGCCGAAAGCGCTCGGAAATATAAAACATTTGGACAGTTCTTACACACCCTTTGTCCAGAAAAGAAAGCTCTTGTTCGAACACAAGAAAATAATAAAAAAGCTTAACCGTAGTACCTTATCTGTCGTTTTTAATGAAACATGCATATATATATATATATATATATATATATATGATAACGCATGTGGATGACTATATATATATATATATTATTTAATTTATTTTATAAAAGAGAAATTACAAAATCATCCCAAATTACTATTATCTTCTAGTAATTTATATATATATATATATATATAATGTCACTTTTTGGAACCTACTAAAAGTATATATAATGTTGTGTGTGTTCCAGGTCGTATCCTTTCTCATTACTAGGACAATATATAATGAAGTAAATTGAGAATGCTAGCAAGACCCAACAGTTATGGAAAGCGTAAATTAGTGATGTGCGAAAGAAACAACGACAAAAAATTCTAGCGATATAGAGACACTGCTGACCTCACTGCACTCCCATCCCGACCTCGAAAGATAAACCTTTGTCTTTCGATTGAAGCGATTCCTTAAATTAATAGACTTCTTTGATCTCGGACTAAACCTCTTACCGTGGGGATTTCGCCCGTCAGTAAAGCCCTGACCCTAGATTTAAGAAAACGGCCAAAGCAGGAGACCGTTTCAATCTCGGACTAAAGAAATATATATTGCCCTTGGGATTTCACCCACAGCAATGCGCTAACCTCACACACCTGTTCTTTTATTAAGCGGAATCATGAAAGTGCTTCGTTAATTAATCTGTTGAATATTTAAATTGTTTTAGAGATTAGGGAATTGGACGGGCAACTAGTGTCTGTTAATTGTTAACAACACAAAAACAGAACGTGACTGATTCGTGTTCTTGAGGGTTTGTCGCAAAGAGGCGATTAAAGGGTTCAATGACATTATAGCTTTGCACTCATAAAAAACAATAAACCCTAAATAAATATCGATGTCTTACAAATTAAAATCTAACAAAACATAATTCAAAAGAAATTCTAATATGGAAGATAAAAATAGCAACATACTGTCGAAACATATATGTGAACTAAATATGAAAGTGAAAACACCTGTAATAAAATGGTACGTAAAAGAAAGAAAAACAGAGGCAGATATTTCAATCTATATGTAAAGGAAACTGAAAACCATAGAATTTAAGAAAGTAAATGGATTAATAAGCGAAAAGAGTGAAATTATTTGATAATGTCGGCACGTTGACGCATTCCTTTAAAAAAAAAAAACTGAAAAAGAATTCTATAAATGTTGCGGGCGTCCAAAAATAAACAAGCGTTCAGTTTGAAAATCGCACAGAAGTAAACAGACCGTTAATGGGCAAATAATCAAAAATATATAGCAGTTAGATTACAAACGCTAAAGGGACATATAGAAGAAGAATAGGAAGGGAACAGAAAAGGACGAGAAGTAAAATAGTGAAAGAGAGAAAGAGAGATGGGAATACAACAAGAGAAAGGAGAGAAAATAAGAAAGCGTCTATTTATTATTATTTTATAGTTATTTTCTTCACGCAATCAACCACATGAAAGAACCGATACCGCAGATAAGCTTGCCTGTAGAAAATGCAGGCTAGTATTTTTCGTTTATTTATACGAGCTGGCATTGCCATGACACTGCTAGGCATGTAATCGAGTCACGTTTCAAAAGCTATTTCAATGAAAACGCAGTCAGTCGTAACGGCAGAGTAAAACCTGACTTTCTTGTTTTGTTTTTGTTTTTTTAATAGTCCGTCGTCAGTGGTTTAAAACGGAGACGCAATTGCGTTGAAAGAAGAATAACATTCGACAACAATTGTTTGATTTACCTATTTTCAGAGAAACAAAATCCTTACGCCCCCAGAAGAGGTATTCATTGCTTCACGGTCAAAATCTTATTTTGTTATTAAATTATACTGGACGACTCTGTAGCATGTTGTGGTCACTCATCTAGAAAAAATTAAGAACAAAAGAAAAATTATCATTGAATTTTTACCCTTGCGGACTATATTAGCTTTTGTATATTATGTGCAAAAAGATATATTATTTATAGCAAAAAGGTTTAAACGTAAACACAACTAATCACATAAATAAGGAATGTTGTTAAATGCCATGTCTCTTCGGGATTTAGGCGATTATGTCTCTCCACAGATTCTGTTTATATATATATCTCTGGGGAGGAAGTGCGGGTTTGTAAACAGTGATATTACTGCTAATAATGCATGACTCTGTCGGAGTTAGCTCCTCCTCAGTTCCTTAACCCTTCACCAGAGGTCTCTCTCCCCTGGTAACCCTTTGGCCCCATCTCTTTTTTTCCCTCAGGCCTTGGGCCTTATACCACCTCGCGTTGATGAGGTGAGGTAATTCTTTTCTCTTCATTTCAGCTAATATCAATATGTGAGCTCTCATAAATACTGGGTGACCCTTTGCCCCCATCTCTTTTTTTCCCTCAGGCCTTGGGCCTTATACCACCTCGCGTTGATGAGGTGAGGTAATTCTTTTCTCTTCATTTCAGCTAATATCAATATGTGAGCTCTCATAAATACTGGGTGACCCTTTGCCCCCATCTCTTTTTTTCCCTCAGGCCTTGGGTCTTATATCACCTCGCGTTGATGAGGTGGGATAATTCTTTTCTCTTCATTTCAGCTAATATCAATATGTGAGCTCCCATAAATACTGGGTGACCGTTTGGCCCCATCTCTTTTTTTCCCTCAGGCCTTGGGCCTTATACCACCTCCCGTTGATGAGGTGGGGTAATTCTTTTCTCTTCATTTCAACTAATGTCAATATGTGAGCTCTCACCAATATTGCGTTTCCCAAATTCTGGGAACACGCTAAGAACTGTACACGTACGTACGAACACTCACCACAATATACTCACATAATATTCACTGCACAAACTCAATGTAACTGTCCATGTGATTGTAACTTGTTGTTAATACATATATTTGTTTATATATAATTATCGGTCTTGTTTGTTCTCCTTGGACTTGATTAATGTCCAACATTCTCATGTAGCTGGACCGGCTAGCAGGAATTTTTAACCCACGTGTGTTCTTTATATCTTCACCGCCACGGTCCTCTACAACTCTTAGGTAACTCGAATCGAGTTCTCTCGAGGTCACTGTGTGTTTATCTAAAAATAAATACGCTTAAATTCACCTTCATCGGCTTAGTGGTAGAATCCCCGACTGACGACAATTCAGCCGGGTTTCGATCCTAGCTAGAGGCAACCGGACATCTAATCACACTGATGAGCTGTGATGCAGCGAAACAGCTTGTCTGTGAATGACAGTATATATATATATATATATATATATATATATATATATATATATATAAAGAGAGAGAGAGAGGTGATAGAGATGTATGCTCAAATGTAATAAATGTCGCAAAAAATGAAACCACGTCCCAAAGTAAATAAATGTTACGAACCTCATGGTCAAGTAAGTACACGTCATATGCTGATGTAACTATGACAACAGGATGAACATGTAAAGTGACGTGTATACCTTCCCAAAGAAAGGAATGAGATTTGGGATTTATTAATTCTTAGGAAATGTTCCTCATCATTCCCTAAGTAACCCTTATGGTAGGAACTAACTTACTGTTCTGTCTGTCTAACAGAATTAGCTCCCATTTTTCTATTTTTTTTTTTTTAAACCTTCACTGATATTTATGTTGTTGTACTGATAATATAAATGTTATAACGTCCCGCAAATATTTTACGACTCACTTATGGTTTGGCTGAATAATCAACCATTTCCCTTTGTCATGATTTATAGTCCGATTTTAAAGAAAAAAAAGATCAGTGTCACCGTTTCTTTTTTATTGTTTACTCTGGTGACACTGGATAGAGACACTCACAACAAGAAAAGAATAAAAAGTAACTTCGGGATTCGAGTGGATGTCAAAAGTTGACACGTATACCTTAACAGCTTCAGTCGCAAATTCAAACAATGTCGGCTTTAAGTTCTACCGTGACTATCGTCTCTAGTTAAGATTTAGAAATAACAAAAGAGAATATTTGTCTAGCTTGGAATTCTGTTCTTTTTAACCTAATCAGTCAAAGAGAAAGGTTATCAATTTTATTATGAACATGCATCCTCGAACTTGGCAGCAGAACTTTGTGTTGATTTGCAAAATCTGACGTCAAATGCTTTCCCTCAAATGTAACATCATCATACCAATTGTCATAAATACAAGAAAATCACAAAGAAACTTCAAAAAATAATAAAGGCTTCAAACTATTTGCGCTTTGTTTAAAACATTTTACGGGAATTTTCTTTCTTTATTATTTGTAATGTTTTATTTTTAAGCTGTATAATTTTCTCAAGTCTATTTATCGAATCTATATACAGTGTAACCCGGATATAAGAAAGTTGCCGGGACCGGAGAAGAAGTCTCTTATATCCGAGTTTCTCTTATATCCGGGTTTGGTCTATTATATATACATTAACACATGCTCTAATTTGGGACCAGAGAAAATCTCTCTTATATCCGGGTCTCTTATATCCGGGTTACACTGTAATACATTATTTAGCATTCACAACGTTAGTGGAGTAGCTTCTCCTTGCTTTCACCATGATGTTGAATTTAGATGTGCCTATAGGAAATAAACCCTATTTCCAACACAATTACATACCCACATACATACCATATTAAGACACACCCAAATTTTACTTTTTACCCAATAACAGACATTATTACAAACATGTCAAAAAGATTTCACAATACAACACACCGTTTAAATCAAAGTGTCTATTGTTTATAAATTAACATCACCATGGGAAATATTTGACCAATTAGAGAAAACTAAAACTGTTTTGTTTTTGTTTTTTTTCGGGCCTATTTCTGGAAAAAAATTCTTATAAAAAACCCACAAATTTCGACTTTTAGAGAGCAGAGATGCGACAAAGCGCGTGCTGAAAGAAACATGTGTTGTCGACTTAAAACGGATTATCTCCAACAACAAAGATGTTCAGTGAATCTTCGCTAACGATAAATGTGTTTTTTTTCCTGTACAACTCTTTTCTGTGTACCAACTACCCAATCAACTAAAGACTATTTTTACTCTTTTTTTAACTCTTTTGAAGTCACATAAATGCAAATGATTTATTTAACCGGCATACTCATGTTTTCTTTATTTTTATTTTATTATTGCTTAGAAATCGGACGATCGGAATTTTAATATAAAAAAATCTGGACGACTGAATTTACTACATGTCCTTCTCCTAGATTAGTTGCCCTTCCAAAAGTAAAAAGCCCAGTTCTACATACTATTTACCCATAGCTGATGAGTGAAAAAATGAATTCATGCCTTTCCAAAAGGCATTACAGCCGGAATTTGAACTCAGCCTATTGATTCTGTTTTCCGCGTCGATAACCCTAGCACTACCCGCATTTCTTTATAGAAGTTTATATTTACACTACATGCGGGCGGTTATAGCTCACCCTGTTTCCACTGAGTTCAAGTACACACTGTCCGGTTCGTGGATTGAGCTCACAATTACTATATCACCAAATTCACGAACCAAATGTTTAATCAACTAGCCTATGGTTCCGTGACAATAGCCTAGTAGATTAAAGTGTTGATTCGTGAATTTGGTAAAATAGTAATTGTGAGTTCAAAGATGAGGACAATAGTCAGTATGTAAACAGTGTAAATAATGATAACGTCAGCCAAACCTAATGAATCCAGTCGATTTTGTTATTTAACCCATAGCTGGGTGAAAAAAAACATGTTTCATGCTATTTCAAAAGGCGTTTGTATGAAAATGAACGCAATAGACCGGTCGGAATTTGAACTCGGCTCTCCGATTCCACTTTACGAGCCAGTAGCTGTTACCCTACTCGCACACACGCTCTTCTTATATATTAAGCAAAAGTCACCAGCGCACATTTCTGAAAACTAGAGAATTGATCCATCATCGTCATCCGTCCGTACGAGAGACGATGGTATAGCGCTTTGCCATACAAGCATGGTAGGGGGTTAAGGATATCCTGGGCTGCTAATACGTCAAGATTCCTCCACTCTCAGGTTAGCCTGTAGAGTTCAAATAAAAGAGTGAGCCAATACAATATGGTTGCCGGAAGGTGACGCAGTATGCCATCCATCCGCCGTCGGGACTCCAATCTGGATTTGTATAGGGTCTACTTCTTTATCTTCTCTACCCCCGAAGATACTACATAAAGCAGTGGCGGGGGGTTGAATTCAGAGTTTACCTTCTCCGAAATTGGCTGCTATTTAAATATAAACCCATCTCCCTCCCTGCTATTTAACCCATAGCTAGAGAAAGATTTATTTGAACTCGGCACGCCGATTCTATTACGCGCCAATAATCGTTACGTTGTATTCACAGCCAAATGAACACGCCGTTAAAAACCGGTTTTTCGCTCGAGGCTTTTGCACACACCTAATAAAAAAAAATTCAATTCAAAAACAGTTCTTTGTTCAGCTTAATTGAGACAGTGCCCGCCTAAAAGCAAGTAAAACATTAAAAGATTTTTAAATCGTCAAATTGAATATATGCTAGAAAAAAATAGCAGATTCAGTTCAAAAAGAAAAAGAGTGGAGAGAGAGAGAGAGCTTTCAACTCGACTAAAAACTAACACAGAAGAGGAAGCGAACACTAAAACAAACAATAAAAGATGTATTAAGTATCTTACAGAATAAGAATATTTAAATGCAATGCAGTAAGCACTGTAAGAGGGAAATACTATAGAGATATGATTCATGCTTAAGCTCTTCGGAACAGGATATTTTTCTGTGGCATCATATTGGCAAAATAGATTACCATAGACGGTCCAGGATAGTCTTTATTTTTACTGCATTCAACTTCAGCTATAAATTTGTTTTGTATCACTATTCGATTCACTGTCAGAGTAAAAAGATCCAAGACACGCAACCTCCTCGCAATATATATCTCATCAGCTGCTACCAAAATAATATACGTATTAACCCCTTATTTGCTAGAAAGATATGCAGTAAGCTGAAACCGTTTGGAAGACCAAAGCCTTGATCGTGTTTGATGATTTTCAAACTAAACTACATTCTCTTAAAAAGTTACACTATATAGTTTCCCCACAGGCAACGCAGTTTTAAAGCTATAAAATATACTCTATTTATATGATAGAGCAATCAATCTACTCTTGGAATATAAGAAGTAACATCAGGAAGAGGCAGTTGAAATGTCTAGGGAACATCATGAGAAAAGAAAGTTCGGGAAATTTGATACTCATGTAACAGATTTGAGGCAAGAAGAAAACAACGTATAATCTACCTAGTGAGCTTGAGTAATTACATTCATTTACGTGCTATTTACCCTTGAGAAAGGTATGAATTCTCGACTTCCCCCCTTCCGCCCCAGCTATGGATAAATAGCAGGATAGACTGGGTTCTATAGACGTGGATGGCAACTAGTCTACCACGGAAAGAAATAGCAATCTACTACGTGAAAAAGTCTGCCTCGTCAGTTATGTATCGAAAGATACATGATCGCTTATCCATGTATTACGTATGACACATAACTGACTGAACGACGAAGAATCTGTTAAAAATTTTCCTATGAACGATTTTTTGTTTTAAATTACTGTGTCATGAATTGAAATTTTAAAAGAAAAAGGGAAGGCTTGAATCCAGCATGAAGCGTTTATTCATGAAGCGTTTCTCATAGGAAAAAATGCCAACAATGGGGTGACGATACTAACAAATGATTTCACTCCAAGTGAAACAATAATAGATTTTCTAAGGTAATAATTCCCAAATCTTCGTGTATTAGCAATAAACAAATCGCATGGACTACCTTTTGATAAAATACGTTTGTTCCTCGTGCGGCCCGTATTGAGCCATGGACATCTATATGTTATCCTCAGTAGAACAAAAAATCGGACAATCTTAAAATAAAAGATTACGAAGCGCAGAGGAAACACAGAGATTCCTATTTCTTCACAAAGAATATTCTCCTCAAAGAATTTTAGCAGCAAATAAAATGTTAAAATCTTATCTGAGGCAGAACTTTCGAGGAGCGATACTATGATGGGATTTCAAGAAAAAGCAAAAAAATATATCGATTATAGAGCATTGCATGTTTTACTTTGAATCGTACTGGGAAGACGTTACTTTTTCGTTCAAAACTGGGAAAACGCATATTAGTTAATTAGTTGTGATTTAACAGTTTAGTGACATTATTTTCGATCAGATTTCGGATATTACTTAACAGACACCCGACACTTTACAAAACCCGACACTTTACAAAAAGAAAACAAAATAGGCAATAAAAAGAAAAGTTGTATATGCAGATACCCGGCAGTTTGACAACTAACTAACGTTTTTCTCTCGACCCTTTTCCAGGATAGAATATGAGCGTAGAGCAGCGGTAGTAGATTCTTTTCGCGTCGGGAAGAATCCTGCGGAATTGATGGCCTGGTTTGGGTTCAAGAGGACTCTGGTCATGGACATTTGGAGGAAGTGGAAGGTGTGTCAGAACAAGGACGAGTTTACTGCTAAACGAAAGGCCCACAACGTTCGTTCTTCGGCCGTTAGGACCGACAAGTTCGCCGGCGCCATCAAGGAGACAGTCGAAAATGATGGAAGCAAGAGCTACGCCAAGATCGCCACTGACATAGGCTGTCACAGGCTGTCACAAGTCGATGAACTGCCGAACGATCAAGAAGGACATTGGTTACTCCTCCTACCGCATTTTTCATCGCATGCTCATCACTAATGCCTCCAAGGAGTCGAGGAAGGTCAAGGCGGTGGCTTTGCTAAACGAGCTCAAACACGGACCCGACCGGATACTGAGGTTCTTCTCTGGTGAAAAGAATTTCATCCAAGACCAAACGAGCAACAGGCAGAACGACAGGTGGATCTGCAAAGATATCAAGAACGTTCCCGTCGTGAAGCATACGAAGTTTCCATCTTCCTTCATGGTCCTTGGCGTTATCTCCAGCGAGGGGGGACGTCATGCCTCCGTTCTTCTTTCAAAAAGACCTGAAAGTCACCGCTGAGATCTACCAGGAGGTGCTGAGGAGGTGGTGAAGCCCTGGATGGACGAGATCGCCGCCGGACGTTCCTGCACACAAGGCCAAGACGTCCAGGCGGGGCTGCTCAACAATGTTCCTCACCACTGGTCGCCAGACTTGCGGTCGCCTTCCTCACCCGATTGCAACCCCCTTTACTATTTCTTCTGGGGCATGATCGAGGCCAAGACCAACAAGCACGCCCACAACATGGTCGACTCTCTGAAGGCTGTCATCGTGGAGGCGTTCACCGCTATGGACAAGGGCAAGGTCGCCAAAGCGTGTGACTCATTTCGCGCCCGCTTTGAGATGGTCGTCGCCGCCGCCGGTTGTTACATGGAAAAATAATGTAGTATGTAACTCTAACTGTTGCTAAATAAACTGTTAAATATCTGTGTTTTTATTAGCTCAACTTTGATTTGCTAATTATATATATATATATATATATATATATATATATATATATATACATACATACATATTATTATTACTTCAAATGTTATTTTTAGTAGATACTCGTATGTGAGTAGTGATTGTTTTTATTTCAAACAGCAAATATTTCGTCTACGTGCCGGCGCACTTAAAAAGTTCTGATTGGACATTTTCTTTAAAATTTTCTGACCAGCAGACAAAATTATTACTGTTTAAAATAAAAGCAGAACGTCTGCTCAAATACAGGTATCCACTAAAAATAACCTTTGATGCAACATATATATATATATATATATATATATATATATATATATATATATATATATATAATGCTAACTGTGGATATACATAAAATTATATAACTTAACATATGTCAAACTAAACACAATTTATCCATCAAATGCTTTACAGCAATAAGTATTGAATCAGAAATAATGAAGTTAGATGCCAAAAAAAAAAAAAAACGCGATTCTCTCTCTTAAACACATCCATCCATTCTTCACTAAATATGTGAGTGGCCATGCGTTCGCCGCCTTAGAAGACGCACCCGGGATTTAAAATAGCATTAAACAATCACACTAATGATCCGATAACTCTGCAGACTTTTTTCTTGTGGTGGAAACTGGAATCTAATTAAATTACTTCCGTACTTCCACTCCAAAAAGTCAATTTAATAAAATGCGATCTCATTTTTATACGTAGGCGTTCATGGCTCTTTCCAGACTATTTTTCTTTATTATTTGTGAATTGCTATGACTTCCAGAGAAATATAAAGGAAGGTTTCCCCTTGCCTTTTCTGTGGATTGGAATTCAGCATTTTCTTTCTCTTGGCAACACAAGGTTAGAGAGCTCAGTCTACCCTGTTATTTCCCGGTGCCTTCTCCGCGGGTGGGAATTCAGAGATTTTCTTCTCTTAGATTGGTTGTCCCTCACGGTTAGAGCCCAGTTTCCATTGCTGATTTACCTCATAGTATATTGTATAAAAATATAGGTGCGCCTTAGAAGCCAACATGTAGTGCACATATCCACCTCCGCGTGCGAGCGTAATAATAGAAAGGGTGAGGTATCCAGCCATTTGACTTTTTTCTTTTCTTTTTTTCTGTGTTATTCCTGCCAACATTGAATTCTTCCCCTGAACAACTCTGGTAAAATATGTCAAATTGAAAATGTTTCTTAAGTATTTTTAGACACGTGTCTAATAATGGGACCCCGAGCTAAATATATATTCCATCAACAAGAAATACGTGACTTAATGGATGCCATTTTAAGGGGTAATTCATTTGTATATATGCACAAGTATATTAATGTCGATAAGTTTTAAAAACAGACCTATATATAATTTATTTATATGTGTGTATGTGTGTAAGTACGCGCATGCACCTGACAGTGTGTGTGTATGTGTATAACTCGGGCGGCCTTCAAGAGTGCCAAGCCTACATCAGCTGTAGTTATATTGTCTGATGATAATGGACTGCATCCGTTAAGCACGATGGCCGAGTGGTTAAGGCGTTGGACTTAAGTTCCAATGGGCGAATGCCCGCGTGGGTTCGAACCCCACTCGTGCTAATACTTGTTTTATTAACTGATTTAAATATTTCCGCTTACTGTATTTTATTTTTTCATTTCTACTTTCTCATTTATTCATGTTGTATTTTTTTATATATATATAAAATTTAATACTCTGAGATTATATAGATATATTGGGTAATAATAGGAAATTACTTTAATTACTGTATTTTTTTGCACGGGGAAAACAATCAAACAAAAACTTAAACATAAACATTGATCAAAAGAGACATTTACTAGACGTCGATATATGATTTTCAGTTTATTACAAAGTTCTAATATATATATATGTGTGTGTGTGACGTGTGTGCGCGTGCTGTCGTCCTTGAAGTTTCGAAGTTAAACAGTGCAAGCATATTCGAAATAAATAAGCCCACAAAAAATTTAAGCAAATAAAATTAAATCACACTGGAAAATACTTTCAGAAAGCTATCAGGTCTTTTTTTTCAAATGACATTAAACAAGAAGAGTGCCACAAAATAAAAAGTGAAGTTGCGAAATCAAATGTTAAAAAAATAAGAGAGAGCTTTAAAAATAACAAAATCTCTCTCTCTCTCTCTCTCTCTATATATATATATATATATATATATATATATATATATATATATACAAGTGTAGGATTGGTGTATACGGAATAAATTCCAATAACCAACAAATACTATTCTTAAAAGGTGCTCAATACAGTGTAGAGCAAATATAATAATTTATTCGAAAATTATAACGTAAAAATGTTATAAAATCATATATATATATATATATATATATATATATATATATATATATCAATATTGAATCAACACCATCACTTGAGAAGACACCAGAAGCGTTGAAACATTTTTATGTTATAATTTTCGAATAAATGATTATATATATATATATATAATATATGTATGTATGTATATATATATATAATTTATTTTTAGGATATTAAAACATGTTAAAAATCGCTACGCAATTACAATTATGTTTCGTCGCCATAAATGTGTTAGCTATTATCATGGATGTTTTCCTGGTCTTAATGTGTAGAATGTGATGTTAATTTTCTTTTTAATTAGCAATATGATTTTTTTAAATTCTCGAACACAGTCAGCACATTATAGCCGTACTCATAATTAAGAGTTGTTTTTTTTTTGGTTTTATTATTATTATTATTATTAAACTTTCCATTATTTTAAGCGTTTTCTGCAGTTAGATGACTGTATTATGTTGACGTTTTCTACGAGTATGTGTGCGTGTGTATGTGTGTAAAAATTAAAATATAAATGAATATATCTACAAAGAATATTAATAAAAGGAATTACAATAGGAAAAGTTCTTTTATACTTAAAATAAAAATATAAATAAAATAAAAAAAACTTAAAAATAAGTGTTTTTCTTGTTATCTCTCTTATTAATATATGTGTGTATGTGTGTAAGGAATTAATGGTTTTAATTTTTCATTTTATATATATGAATGAGATAACTAAGTTTAACAACAAAATAACGAAAAAGAGAAAAACGGCAGTCAATTGCAGAAACCTCCTGACGAGTGGACCGAACAATTAAAAAAAGGTTCGTCTACAAAACTCTGGAGTCGAGGTGCTGAATATAGCATCAATCAGTGAAGTGACAAATTTTAGATTTGTATTAATCCGATATCAGACTTTAAAAATTTAAATTTAAAAGCTTAACATGCCTGCATCCTCAACGTTTTGGTCTGAAATTTAACCGGCATTTGTTGTATATTCCCATCCATTTTCTCCTCTTTCTTCTATATAAGATTGATTCCATTAATAAAACTGTTACTTGAAAAGTTTATATATATACACATATATATGTATGTTCTGGAAATTAAAATGCAAAAAAGAGTGAAATAAATTAAAACATTTTAGTAATCAATGAACAAATATTTAATTAATTTCTTCCTTTTCCTTCTGGTTTTGATGATTTAAAATTCGATGGCTGAAGACATTTAAACTGAGTATTTTTTTTTATTAAAGATTTATGTTGTACATCTTTTTAATGATTTATTTTAATTTTCTTATATTTTAATTTTTTTATTTTTATTTATTTTTTTATTTTATTTTTTTTTTTTTTTTTGAGGTTCGATTGCAGTTGTGGATATGCGGTGGTTTAACAGATAGCGGCTCGGAATAGAAAACTGGAGAGGCGAGATCGAATTCCCATCGGGCTCGTTACATTTACTTTTTATTCGCAAATATCCTTTCCTCCCTGCAGCTACGAGTGAAATAGTAGGACTTCTTGGGTAAATAATTATTATTTCAAGAAATTCTTAATGTAATATTCTCTCGCAAAAAAAAAAAAAAAAAACGAATTATTCTTACAATCCATGCTATGTTTCTGATTTAAATAAATCACATTGATATGGTGTAAAAAAAAAAAAAAAAAAAATCAATCGTCTGAAATTATTAGGTTGGTGCAAAAATAATGACGTAATAATGTCGTTTTTTGACGTATTTTTTAACATCAAAAAACGACATTATTACGTCATTATTTTGCACCAACCTAATACTTTCCACGAATATGTGAAGTTGTTAATATAATTACCATTTATTTTTATACAGTGTAACCCGGATATAAGAGAAACCCGGATATAAAAGAAACCCTGATATAAGAGAGATTTTATCTGGTCCCAAATTAGAGCCATACTTACCTAAACAAAATAGACCAAACCCTGATATAAGATAAACCCTGATATAAGATAAACCCGGATATAAGAGAGATTTTACCTGGTCCCAAATTAGGGCCATACTTACCTAAACAAAATAGAACAAACCCTGATATAAGAGAAACACGGATATAAGAGACTTCTTCTCTGGTCCCGACAACACTCTTATATCAGGGTTACACTGTATAACTATTTGTTTATGTGATGTAAACACACATTCACGCTAAAAATTGCAATCGGATGCCAAATAAACATCTCGGTTTGTTAATTTTTTAATTTTTCCACACACCGAAGTTTATTAGGACTGCCAGATTTTATTAGGTCTGGGGCATTTTTTTCATCATGGATACTGAGTTTTAGCGAATTTATATATATATATATATATATATATGCTTGTGTGTGTATGTATGTATATATATATATATATGTGTGTGTGTCTGTGTCTGTGTGTCTGTGTGTCTGTGTGTCATTCGCAGACAGTACTGTTTCGCTGTATAAACAGATTTTGACATTTAATGATGGTATATAAATTTGAGTTTTTAGTTTGATGAATTGTACTAAGTTTTACGATTTATGAATAGTAAATATAGTTATTATTTAGTAATCATATATATCACCTACCAGGTACAAATTAATGCAGAATTTTAAAAGATATAACACTGTATAGATTATTTTAATTAAAAAATTTTAAAAATTAAAACAATTCTTGTTAAAATTCATTATTCATCGAAAAAATGTTTCTTAAGACAATAGCATCCTTAATGTCTTAATCATAAAAGCAATTAAAAGCTTTTCTAATTAAATAATATCTTAGTTTTATTACATTTTTTATTTTACGATTCAGAGCAGATTTTAGGTAACTGAGGGTTCGGTTTAAAAAATAAAAGTTGATAAAAGTTGATGATTTAAATTCCCCAAAGAGTTCTGCTTTTAACTAATATAAACATTAAGAGGTACAATTTTAATTTTTTGAAATTTCATAAAATTAACTAAGTGAGGTGAAACAGATACAAAAAATTTTTACCAAGATTTTCTAAAATGAAGAATTCTAAAATACATTCATTGTGTTGTGAATAAGTCCTGAAAGTTTCATTAAAATCCAACAATTATTTGATTTTTGCAAGAATTTCCAAATCAATGTTTTTCACCGGAAAAAAGACGCTAATATTTCCCTATACTAATCTTTACCTCAAATTTAACCAACATTTCGAACGTTCTAAAAAGGATGAAAAAAATCTAATTTAATAATCAAATAATACTTAATAAAGGTACCTAAATTAATTAGATACATTTCTTATGAAATTTAATTTCACTCTCAACAGTCTTATTTTAATTTTTTTATAATATATATTCCATAAAGCATCGTAAACGTAAAGGTGAAAGCTAAGTACAAAAAAATTAGAGCGCTGAAAGTTTTCCTTAAAAATAACAAGGCAAATAATTTGTTATTTTGTACGATAATTTTTCCTCACGTAAACTGTCAATACGTGATGAAATCATCACTCATCACCTGTCAAGTGACGCGAAATGTTGACCTGCTTTGTTTTATTTTTAAACTACATCTTTTCGGCGCAGAAACTAAGTAATACTTGTTTCAATATATTTTAAATAAAAATTATAATTTCTAATTTTCTTGAAATAAGTTTTGAAAAAATTATAATTGATTTTTAAAAGAATTTGAAACTTAGATTTTCACTTTTTTTTTTTATAAAATGGAAAAAAATGGTTGACATGATCTGTCAATTTTGCTGACTCAAAAAAAAACCAAGATTTTTAACGAAAATTTCGGACGTGCTAGGAACGATTAAAAAATGTAAAAAAATACCCCCAAAATACTTTGATCTTTCCTCTTAATAATAACATAAACATTTAGACGATAAAATTTTGTTTCCGTCAAGCTTGGCGTCTTTTTCATCATGTTATGCTCATTTTTAGCGATCTCATGGAGGTACCTAATCAAACACCAATATTTTTAAACGAATTTTTAAATTTTGTGTGTGTGAGTGTATAAAACGTACCCATTTTTATAAATACGGACGTTCATACACGACATCATCAGAAAATAAAAGCCATATCTATAGTAAATTTAAAGCGAAAGTATCTAAAATTCAATAAAACATTAGATTACGGAGAATATTTTCCTAAATTTTTAAGATTACTGGGTAATTAAAAAATTATATAAAAATGCTCTCTTGTTATATTCCTCAAATAAATTTTACATATATATCCCCTGTAGAAAAACATTAGATAAACTTCCGTCTGTCATTCAAGCTCTCAACCTGTCAATACTTAAAATAAACAGTTATCAAAGTGTTAAAATGCATTACTGCATTATTAAAGTAAGTATAATTTGTTTCAAATAAAATTAATTAAACTTCAAATCAGCTAATATTCCTCAAATAAAGTTTCACAAAAGTATATTTTCTTTTTAAGAGATTTTTTATCAAGAGAATTACATCGTGATAACGGATGGATCATTAAAATGACGCTAAAATCAGCGATGTTATTGATTTCAAAACGAAAACACATTCTAAACAATTTAAATTAGTTTTGAAATAAAGAAAAAGTATTTTGCTTATTGGGAATGTTAAATTGAATCTATAGGCTTGAAATTAAAACTAAAATAAAATCTTCAAGATTTTTCATTTTTAAAAATTCATTTTAAACGTTAGACATCGTGAATCTTTGGAAGTCCCTAGTTTTATACCTCGAAAAAATACAGTATCTCCTAACCCGTTTTGTTTGGGCTGTTGCTTGAGGCGTGTGATCTTACCCGGTGCCTGCTTGTTCAAACACATTGGCGATTTCTCAGAAATTTGATATCAAGTGAGATAATAGCATTTTAGATTTCTTTGAAAATTTAAAGGCTTCACATTCTCTTAAAATCAAGAATGAAATAAACGTTACAACGGGAGACTTCCTAGTAAACTAGAAAATAAATTGGTGACACTTACATGGAAAGCAATGAAGTGTATTTTTACATGATGGCTACTTTGATCGTGCCACATAAAATATGTCTGAAATTCAGTAAACAGTCCCTTCTTTACGACGTGTTTTTATAGACTCCATTAATGAGTCTCTTTCCTTTTTTACATCTTTAAGTCTAAAGCAGTTGAAGAGTTTTATTCTGTGTAAATAACAATCATACGATTTTATTTATTGGTTGCAAATTCTTTTTTGTTTGTATGATTTGTTTTCTGTTTTCTTTTTCTTTCTTTTTTTCTTTCTTTTTTTTTATCCGGCTCGGATTTTGTTGAAATATTAGGAAGTTGAATGACAAAGTGGAAAAATCGGGGTCGGGGTAAACGTTGGTTATAATTACGCGAAAATGTGGAAATGCTAAATTTTAAATTTTTGAATGTTATTTAAAAACAACAGTGATAAAAAAAAATCGTAGGGTAACTGAATGAGGTTGGCTTATCTGTGCGTCCAAAAACGTCAGGCACCTAAACATTTTTAAATAAAAAAAATTAAAATTAAAAAAAAATAAATTTAGCATTCCCGCACGATTATTCTCTTTACAGTGAATTCTTGAAAAAGAATATTTTATTCACTTTTAGTGAACTCTAAAAAAAGAACTTTCATTCTCTGTACCGAATTATAAAAATATAAAAGAAATGTTTTATTGTATGAAGTGCATTATATTCCAAATTTTATTTTGCATCTGTTATTTGAATTTATGACTATTTGAAAACATAAACTGAAATTGTCATGCTTTTTTAATTGTATTTTTGTGCAACGATTTTGATCAAGTCTGTTGTAGGATCAGTCTTCCGACAATTGAAAATATATAGCTGGGTGTCACTTGACCTTTGAACTCCTAAAAGGCTGAAAGAGTTGACCAGCTATAGACTCCATTTGATGCTTGTAATACAACATTTATATACAATATACAAAAATGTGTGACAGTCTTTTGGAAGGTATGAAAAACTAAGTTGTTCATGTTGTCAAGTAAGATAACACACACTAGCGAATAATAAGCAATGAGGAATAATGATAAAGAAATGAAAAGTCTTCTTGCTTGAATGTCAAATTGTTTCAACAGAGAGAGCTATACTAAGCTGTTATCTCTATAGACGTCAGATATGAGGAAAGATTTTTGTTTTGGTTTGCCTGTCGGGAAGTGATTGTCTCGGCTGGTTTTATTTTCTTGCTCTGATTGTCACGTGCTTACTTGGCAAATCATTCTTTTTTCTATCCTTACAAGCCTACATATCATGAGTTTTCATACCGGGTTACACGGAAGAAATACAATGCGTACGCGATCAAATGCGATCTCAGATTCTTGGCACTAATGAAAAGAAGTTCGCGACTTTTCTGTTCCCTTTTTTTCGGATAGAAAGATACAATTTCCTTTCTGCATTTTCCCGTGATTATCAAGTCATTGGGAATTCCTTTGGAATTAATCACATATCTCTTCCAGACAATTTGCAAGATGAGTGGTCAAAGACCTTTTTGAAATCTCTACCCTACTAACGGTGTTCCATGGTGAAACCATACTCATCTCTTTCTTAAAAATATATAGAAATTATTTCGCTTTGCCCATCCACCGTTGTAAAAAAAATTTTCAGTAATAAAAAACAAATCTCGTGCAAGATTCTAAACTGAAAATGTCATACGTGTGCGTCGCTCTGAGACTGTTCCCAGAACTGATTTACTTGTTGAAAAGAATCAAGTTCATCCATCTCATTAAATGTGTAACAATGTTTTAATAAAAAATAGAATCAAATTCTACTTGTCCGTTATGCATTTTATGGTATCCATACATTTTATATCATACTTTTCTCAGGGGATACGCCAACAGAATCGGGCAGAAGGAAAGAGTATGTGAGAGGAAAGAGTTTGAGAAACCTTGCTATATAATTTCTGGAAGGGCTGCAATATAATCGATCCTGTTCTGGCATCTCAACTTCAGTCATTTTCTCACTGACGTGACCTGGCTTCACTCTGTCATTTTTACAAACATTTTCATGGCAACTGTCTCGATGAGCTTTTTTCTTAGTGTTTCGATTGCATGCATTTAAGCGTGCTTCTATATTGGCAACTAGGTTTCACTGTTTTAATGTTCAACTAGCTAGATGCAACTGTCACTTCTATTCTAACAGTTTTTTCCCCCACACTTCACACCTGTGGAACTCCCTTCCGATTTCTTGCTTTCCTGCCACCTAACATCTTAAGAAATACAACGTCAATCGCCATCTTTTGTCTTCTTGAATCCTGTTTCTTTATTGTCCTTTTCTCACTTCTCGTCATTAAAGTCGTCTCAATCCCTTGCGTCCTAGTGGCATTATCGCTCTGCTTGGAGTGAAACGATAAAAAAGTATATAATATTGCAATCCGTAACCAGTTTTCTGAGACAACGCTTGTGATTATGTAGCTTACACTCAATTCATTCTGAAAGAAGAGATTTCAGAGGTTAAGCAGCGATCTGCATGCTCAGACCTTAGAGGGGTGACTATTTAAATAGGGATGAGCATTCAGCTAGTTACTGTAAGAAATGTAAAGTTTGTGTGTCGAATTAGCCTTAAGCGAGTAAAAAAAAACTACTGTTACCTTATGCTGCGTTATGTTAAGCTTAACATATATTAAGAGAGAAGTGTGGTTACGAACAGGCTGAGATCGATACAGAGAAATGCCATTACACCTTTCTTTTTTCTTTTCTCAAAGGTCTATCTGTGTGATAAATGTCTATTAAATAATAGTGACTTGTGTAAAAATATACACGATTCGCTATTGAACGCACGGAGATCTGATTACGAAATAAATGCATATACAGACTGAGAATTTGTTCCTACAATCCATTGACATTCTAGACACTGCTGACAACAGGTGAACAGGGTTTTTTTTAATGTCATATCCTTTCAGGGCATAGGCGATCATGGCTCTACACAGCTTCCTTTTCTAAGTCTAGGGCCAAGCATTATCTATCCTGCATAATCCGTAACTCTTAGCGCCTCTCCTTACATCTATAAAACAATCTCGTTCTCTACCTTGACTGGCTCTTGGGCCTTGTAGTGGGTGAACAATAGTGTAAAACAATGCATAATAGCCATGAATTATTAGGAAAACAATAGAAGGTTTTCTTGTTTTTTACATGGTTTTGAAATCTGAGCAGTCTTTCTCTTAGAATGGCTGCCAACTAAGGCTCGAAATCTCAGTTTACGCTTCTACTTAATCGGCTTCATTTCTTTTGAAAGCCTGTCAGAATTCGTGCAGCATTGTGCCTTTTTCCCTCTTTTTTTCACAAGTCTGTCTGATGAATTTCGTATTAAATGATGGTGACTGGTTTCAAAATAGACATGATTCGCTACTGGGCACTCCTAGACTTCATAAAAAAATATAGGTGCATATAGACTGAACCTGTTTTTCTTACAAGCCATTGTCATTCGAATGATCAACCTATCAGACATTTTAGCTGTTACTAATAATAAATGAGCAGATGTTTTTTCTTTTCATTCTTTTATTTTTTTTTTTTTTTTTTTTTTTTTTCAGGTCAGATCCCTGCAGCTACATTTTCTTTAATATGCATGAATGACTTCCTGGGTAAGACAATAGAGTGGTTTCTTGTTGCCTTCTCCACGGTTTTGAAATCTGAGTCCTACTCTTAGCCTGACTGCCAATAAAACATATCCGCTTTTCTCACGTTGATTACTGCGAAGTGAATGTAAAACACTAGATCAGGATTCGAACTCAACACGCCGAGTGCTCTTTCAATACCGATAACTTTTACACCACTCGCACATCTGTAACGATATGATTTGTTGATCGTTTATAGGCTTACGGTCATATCACGTTGAAACACCTGTTCCCGTACGATCATCGAAGTTAAGCAACGTCGAGCTTGGTCAGTACCTAGATGGGTAACCGCTTGGGAATACCAGGTGCTGTATGGATAGTGTAATCGATAATAGCTCAGAATTTTTAATCGGAGAGCTGAGTTCCAATTCCAGTCATGTTCGTTATATTCACTGACGTGCAAATACCCTTGGGAAAGGTATGAATCCACCTCATCCCCCAGCTAAGGGTTAATTGGTAAGACTTGTATCACTAAATCGTTGTTATATCCAAAGAAGGAGAAAAGAGAAGGAGGTTCTTGCAATCTAGAAGTATTTTCAGGCTTTGAATGACCTACAGAGTGTTTATAAACCGTAGAAAATGAATCAATCAATCACAATCGTTTATCACTAAGCAAGACGATAAAGCCAATAAGCCGCAATGGGTTACTGAGATTGAGGGAAACTGAGAAAACGTTACTGAGAAGAAAAGACTATAAAAATAATAGGCTTCAAAAAAATAGATGATGACGATCGGCGCTACATTTAAATTTTTGAAGATCATATTTGACAGGAAACAAGAAGCTGAAGGTGAGTTCCACAGGTGAGGAGTGCGAGAGAAGAAACAATTAGAATATAACCTACGGTTACATCTAGCAATTTCAACAGTAAAATGATGAAACCTGTCAATCTAGTACTGCGTTTAAATTCATGAATTCGACCAAAGAGGAAAACTCATCAGAACAATTGCCACGAAAATATAGGTAACGTTTAACCTTCGTGCCCGCAAAAAAATGGTGTGCCAAAAGGGCGATTATTCTCTTGACACTATAATTTCCGATAACACTTTTAACTTCCTTGGCATTGTTTACTGCTTTTAAAAATCGATGATTAGAATTTTAATCAACCAAAACATATGAAAATAGATTTATACATTTTTTATTCTTGAAAATTGAGAACAAAATCTATTAAATACTATTTATTTCTATTTACTAGATTGAATAAAAACCTTGTTTTCATAGTTATTTATAAAATGGTAAATAATAAATATTGCATTGTAGTTGGTTTACATATTTTGATAATTTTGTAATATATATAATTTTTTTTAATAAAAATATTATTTTCAAATACATTTCCTTATAAAAGGTAAATAATAAATATTGTATTGTACTTGGTTCGTATATTTTTATAAACTTGTAAATAAACATTGCCGAGGGAGTCAAAAGCGTATACAGTAATAGCGGTGTCAAGAGAATAAGCGTCCTTTTGATACGCCATTTTTTTTTTTTTTTTTTTTTTTTCTGCGGGCATGAAGGTTAAACATTGCCAAAATATTTATAGTAAAGGCACATTAAAGCTACGTTATGGTGGTGGGAAAGTGAATGAAACCAATATGACAGATCAGGACCGATAATATTGCAGATTTTTCTTTGGATTTTGTCAAGAATCTCTAGATACATAGCAGAAGCTCCAGACCAAATGTAGCAACAATAATCAAATTATTAAAGACGATTCTATGGCATGATAACCATGGATACTATATATTCCAGTTGCTAAGCCTCAAAGCCAAGCGTGTAAGGAAATTAATGAAGTCCGAACTTGCTACACTAACGATGGTGTATGAAATTGGCTTGCTAATCGTTACTCCATGTCAAGGCGCCCAAATATACGTGCAGGCTTTGTCTATAGCTCTGTGTGTGTGTGTGTGTGTGTGTGTGTGTGTGCGTGCGTGTTTATTTTAGTTCCGATCGGGTTTCGTAAAACAACTCCCAATCGCCCAAATGCAGCTGTTGCGTAAAATAATCAATCGGTTTCAAATTTCAGATTCCTTCATTGCAGACCCACCTTCCCACACAATACAATCGCTGGAAGGCCTGCCACCTGACGCTTGGCCACCCACCCTTATCTCCATTTGAAATTCGCTACTCATGCGGGTTTTATCCGAAATAAAGAAAGAAAAATAAACAAGGCTAACAGCGATGAAAACGATGTGACTTCAGAGACTGGGACGTGTTTCTTTTTAAAGTAGTATTTGTGCAACAATTTGCCATTTTTACCCAATTCGGTCTGTGAGATGAATGTGTATTAAATGATTGAAAATGAATAAGTGACTGGTGGAAAAAATATACACGATTCGCTATTCATTACGAAATACAGGCGCATAAAGACTGAAAATTTTGTTCTTACAAACCATTGTCAATCGAACGCATCAAGAGGACATTTTGAACATTAGTTATGAGTTGCTGTGTTGAGGTACAGCGATGGCCTTTTGAGCTTATGCTGATATGAAGATCTTACCTTGTTTTTCAAAGTTTGTAAAAGTAGTTTTGGATTGTATCTTCGATTGTACATTAAACAGTGTCTACCGTAAACTTTAAAATTAATAACTCAAAAAAAAAAAAAAAAATACGAAGGATTTGCGGACATATGTTTATATGAACATTTGTTTTGGTGTGCGGAACCCGCCGCCAAAGTTTGTAAAATATCTTTGATTCATTATAGCACTTGAGACAATGAATAATAGGGACAATTTTCGCACTCCCTTAGTCCCACCAAACGGAAAAAATGTAAGAACGCTGGAAAAACTAAAAACTAAATTAAAAATTAATAAAATTTTCCTTGTCCATCATATCTAACAAAATATGTTTAAAAGAATGGATACATATATATATATATACATATATATATATATATATATATATATATATATATATATATATATATATATATATATGGTGTTGAAAACATAATTGTAATTGTATAGCGATTTTTATAACATGTTTTAATATCCTAAAATAATTATATATGTGTGTGTGTATGTGTGTGTGTGTGTGTGTGTGTGAGTATGAATGAAACTGTCGCTGCTTAGTGTTGTGCTCAGTGTCCACTTTTATATTTAAATACGCTCTATCTATGATATTGACCACTTTTACCCATAAATATATCATACCTTAAAACTATATTTTTATCATATATATATATATATATATATATATATATATATATATATGTATATATATATATATATATATATATATATAGAGAGAGAGAGAGGGAGAGTGAGAGAAGGGGTGGAGAGAGACCACTTGTACATCTTTTAAAATTATAGAGGTTGCCATAACACATACACACACACACACGCATGTATATATATATATATATATATATATATATATATATATATATATATATATATATATATATACATAAAACTGGCAATCTGATCATCTACTAGCTTGTCAACGTAGCGTTATGGCCGAGTGGATGATGGATTGCTTTATTTATTTGTTATTTTGTGGCTGGGTATTTTTTTGGTGGCAATTGCCATTACTTTTGTAAAAAAATAAAACTTGGCCAACAAATTACACCTTCAACAATTTTTATATCAATAAAAGCTCCAGCTCTCAATGATTACACGGCTTAATTCCTTCAATGGCGACAGGCATCCAACTCTGTCGACCGGGTTATGCCAAATAACTCTAAAACTCCGACACAATTAGCCTCATTCAATTAACTGTTCGTATATTAAAAACATTGCGCCCATATGTTTACGTCTAGCTAACTGATGCTTGGGGTCTTTGTCTCTATCGACATTATTACGAATACTAAACGCGAAAGTTCCTCAATGGATGACATAGTTGGGGAGGGGATTATCTCAGGCATATCTGAAATTAGTAATTTTAAAAAGCGATAGTTATATTAATATTTTCTAGTTGGATATTTCATGAGTGTTAACAACTAAGATAATCCATTAACCCATGTCTCTGTTTTTCTTTTGCATTTTATCTGTATCTTCTCATCCTCTCCCTTATCCCTCCCAATCATTTTTGCTCGTCTATGTTTCAGTGGGCTGCATGAGGTAAATTACTTTATAAGTCAGGCTGCACTACTAAAAAACCAAGGTAATTTTTTTATTAAAGACACCGCAGACATTTTCCCAACAATAAAAAACATGTTAATCAATATCTGCCTTAAAAATGGGGAAAAGTCGATTTTTTTTCCTTGGAGAAAAGATTCCTTCTATAATTAAAAAAAAAATGAAGCCTTAGTCTAATATTATCGTTGATGTCGGTGTGATTAACACACGCTGCTGCGTGTGATCTGTTTCTGATTTCTACATTTGACTATGTAAAAATATCTGTAAAAGAACTATATTTATTTTTTAGAGAAAAATAATTATCATCAACGTTTTCAATTCCTGAAGCAAAAGATGTTTACACGAATGATCTTTATGAAAATCGCCAGTGGTTTCAAATGCTGACAACGTTACCGTCAACGAAAAATTACAAAATTGAAGAAACATTGTACTTAATCATTGTTTATTAATGTAACTATGCATGAGAGTGTGTAAGAAAACGAAAGGAGACAAACAACATTTTAATAAATGTTATTGTCCTCGTGAAATTAAGCGCGCCATTCAGAAAGCCAATCAGGCCTCATGTGGCCTGCGGGCCATAGTTTACCCATGACTGATCTAAATATTATACGAACGTGGATTAGTTTCATATGAAATCAAAAAAAAAAAAATGGTTGAGGAAATATTTTCTAGCAAACCCTACCTTTTATCTGTCTTTTGCTCTAGCTCTCCAGAAAAAATTTAATTTTCCCAATTTTTACGCTTATGTAACAATTAGCTTAAAAGCCGCCCTATCGGCTATTAAGCTAGTTCCGCTGAGGATTCTTGATTGGGCCTTCATCACAATAGGTAGGGAGGAGGGGATGTGATAGGCAACAATAAACTACAGAAGAACTCAAAATTGATCACTGCATTTAAGTATTACATTAATATTTATGCTTAACCTTTTAAAAGTTAAACGATAATTCTTCCTAATTTAAAGATAATTCGATGTACGTAGGTCCTTAGTTTCCGTACAAACAATTTTTTTTTCCATGCGTAACTTTCGCTGAATTTCGCAGTTAATTTCGATTATTCCCAAATTTATTTCCAAGTTATAAAAATTGTTATACAAAAAGAATTGTGCAAAAAATCACCGGAAACAATCGCAGTAATGAAAAATTGGGAATCCAAAATTTCAGGATTGCGGGTCCGAATCAGGCCCGGGATGTTTTTAATTTACCCACAGAGTCGGCCTGGTTCCAAAATTGTATGATATGTTGGGTTAAAACCTCTAGAAGGGAAGTGGAAAAATTGTGACACAATGACACACTGACATTGGCATTTATTATATAGAAGAAGGAGATAAGCTATTGAAAGTTATATCCCTTTAAAAGAAAAATTGCGACACACTGACACATTGACATTAGCAATAGAAGATGGATCTGAGCTATTGAGAGTTGTCTGTTTAACTGAAATGTGATACATTGACACACTGAGATTGGCATTTATTTATTATATAGAAAAAGAAGATGTGGTAATGATATTGAGAGTTGTGCCCCTTTAATTGAAAAGTATGACACACCGACATTGGCATTTATTATATAGAAATGCTTATGTCGGTGTAGTGCGTGTATGCCTTTCAATCTTTTGCACATCGCCTCTTGATATCCAACCAGCAAGTCTATCAATCTTTCTTCTGTTTTCATCCTTTTCCCCTCTTTCTATATCTATCTATCTATCTATCTATCTATCTATCTATCTATCTATCTATCTATCTATCTCTCTCTCTCTCTCTCTCTCTCTCTATATATATATATATATATATATATATATATATATATATTATTTGTTTTTCTTTTCAATTTTTCACAAATTTTCTTACCACCTAACTTTTCACCTTATGACTCTCTTTCTTCACTCATAGTTTCCTCGTTTTTACCTAATCTTTTCCGCTTGATACTACCATCAGAATACGAAACGCATTGGCTAAGTTAATTGTTCCTTTTATTCTTATTCATTATCATGTAAGTTTTTTGGTTATAATCCGTAATTGATTGCAGGGCCGGTGTAGCAGCCCGGATTAACATCCTCCCAGAATATACCGGGATATCGTTTTGCGTAGAACAGAATAACGCCCGAGGTATCATTGAGGTTAGCTTACCTCCTTCCTCGAGATATCTAGTCACAACTATACCTCCTGGATGAATTTACACCCACTTTTGCTATTACTATCAACAACGTTTCTCCCGCTAGAATGTTATGTGATGTCTTCAGTCTAAAAATCTGGTAATCATGACTGATATAAACTCATTCAACAATAATCCATGTTTCGGAAAGGAACTAGTCTTGTTCAAATTCAATAGGCTTGTTAAACTTACTTGCAAATCATCTCCACACGTCAAGCTCCTTTGACCACAAGTTTGGGATAGTTTGACACATGGTTTCATTAAAGGGGAACTTAGTGAGGTTCAAACCCAATAGGCTACCAATGGTTTGAGAGACTAGCTTGTTAAATATTACTCTACAACGACTACTGTAATCGGTAGCTATGCAGTTATTCGTACACATAGACTCTATGCTTGCCTAATTATAAACGTGTTTGTTCCTTTTGATCATGACCTGGATAAAATGAAGATTTACCACTGATAAAAGCTCACGTTACCAAGACTGATCATGATACGTGACATTATAAAGATATATCGTTTGAACAGACTATAAAATGCTACTTGCACGCCAGCACATGTATATTTATACTCACACATACACGCACACAGATATATATATTATATAATATTGTCATATTAGTAAAAAACGCACTCTCTTAAATTTTCAAAAAAATCCAATCTTAGCGTTGCGACAGCACGCTCTAAAAGTTTGTATCCGTTAACAATAACACATTTAAAAAAAACATATTTCGATTCGCATTATATTTTTTCGTTTCGGATGCTACCTGAATTTTGCCCAAAACAAAATAATTTCCATGCCTGAAGATAACTGAATGTACAGTTGAAAATATAATGAAAGACCCTATGCAGTTTATAACTTTTAAAAACAAGGATCATAACATTCATCGAGTGATTTGTAGGTTAAAATTTTGTTAGCGAAGGGATTTCGCTATTTTATATCATTAACTTTACTAATCTACTTTTTGTATGAATGATTCATTGTAATATGTGTGTGTGTGTGTGTGTACCTCCAAAGAAACCTAATACCAAAGGTTTAAAATTTTAAAAATTAAAAATCTTTTTTGAAGCTTTTATTTTAGTTTTAATTTCAAGCTAATAGGTTAAGTTTAATATTTCCAATGAGCAAAATACTTTGCTGTATTTCAAAACTAGTTTAAATTGATTGGAAGATCTGTTTTTTAATCGCTAAAAATCGCTGATTTTAGTCATTTTAGCTACCTGTCAATACAATGTAATTCTCTTTATTAAAAAAATATTCCAAAAATAAAATATACTTTTCTGAAACTATTTGAGCAATATTAGCTGATTTAAAGTTTAATTAATCTGTTTTGAAACATTACTTACTTTTAGATTAAAATATCACAGAAATGCATTTTTAAAACGGAGGCAGGTGTTTCTATGAAGTGTTGACGACTTTATTGACAGTCTGACAGCTCCATTGACAGCCAGATGTATAATTAATTTTTTCTTCGGTTGATATATCTGTAAAAATTACTAGAGGAATATAACGTGATAGCTTTTTTATATAGTTTTTAACTACCCAGTAATCTTAAATACTTAGGAAAATATTTCTCGTAATGTTTTATTGAATTTTAGGTACTTTGGCCTTAAATTTATTATAGTTACCGATGATAATGCTTTGTATGGACGTCCGTATTTACAAAAATCGGCAAAAAAAAATCGGCATAAAAAAATTTAAAATTATTTTTTTAAATACTGGGTTTCACTGATTTGTACTAAGCTTTTCCATTTAAATATAGTTTTTACTTGTAACAATATCACCCAGTGGCGTGCAAAGAAGGGGACGGTGGGGCGACAGTTCCTGGGGCCAGCACCCCCTGGGGGTCGGCAATTCCGATGGAGTATATTATTTTTGTTTTTATTTAACAAATACACCTAAAACTAGATATTAAAAATAAATAAAATATTTTTTAATTTTTGTTTTAAAATTTGTCTGCTGGTAATTTGGCCAAACTTGTGAAGAAAATTTTAGATAGGGTTCAAATGACGCCAGCATGTTTTGAAAAATGTCTCCAAAAAGCACTGTCTGGCGGTGGGGATGGACCCCACTTAGACATGTTGATCAATTTGGGCTGGTCATTCAGTATACCTTAGCTTTTCGTGAGTACCTACTTGATTCCAAAGTTTTTCCCACCTATGTGAGAAGTCCAATAATTTGACGGGAGTTCTTTCATTTTGATTTTCCATGTCTGTGAAATGGTAGTGAAAAGAAAGTTCAAAATATATAAAAAGTGGGTGCGAAGATAGAATGCCATAAAATAAAACTATTTAAAAAAAGATTTTTACTTATTATTGAAAGTTACATTTTCATTCTCGTAAAGTCAACTTCTTTCAGACTAAAAACTAAAACACCAAAGAAATTTGACTTCAACATAAGTAAGTGTATTTTTCTTAACTCTATTTTAAAGAAATTTAAGACGTGCTTTCACAAACAAATGAAAAATCCATTGCTAGCATTTTTTATTAACCTTTGTTCCATATTTAAAATTATATTTTAATGTAATGTGTAATTTTAAACTGTTTTCTTTATAGAAGTAGATCTTTCTTTCAATTGTACACCTCCACTTTTTCGCTAAAAAGTATAGCATGGTAAAAAGGGCTCAGACTCAATAAAAACAAAGTTTTATCCACATTATTAAGAGAAAAGAAGAAAGTATTTTTTTTTTAATCCCTTCTGACACGTTCGAAATTTTGGTTAAATTTTTTTAAAGTCAGCGATTGACGTTGTAACGTTGAGTGTTTTTGCGCTGTAAAAAAAACATTGATTTGGAAATTCTTGCAAAAATCAAATAATTGTCGGATTTTAATAAAATTTTCGGGACTTATTCACAGATGAATTAAATTATTTTTGAAAGTATATTTTTAGAAACTCTTGGTAAGAATTTTTTTACATATGTTACTCCCTAACTTACTTAATTTCATGAAATTTCAAGAAATTAAATTTCCTTTCCAGAAATTATTTTATTAATTAAAAGTAGGATTCCTTGGAGAATGTAAATCATTTTTTATAAAAAAAAACAGGACCACCAATAACTAAAAATCAGCTCTGAATCGTAAACTAAAAAATGTAATAAAACTATCTAATTATTTAATTAGAAAAACTTTTAATTGCTTTTAAGGACACTGTCGTCTTAAGAAGATTTTTTCGATGATTCATGAATTTTTACAAGAATTGTTTTCATTTTTTAAATTGTAATTAAATCATTTATAATAATTTAAAAATCGTTTAAAATTCTGCATTTACTTCAGTTCTTTTAGGTGATATTGTAATTAAGTGGAAAATATATTTACGAAGCAAAAATTGAAAAATTTAGTTACTAGTAAAAGTCGTTGACACTCATTAGAAATTACATGACTAAGTACCTCGAGACGTCGTTTTCAAATTCATACAACAGTGGATGCTAAATTTCAACTACTGTTGGCAGAAAGAAAGAAATGGAAATTTATTCTGGTTCGTGTTATTGATGTTATTTCTTTCTGAGAAAACAAAATTTGGTCTTCAGAGGGCACAGGGAAGAATCAATAACAGAGTTGTCTCAGAATAATACAGACCAGAATTCTGGAAAATTTTGCTACTATTAATCTTCTGGCAAAATATGATCCGATTTTGGCACTGCACATTGACGAACGCAAAGATCAGGGAACTTACCTCTCGAATAGAATGAAATTGCACATCTTCTTGGTGAAACAATCCGTACAAAAATACTCAGTGAAATAAGAGAAGTGAAATATTGCACAATAATGAAGGATTCAACTCCTGACATCGCCCACGAAGACCAACTTTCTTCAGTCGAAATGAAGTTGAAATTAAGGAAATATTCTTAGGCTTTTTCCGACTTGAGAAAAAGGATGTCAATAGTATTGACATCAAAGTTCTCGGCTTGTTAGAACAATATGGTTTACCCATTGAAGATTGTTATGGGCAGTCATATGATAACGCAGCTATGATGGCTGGAGATAAAAATGGTGTCCAAAAGAAAATAGTGGATGTAAACCCAATAGCAATGTTCGTAAACTGTCAAAATCATAATCTCAATTTAGCTTGTCTTCATTCCTGTGCAGTAGATCTATGTGTTACAACCTTTTTTAGTGTCATCGACAGACTCTTCGCATTCTTTTCTGTTTCTTCATCAAAATGGGCAATACTAAAGCAATACATTTCTCGAACGGGGAAACAACAATGTAAAACCAGGTGGAGTGCAAGATACGATGCTGTGACTGTAGTGTACCAAAATCTAAACGAAATAATATCCTGCCTTGAACATTTACAACTTGGAGAGTACAGTCAAGAAACAAAATGTGATTCTGGGATACTTATGAACTCGTTTCAAAAATTGTCATTTACTGCCCTACTTAACTTCTGGCATCCTAATTTATGCTATGTAGAGAGAGTCCAGAAGAGGATGCACGACCCTAAGGTTGGGTTAAATCAAGAAGATTGCAAAGGTTGACGAATATACTGGTAATAAAAAAGGAAGAAATAATCAGCAATACCTTGAACTCAGCTGAAAAATATTGCTATGAATATGGAATTCAAACTTAGCACGACGCTAAAATAAAAAATAGTATGCCAGGAAAAGTTAGAGATTCTGATTTAACAGCAAAGTGAGAGATGAAAAGAGTAATACATGAAGTTTTCATTGAGATTCAAGAGAGAGGCCAGCGTTTGACAGAACTAAGAGAAAGATTTGAATTGCTTCTTAACCTGCATTTATTAGATACTGACGACGAAAATGAGAAAGCACGCCTTCGAAATGAATGTTTAGATTTTCAAAATCAGTATCCAGATGATATTGATAGTGTTTTTTTATACAATGAAATGATATTCATTTTGCTAATTCGAGCTGGAGGTAAAGAGATACCCTCTGATCCTCTTGATGTATTAAAGTGTATTATTAAATATGGCAAAGAATATTTTGATGAAATATCTGTGGCATACAGACTGTTGCTAACAGTAGCTGTTTCTATTTCTTTTTGAGAGTGATCGTTTTCTAATCTTAAAATGATTAAAAATTAATTACATTCAATAATGTCACAGGATAGACTGGTAAACATGTCGCTTATAAATATTGAAAAACGATTTCTAACCGAAGAAGTAAAGAAAAGTGTTCGAAAAGAATTTGTTAATAAACGTATGTTATCTGGTGCTGAGGGACGGAGGTATTAAATTCAGTACTCCGCAGATTGATTTATAGAAAACCAACAGTTTTCCCTTAACAAAAAGATGTGGTCATTCTCCTACAAAACAGGCTCCAGAAAGCCAAGAATTTTCGAAGGAGTCTTTTTTTTTTTTTTTTTTTGTTTGTTTTTGTTTTTTTTTTCGGCCATTCAGAATTCTTCTTTTAAGAAATAATGTCTTGTAATTCCATTATGGTTTTCCCTGCAAAAATATTTAAGGCTCCAGCCTCCAAGATTATAATAATTTCTCCCGCAAAAATTATTAATAAAAACAAACTATTTTAGAACAAATGAAAATTACTAATTTGATAATTTCAGGAACCCTAATTTTTTCCTCATAAATAGAGAACTTATGGTAAGTTCTCTATTTATGAGAAAAATAACCTCCCGTGCCAAACATGTTACACTGTTAGACACACACATTCACAGGCCATTCACTACATGACGATCTTCTTAACAAACGCCTTACGAATTTTTGTATTTGAATAATATAGAATTACATTGCTTGTTCCAAAAAAGGAACTTCATAAACTTTTTGCCACTAAACTTTGAAATAAATAAATAAAATTTGTCCAATGTGTTAATGTATCTTATTTAAACATTCGCTCTGATTGTGATAAACCTTTGTGAACAATGGATCTGTCCAAAAGAAAATAAACTAAGTATACTGTTGCGATTTTGTTTGTGTGGGGCTAGAGGGAGCCAGTCATAATCCTCGCAACGGGCGCTACCAGACGTCTGCACGCCACGGATATCACCTAACCGGCATAAATTTATATAGAATTTGAAAACTGTATAAATTATTCTAATTAAAATGCAAAAAAAGGAAAACAATTCTTGTAAAAATTCATTATTCACAGGATTTTTTTTTCTTAGATCAGCGTTCATAATATATCTTATTCATAAAAGCAACTAAAAGCTCTTCTAATTAAATAATTTTTCGTTAACTGGGGGTCCAGTTTTACAAAGAGAAATTTATGGTTTCATTTCTTCAAGGACTAATAATATAAACATTAAGCAGCACAAAACTGAATTTCTCCCAATTTCATAAAATTAAAAAAGTAGTGGGGAGAGTAAGAGATGTAAAAGAATATTTTCACCAAGATTTTCTAAAAACGAAACATTTCAAAAATAATTTAATTCATTTGTGAATAAGTCCTGAAAGTTTCATTAAATCCGACAATTTGATTTTTGAAAGAATTTCCAAATACGTGTTTTTCCTCGAAAAAGACGCTATTAATATCGCCTGCAGAAGCAAGAAAAAAAAATTAACCAAAATTTTGAAAGTTCTAAAACAATTAGAAAATATAATCTAATAATCGAGAAATTTCCTCTTAATAATAACAAAGATTTTATCGATAAAACTGTTTTTATTAAACTTGGGTCATTTTTTTCATTATGTATGGTCATTGTATAGCGAAACTTTGAAGGTACATATGCATATATATATATATATATATATATATATATATATATGTATATATATTCAGAACAATTTTAGGAAAGTCTATGACAAAGCGGAAATTATTTTTGGTGTAACGCGTTTCATTCTTTAAGACTTCATCAGATGTTTACGTATATGTATACATCCGCAAGGAGAGAGAACGCTGAAATTTTTAATTTAAATTGTTTTATTTAAATATGTGTTTGGATATATAATCTAGCCATTTTTTTTACTTTCCTAATATATATATATATATATATATATATATATATATATATATATATATATATATATATATATATTTAAACATATATTATTAAATATAACAGACAGTGAATGTCTATTATGTCTGATTATGAGCCGTTCTAATGTTTGCTTTAATTTCTGGTGAAAATAAAGACAAAAATTGTCCAACATTTTGATATTTTTTATTATGTTGGTCCTAAGCTTTCGGCTCACATGAGCCATCCTCAGATTGGTTATACAAACATGAAACAAAGATATCTACCGTTAAATATGATATTTTATTTTGACATAGAAAATTGCTATGCGACGATAACGGTCGCGGAATAGCAGACACAGATCTTAAGTTCAAGATGCGGTTCTATATGACGTCATACCACGCGATAAACTAAAGTATTACAACAGAACCAATGTCTAGATGCATTGTAATGTGTTGTGACTAGTTTGAAAGGTTATTTTGTTGAGTGCTGATTGCTTTGTTTTAATGTAGATGGCTGAAGGTTCTTTTCACTGTGTGTATGTGTGAGTATTATTGTGTTATCAATTAATATCTGTCTAATATTATATACATGGCTATGTTTTTCTAAAAAATGTTTAAACGTTATATATATATATATATATATATATATATATATATATAGTTTTAAAGTATACTATATTATGGGTAAAATACTCAATATGAGATAGAGAGTGTGTGAATATAAAAGTGGACACTGAAGTCAACATTAAGTGGCTTCAGTCTTTCATCCTGGTTTGAAAATTGCGTTCAAACATGAAACAGTCTAGGTGTTGCCGCGAGGGTTCACTGATACATACATACATATTCCTGTCTTTATTTAATGTTTCGTGTTTTTCAACATTAGAATCTTCTCGCCATTTACACCCGCTTGTGTTGATTGAGTACAAGCACTCATCTCGGTGATCACGTGCTACGTATTCTTCGGACGTGCTTGTTTTAGTGGTTTTTCTATTTTGGCGTTTTTTGGGGTTTTTTTTTTAAATTAAGTGTTTCGACCGCTCTACTATCAGACAATAACATTCTTCCACGTAAATCTATTACTCCATGGGTTTATATCATCTGATTCCTTATTCCGTTATTTGGAATTGTTCACCTTCTTTAATGCAGTATGACGTTATTTGCCGTGTTCTTTCCTCCTCCCCTTTTCTTTCCTTAATTTTATACCGTAGTTGTTACTTTATATTTGAAGATAAAATCCCTGCCTAATCTCCTTTATTATTTTCAAATTCTAGCTGAAGAATTAAAGAGAAAACGATTAAAGTAATTATATAGAATATAAATCTAATTCTAATCTCGTTTAAAATCGAGAAATGAATTTATTCTAACGAACAAATACATTTTACTTATTACTGAGTGAGAGATCATCACACCAACAAAGTGATGCTGGGATACAAATATATAATCTGATAATGGTATATCCGGCACATCCATCACAGCCAAATGAACGCGATATGGTGACATGTTCTGACAATCACCTTACATATGGTGCCCAGATATAAATACCTTCATGTCTAGTAACTCAGTATACTTAATTGGTTTCCGATTAAGGATGTTGCCAGGTATCGAGACGTAACTCTCAGGTCGCCTTGGCTGACTTATACTTCAAATTTAACAACCTTCTCAACAGCCGGACTATGATACTCCTCGCTCATAAACAGAGATGCACAGTTCTTCAGCCAGTAGAGGACATGCTCAACTAGTTAAGTTCAAAACACTGACAAGCAAATATGTGGTACTGAATAGGATATTTACTGTAACCTATCTTAATTCACCAAGAGAAAACATGATTTCTGGTGTATACTCATTTCTTTCCGGGTCCAGAACAGAGACCGAAGCTCAGAAATGGCATCATGACATTTTCCACTGAGTAGTTTTGAGAAAAAAAATGACACATATTTTACATAGATAAAGTCCTTCGTAAGGTGTGGGTTGTACTTGTGAGAACAATTTTTGTATTTCTTATATTATTATTATTATTATTTGTGTATGTTATGTTTCCTGCTTTGTATCCTGTAGAGCCGGGTCCAAACTATGATCCTTAGGCCTTATAGGAGAATTGTCATTTAATTGATAGCACTTTTCCTAGCAGGGCGATCTTCTGGGCAACTTGTATGTTTATGTCACTTGGGACAATGTTAGTAAAATCGTCCCTCGCTAATTATTTACACGTTATTTCCCCTCCCCTCGTTATAAGTATTAGGTTGGTGCAAAAACAATGACGTTTTCTCACATAGTAACATATGTGAGAAAACGACATTATTTTTGCACCAACCTAATATATACACTTGTTTGTTATTTTAGCGTGTTTCCCCCTTTTTTTTTGTTCTTCATTTTCGTAACTGTTCTTTTCGTTAATTAATTATCCATCGATTGTCTCCTGATGAGATGTTGGTTGAAAGGGCCTTAAAATTAAAATCAATAAAAAAACTGTATATAAATTTTTGTACCTCTAAACATTTGTTTATATATATATTATATATATATTGTTTATATATATATATATATATATATATATATATATATATATATATATATATATATACGCTTGATCTCTGATATTGAGCACTTTTACTCATAAATATAGCATACCTTAAAACTATATTTGCATCACATACACATACACACACACACACACACACACACACAAATATATATATATAGAGAGAGAGGGAGAGAGATTGTGTAAATTAGGCAAAATAATTACAGCCTCAGTAAATGGCAATAGGAAAAATGACGTAATAATGTCGTTTTTTGACGTTAAAAAATACGTCAAAAAACGACATTATTACGTCATTATTTTTGCACCAACCTAATAGCTGACCGGTTTTCGTTCCATTTTCGTCAGGGCTCGATCGAGGAATTATAATACTGTCCATAACTAGTAAAAGAAAGCGGTGACTGGTATGGCGATAACAAATACACATATACGAAGGCTGATCAAGAAGTATCTGGACTGGTGCTATAAAAAGAAAATTACAATACATCAATTTCGGCGTTTAGTCACCTTCAAAGTAGTCCTCTTCTGAAGCTATACACTTTATCCAGCGACGTTTCCATTGATGGAAGCATTCCTGAAACTCTTTTATTAGGGTAGCGAGCCGATGCCTCGTCGCATTCTCTTGAATTTTCTCGATATCATGAAATCTTGTTCCTTTCAAGTAATATTTGATTTTTAGAAAGAGAAAAACTCGAAAGTGGCGGGATCTAGGAGAATTGGCCAAAAACTACTGCACAAGTCATGGTCATTGTTGGAATATTACATTTTTTTTAATGTGGTGAGACGGCCACACTCTACACACTTTCCTTCGAAGCGCTGCTCTAAACAACGGGAGTGAGAGAGAACGTTATAATTTAGTGTGCACTCGCGACCGAGTTTAGGCCTCATTCCGCCTATTTTAGCTTCGTTACCATGGCAACAGTCAAGACACTTTTTTTTATCAGACCTCGTATCCTCATTTATACCAGCCAAATATATTTTAATCGTTGTGAATAGTATTTTAATTATTCGACCTAGTTTTGATGATAGAAGAATGAAAACCAGTCAGAGGTTTCTAATATTTTTCTTCTTTTTTTTTCTTTTTTTGCTTTTTGTTTTGTATTGCCATTTATTGTAGCTGTAATTCTTGATTTACAACTTCTTTCTTTTTAATATGCCTGCTTTTATAGCATTGATTAAACCTTATACCTCTAATAAGATATTTAAATTTATCTTTTTTAATATATAACCTGTAATTCGAGGAAAATTTCTTTAGAAAAATGGAAAATGCCGTTTTAATAAAAAAATAAATAAATAAATATGGTTTACTCGGACGAAGATGCATCGAAAGTTCAATGATCTACGAATCCCTTACGATTAATATACGCCCGAGCTACTTCAGTTTATCACTTATTCTTACTAAAGTAGAACTGGAACATTATGGGATACGTAAACCTTAAAATAAATCGATAAATAATATTCAAAACTGAGTTGAAATTAGTTCAAATTTAATTTCTACAACGATGCATTTAAAGTAAAAATCAAACGTTCATTCACTTAATGTGAATCACATTTTGTCACGCTATTGCAGATCTTGTTGAAATAAAATTCTTTTTCTAGTGATGCCCCTTCAGAGTCGTTATTCTGATGATCAGCATTAAACGTACCCTTCAGATTGTACACCTGGAGAAGGCTGTAGAATGAATCGACCGAAACGTTGTGGTAACAGCAATAGCTGCATAAAGAATAAGGCTAATAATCTGAACAAGGCTTGGAGTGGTGATGACTGTTCTGAAAATCATAGAAACTAATGATGGAAAAGCAGATGGAATGTTGCACAAAAATAACGAATAAAAATTGGAAAAGTTAAAAATAATTAAATGGGATTAAAAAAATAAATAAATTGTAATATTCCATTAATTATTTAGACCAACAACCCCATTTGTTATTTCGTTCTCGGTTCTTCAAAGAAAATTGAATATGTTGGTCCAATAATTCATGGAATACTAACAAAGATTTGTCTAAGAAAAATTAACTTTCTACAGGAGTGAAAAGAAAGAAATATAATTTACTACAGCAAAAACTTTAAATAGAGATGAAGATGTAAAAAGTAGAAAAAGAAAGAATTAAGCAAAAATATTAAAAATAAAGTTCAAAAGAAAGAAGTACAAAGTTTGAAGAAAGAAAGAAAGAAAAAGAATCAATTATCAATTCATACTCATTTTGTTTTCCATCCGTAATGATCTTCGACCTACTATTCGTGTATCGTCCTTCGGTCGATGTTACAATTCAGTCAATTTACGCGGGAATCTAATCGTAATCCTTCAACTACGACTAAACGGCTGCCAGTTATTTTACGTTCAGGCCTTGTGAATTCACCCAGTTCAAGAAGATACATGATATGCTTTAAGACTGCCTTCCTAATTTCACTGTTTGAAATTCCAACTGTGTCGCAGCCATTACTATTTGCTGCCTTCTGCCCAAAATCAACATTGAATGTTGTTCTGAAGACTCATCCAACGTTACATCAACGAAAATGGAAACACCATCTTGATTTATGTCGACACCATTAATTCTTGGGTTAAGAAAATCCTTTTTCTTCCAACCGGTCAGGCACAAATGAATGAAAATTAACATTCAAGTATTGAATATTCCGTATAGTACATGAGGGATTGCGCAATTTAATATAGTGAAATATTAGCAATTATTTCCTGAGTTTCTTTTAGAAGCAAAATATATGAAGCGTAAATGTTATCATTTGTAATGTCTATGCGCATGTGTGTGCGTGAGAGAGAGAAACATTTTTCTTATGGAGCAATTGAATTTATCCATTTAAAAATGTCCAAACAGTCAGCTGCATACAAACACTTTCTTCTTCTTCTTCTTCTTCTTCTTCTTCTTCTTCTTCTTCTTCTTCTTCTTCATGTGCTGTGTCCACTCAGAACGTAGGCGATCATGTGTCTCCACAATTTCCTGTCCTTTGTAGCTCTTAATAAATTTTGTTTCTGCGTTATTTCTCCTAAACCCTATTCAGCCATCCATTTGCTCAGGTTCATCAAGTATGTTATGCATTGTTTTCTTCTGTCCATCTTGCCCTCAATCTGTCTTGGGTGCATCAGATTTTTCAAGCCCTCCTTCCTCATTATGTGCCCCAGAAATTTTAACTGTCGCTTCCTGATTTTAAGTATAAATTTCCTTTTTGTTTCCATTTTTTCTAAATCCTCGTTGTTACTCCCATGTTCGGTCCGTAGTATCCTCAACATCCTTCTGTAGAACCACATTTCTTTTCCTTCAAGTCTCTTCATCTTTGAAGAGATTGTTCAGCATTCACTGCCTTATAGGAGAGCAGATATCACATAACAGTTCAGTACTCTTTTCTTTGTTTCTAACTAAGTTTTTCCGTCTCTTAAAAATTACTTCGAGCGAATGAACACTGTGGGTATTAGAAAGAGTCGTCCTTTTTTAAGCTTCGTGTACTGGCGTTACAGAATCACAAAAAACCCTGTGCCAAATAACAGAAAATACATCATTTGAGGAGTTTCGACTGCAGCAACAATTAAAATGAATAGCATATGCAACTTGAAGAGAAAATAATAACATAATCAAGATGTTGATTTTCCACATTACTTCAAACAAAAGATTAGGAAGGAAGCCCCCATCAATACTGAAAAGGTCGATAACAGTTAACTTGAGAAACATATTTTCCTGAAAAATATTGTTTTAATAGAAAGTGTTCTTTATCATTTTCAACCAACAGCAGCACCGGCTATTTGATCAATAAATGCCGAAAGTTTCTTTATAAAGAAACTGTTAATATTACCATTACCATCAACATATAGGTACCTCCAATAAAAGCACCTGGTCCCACATTCTATATTCATGGCCTTTTGGCAAAGATCATGTTTGGCTTTGAGACAAAACACTGCAGAGATAAAGCAAGTTTGGATCCTAGAAATTCATCTCTTCGTTGCACTAATGGGAATATGCAATGGATGCGCCCTGAAACCTGCGGCAATATGTCGACACAATGTGCCTTTTAATCAACTCATACAAAATGTGTGCAGGTTTTCATACTAAAAGAATGAGCTTGCTTTATTTGTGGAGAAACAGGGTCATAGCGAAGTGTACGGAATAGTAATCTGCTACTCCAACGGTAAAAAAGAAAACGACTTAAAATCTTGGAAGCTCTTTACGTCAAACGACGGCAAACTACCACGAATAAAATTTGTTTCAATCTCGGCGCGCACCTGTTAAAATGACTGAACTATATATAAGGTCATTCTAGTTACGTGACGCTAAAATCTATCCCAGTCAAATCATGTGAACCTACGCTCTTTTTCAAACTTGGGACCGTTAAAGATATAAATGTTACCCTGGCTATCTCTCGATTTTCTACCTTCTTTTCTTGAAAATGACCAACATGGTCGAAAGCACCCAACATATCACATAATTTCAGCAAGTTCTTTTACAAGTTTCCACCTAACATCAAACAACTTAAACATCAGAAGAATTTCACCAAAAGCTTAACATTAACTGACATTCCCTGTCAATTTAATAGAACATGTATTTTTAAAAAAATAAAAAAAAGACAGGGGCTTTACACTTCATCCTATCTCTGTGAGAAGTTGGATAAATATCCCCTTCTTGACCTTTTGACTAGAATCAGTAGTATCTTGTTTTCGGAGCAGACATGTCATAATTGAAGCGAGTTAGTCTCAGGAGATTTCAAATCCAAGCAACATTAAAAGGGGAGGGCCAAGAGTCGCCCTAATGCCATTTCGAAACAGACCGCGAGGAATGAGCAATTTTTTCTCACACTTCCGCATGTCGGGCCTCACATTAAACCGAATTTGTCATATTTTCCCTCTTGGGAAGACAAATAAAAGCAAACTTGTAGCAACAGCGTCCATTTCATTGTTTTGGCTATAAAAATAACAGATTTTGATATCTATAATTTTTTTATGGAGAAAACAAATCCAGTGCTTCTCAGTTCAACTATTTTATTCTCTCAAATTTCCTTTGACTTGAACAAATTCATTTAGATTATTCTTATCACGGTTCAAATCAGGTAAGCTATAAGACAAAAGGAACCATGATGAAATCTATTTTATATTCTTGACACTAAGAAGGACACATGATACACACACACACACACATATATATATATATATATATATATATATATATATATATATATATATATATATTAGGTTGTTCGGAAGATAATGTTCGATTTTAGAATCAACCTTTTAATTAATCAACCACTAAATCGCTGAAAATGGCATAACATGATGAAAAAAAAGTATTTTTTAATTATTTTTTTAAAATTTTTACTCCTTTCTAACACGTTCGAAATTTGTGTTAAATACCTTTTTTTTCTTTTTTTTTTTTTTGGTGGGGGGGCATCGGCGACGTAACAGAGCTGTTAATGAACATTCTCGACGTTTTATATAACATATTAATTTTGAAATTCTTGCAAAAATCAAATAATTGTCGGATTTTAATGAAACTTTCAGGATTCATTTACAAATGAATGTATTTTTTTTTTTCTGAAATTATTATTTTTAGAAAATTTTAGTTAAAATATTTTTTACATCTGTTATCCGCCCTGTTACTTAATTTCATAAAATTTTCTAGAATTAAAAATTGTCAGCTAAATTTTTTTTATTAGTTAAAATCAGTACTACTTGGAGAATGTAAATCATCATTTTTTTTTTCAAACTATTACCAAGTTTTCTAAAATCTGCTCCAAATCGTAAAACAAAAACTCCAATAAAACTATCTAATTATTTAATTAGATAAGCTTTTAATTGCTTTTATAATAATATATATTAAGGATATTATAGTCAGAAAAAAATTCGATGAATAACGAATGTTTGCATATTATTTTTTAATTATAAAGTTTCAAAAATGTTTTAAAATTCTTCCAAACATTGTCAAAATTAGGTTATTAAGTTATTAACTGAAGACTATTTACTAAGCGAAAACTGAAAAGCTTAATACAAATCATCCCACCAAAATTTTTTACAATAATTAAAAATAATTTTTTTGTATGTCTAAATGCTCTTACCTCCACTATTTTCTCGATACCTAAGTTTTAAAAATGAATTTAAAAAAACAAAAAAAAAATGTAAAACTTTCTTGAAGCTTTCATTTCATTACTTTTCCAGTAAGCAAAATACTCTGGTGTATTTCAAACAGAAATTCTATATTGATTAGCATATTTTTCTATTTTTCTTTTTTTTTTGTTAGTAAAAAAAGCGATAAAAAACTTTGCCATAACAAAAGTTAATTCTCGTTTTTACAAATTTTCTAAAATTAAAATATGTACACCGCTGACGCAAAAAAATTAACCAAAATTTCGAACATGGTAGAAAGGATTAAAAAATTTGAGGTAATTCAATAATTTATGAAATGTTAATAATTTAAGAAATTTTTATAGTATTCTAAATTTTATTATATTTTCAGAAAGAATCTTCAATCGTAAGGTTAAATACCTAAAAAAAAATCAGTAAAATATTAGATAATTGCTTAAAATATTTTGTTAATTTTTAAAAATTACCTAGTAGGTAAAAAATAAACCGTTTTTAGTTAGAATTTATAAATTTATGTCAATTCTGGTCCACCATACTTGTCAACATCTTTGCCGTCAACATATCGATGGAGACAAGACACCGTGGTCAAGAAATGCTTGTATAGAAATTTTTTTGCTATAAGTAATATTTGTTTCAGAACATATTAATTTAACTTTAATTTTTCTAATTTTCTGCAAATAACGTTTCAGAAATATATATTTTATTTTTGCAAGTTTTTAAAACCTAGAATTAAGTTTTGTTTACAGTCTGTTAATAAAATTAAAGATGGCCGTTTTGACTGCTTTTTCTGAAAAAAAATAAATCGACTAAAATCATTCTAATTTCTATTTGAAATACACCACAGTATTTTGCTTTCTGAAATTAGAAAATTTAATCATTTAGCTTTCAACTGAGGCTAAAAAGAAACCTTCAAGAAAGATTTTTCATTTATGAAAATACATTTAAACATTAGGTATACCGAATTTTTGGAGGTACCTATATTTAATTGCGATTTAATATATTATAATAGTTGCACAAAAATATATAACTCATTCCTAATCATTTAGACGTTCTGAACTCAAGGAAAATGACGCGTTTTGTTGAAGCTCCAAAAAATTAACGGATTTTTAGTTTGACTGAAAAATATAAATAGCGCTACTTTTTTTTAAATAATATAATAATTTAATATAATTTGCAATTATTATTTTATTTCATCTATTTGAATTTATATATGTATTGTTTATTATTTCTTTCAAATTTTTCCAGATACTTTTTTTCTGTTTTAGTTTTTATAAGTTTATTTTTTTTTTACAACTAACCTGAAGATCGTTTGTCGTATTTATACTTTCTAATTTTTATTTACCTTAAATTATATTTGTCAACTTTGCATTTTCTACTCTCGATTCTTTTTTTATCAATTGATAGTTTAAGTGTTAGTACTGTCAAAAGAGCAGTATAAATTATTTTATGTTAAATAATGACTTCATAATCTCCGAGTACTTTAGGCTTCAATCCCAATATATATTTTCATTTTTGTTTCTGCTATCTTTTTCTAAAAGTAACAAAATTTTCTGTATCTACGTACTATTTTGTAATTTGCCTTGCTTTATAGTGTTTTTCTTTTGTACCTAACGTTTTATATATTTTTAAAAAATCGTTTTTTTTTTTTTTTTGGTGGGGGTTGAGCCTATAAACATGTAATGTATATAAATGTTTATATATGCACATTATGTTCCAAAGGTTGTACTAGCCGGAGGTGATAGTGCGGACAAACTCCCACTGTCTATAAAATGTTTCCGCAGCATGCGTCTCAAATAGCCTATGACAACTAAGTCCAGCTGCAATCTGGAGAATGGGCAAAAGCGGAAAACTGGCGCCTCATAACCAGCTGTTTCGGGTAGATGCAGCTCGACAGTCCAGGTAGGCAATCCATCTAAGGGAAAGAAAACACTGATTTTAAACCTTCGCTGACTTGTAGTCATATCCGAAATATGGAAAAGGCAACGGAACCAAATCCAAGCAGAAAACCCTTACTGGAACCCCGAAGACGGTTAGTTGTCAACACTGACAACCTTCCAGCAACACCTGCAGCCAAGACGTCCCGAAATGTCTCTGTATTCCTTTAGATCTTGTCAATACGGCACAGAGTGAGGAGCATGTGGTCTAGATTGCGCACGGCCTCCATATGCCATCGGCAGTCCACGAGAAAGAAAACTGAATTCAAACCAACCTGCTGCCTTGTAGGTCTTGCCTCTTCTGAGTGGAAGGACGGGATAATCTCAACATCCCCAGTACAAAAGGAACCGTCATTGCCACTGCAATATTCTGCCATGAATGTCACCATGAACCACAATTGTGAGATGGAGGGGAGTAGTGACCCCAGCGGCGCAGGATACGCTAACTGAATAAATGAATGAATGTATGATTAAAGTGTCCCTCCTTGTTAATTTTCTGTCAATCTTTTTCAGATTCAATGATTTCTTTTTACGGCTTATCAACCTTTTGCAGGTTATTTGAAGTCAAAAAAGATTTGTAGATTGTAAGAATTTTGGGGAAATAATAATATTTTTCACTGATACAAGTTCTAACCCATAGCCGAGGGGGAGAAGAGGTGGATTCATACATTTCCCAAGGGTATTTACGTGTAAGGGAATATATCGAAACCGACTGGTTTTTAGGTGTTAGTGCTGTCAAAAGGGCAGTGTATAACTGGAATTGAAACTCTGCTTTTCCAATTCTAAGCCTTTATCCATTACACCATCCGCACATCCAAGTTCAGAACCCCTGATGTACCCAAGCTGTCACCTGTACTGACCAGGATCGACGCTGCTCAACTTCGGTGATCGCACGAGAACCGGTGTTTCAACGTGATACGGCCGCATGCCAATCTCTCAGAATTTAACAAGTCATTCTATACCCCTCATCTTAAACATGAAAAAAAAAGATGCGTTTACTCTTTTTGCATAAGATCAAGTTTGGTTATAATGCTCCTCAAATTGCTGCCAATATTAACAGAGCATGGGATGAAGAACACAGTTGTAATTAAGAAGTATGACGCTGATTTCTGAAATTCTGCAATGGGGATACAAATCTTGAAGAACATCGTGGTAGAGGACGTCCATATGCAATTGACAATCAACATTTGAAAACACTAGTCGAACAAAACCCACGTCAAAATATCAGATAAAATGTCTCAGATAATGGGTGTCAGTATTTCAACAATATAGGACCATCTAAAAAAATAACTGGTAAGATGAAGAAATTCGATAAATGAACTCGGTTTGATATTTTTTAAATGTGTTCGATGCTACATCTGCGGAATTCGAATGATCCATTTCTTGATCGAATAGTGATTTATGATGAGAAACGGATCCCTTATAACAATCATAAACAATCAACTCAATGGTTTTCATCGTGACGAAGGACCCAAACACTTTCAAGACTGAAATTGCACCAACAGAAGATTATGGTGACTGTCTGGTGGTTCGTCATTAGCGTTAATCATTACAGCTTTCCGGAATCTAACCAGAGTATCACTGTCGATGTTTACTGCCAGCAACTGAATGAAATGTACATCATCTAAGCAAAATGCGACCTGCACTGGTTAATTGACGAAGTTCAATTTTGCTTCATGACAATGCTCGGCCACATGTTGCCGGGATAATACTGCAGAAGCTCACCGACTTCAAATACGGAACTTTGCCACATCCAGTATATCCCCCTCATCTCTCTCCCACTTTTTCAAGCATGTTGACAATTACTTAAACCAAAAGATATTCCGTTGCAAAGAAAATGCAGAAACTGCATTCAAACCTTTCTTGGCGTCCAAACCTTTTATCGTAAATGCATGCATAACCTTCGATGACAGAAGTGCATAGATGGGTGAGGTTCCTATTTTGATTGATTTAAATACCTTTTTAAATGCATTAATTGACGAATAAAAGTTGATTTTAAAATCGGACATTATTTTCCGAACAATCTAATACATATGGCTACCTACCCGTTGTTGAGTATGACCATCACAGGATTTAATTTTAAAGATCAATTTTGACTTACGATATCAAGCAATACCTGCACATGAAATTTTTAAAATAGAAAAAAAAGTATCACTCTGCTCCCTAGCAAAAACAACATGTATCCAAAAAGAAGAATCAGCCATCGTCATTGGATACTTACAGCTGCAGGTGTTATATCAAAGTTTTCCTTCTACTAGTTGGATACCTTAACGAAAGTTAAGAGATTCAACACTTTGCCCGACCGCGCATTTGGATACCAACCCAGACATTTCTGCATCCTTATACATGTGCCTGATAACCCTTGATCCCATAAAAGGATTTATCCACCCTTTGACAAGTCTTGGTTTTAATCCTGCTGGATATCTAGTCACCCGCCTCACCAGAAATGCCTGGCGAAGGAACCAGTTTAGTCACCAATAATCTGACCATGTGGCGGGTAGTACTAGGTTACATAGTACCACTAACACTAATTGAATGACCTGACTATAATATAATGTACGGATATATGTACAATGTGTCTCAAAACTAATGAAGGATTTTGATTCCTACTTTTAAGTAATTTTTACTTATAAAGCATTCAGTTGTCGGAAAAGCGTGACTTTTTCGTGATATTTTGCACTATAGCCAAAATGTTACTGCTTTCCCGCAACTCACTGTTTGCACATTGAACCGCCTGAAGATTATGAGACCGCCACATAACAAACTAAGTGTCCACATGAAACTTTAAGTCGCAGGAAAGCAGCAGCGTTTATTTTTTTTTTTCTTTTATATTTCTGATATTATGGATGGTTGATTACTGAATATTTCGAGAACCAATTGTGCAATTTTAGTGTAACTTACAAATTAATACTGCAAATGCGTGAATAGACAGTGATATGTTGTATGGACCTGGACGTAGATTCAGAAATTCGTGCGCTTTCTATAAATTTTCGCCTTAAATTACTTTCTCTTTTAATTAAAAATGCATTTTTAAGTTGAAACTATAGTCAGATCTATTTCAATGAACGACTAATGCACTGATTAGAAAGTCCTATTCTACCACAGCTAGTGGTCTTGTGCCAAACTAGACTAATCTTAGTAAATAATAATATCCTAATTGATATAGGGCCTGCATTTGGGCTAGGAGTCTTGTGTATTTCCAAGTTGGAACCAGGAATTTCAAATATTGATTTTCAAGACAACCTTGGTCTTATCCAGCTATTAAGGAGTAAATGTTGAGCCAATGGCTCACTACTTTAATCTTCCTCTAACCATACGCTTCTGTGTCACGCTAAGCTAAGTAAATATTTATATTAACATAGTTTACACGTTTGTTAATTGAAAAAACAGTCTTCTGCTTAAGCGAAAAAATATTTAAAATATTTTAAAATCATTTATTACACATATATATATATATTAGGTTGGTGCAAAAATAATGACGTAATAATGTCGTTTTTTGACGTTAAAAAATACGTAAAAAAAAACGACATTATTACGTCATTATTTTTGCACTAACCTAATATATATGTATGCGTTTCTATGTGTGTGTGTGTGTGCGCGCGCGCGCGTATGTGTGTCATTGAATAATAAAGATATATTTTGTCTACTTATTTTTATACTGATCCTTTCCAGTTGTCTAATCAGTTTCTTAATGTTAAAATGAAATACATCAAGGAAAGCCCCATAGTTTTTTGGGGTTTTTTTTTTTTTAATCAAGTACTTTCGATTTTTTCCAAGATCATCTTCAGTGGTAAATTACAAAAACAAATTTATTGTAACTGGGATAAAATCTGCATTCTGATGTGACGGCGATCTTTAAAAACTTGCTCGAAAACGCTCTGTTATAGTTATTTAAGCGGGCGATAGTCAAACATTTCTTTTTTTATATTTTACCAAAACTGTCTTAATTTTGATCAACTTATTCTGAAATTAAAAAAAAAAACAACAAACAACCAAACACACAAACCGCAACCCTAACTCCGTCATAGGAAATTTATTAGTACCACCACTGATTCGCTAAAAAATGAGCATACATTGATGAAAAAATGCCCCAAACTTAATAAAACGAAGTTTTAACGTCAAAATCTTTATGTTATTATTAAAAGGGAAAGACAAAAAAATTTTTTAATTATTAAATTATATTTTTGATCCTTTTTAGAACGTTGGAAATTTTGGTTAATAATCTTTTTCTTTTTTTTTTTTTCATCAGCGCAGTGGCTAAAGATTAGTATAGGAAATTTTAGCGTTTTTTTTTGTTTTTTTTTATTTGGAAATTCTGGCAAAAATCAAATAATTGTCGGATTTTAATGAAACTTTCAGGACGTATTCACAAATGAATTAAATTATTTTTAAAATTATGTTTTTTTCAAAAATCTTAGTAAAAATATTTAATTTCGAGAAATTAATTTTTTTTCGAGTTTAATGTTAATATTAATTAAAAGAACTCATTGGAGAATTTAAATCATCAATTTCTTTTTGTAACCAAGTTACCGAATATCTGCTCTGTAAAAATTGTAAAATAAAAATGCCATAAAACTAAGACATTGTTTACTTAGAAAAGCATTTATTGCTTTTAGGACTATGATAAATTATGGACTCTACTCTCTTAAGAGGAAAAAAATTGCAGTGATTAATGAATTTTAAAATAATTGTTTTCAATTTTTAATTAATTTTTAATTATTTTTATTACTGTTGCAGTTTTGGGAGTATTATGTACTAGTGAGTTAGCCCAAATGACTTGAGTCATTTTATAGTCCACCAATAGAAGGTTAACCAATCAGAAGACATAGAATATACAATCCGTCGTGTATAAAGGCGGCCATTTTGTTTACTCTATCCGAATATCCAGTGCCATCTTGTCAGGCGAAGAGAAACAGAAGGAAGAACTACGCTCTGCTACTTTACCGGAATATCCACTGCTAACCTGAACTACGCTTCCCTACTGTCTTCGAAATATTCACTGCTAACCTCTGGATTCTATACTCGAAGACGTCCGTCATCATGAACAGCAATTACTTCAAAGGTTATTTTAATGGATACCGTATTCGAGTAGAGTAGCAATCATAAAGTTCTTCGTAGCCGAGCGGTAAAAGCACACTGTGTCAGAAAACGGTTCCTCCTGAAAAAGGAAGGCACGGGTTCACATCCTATCAGAGGACACTCTTTCTTTATCATGTTTTTTCGAGTACGCAAACCAGTAGACGAAGTGAATAAATGTTTATAATAAACGAATCTACTTAATTATAGATATCCAATAAAAATAACTTTTAATGTATATTTTGGGCATCAACCTTTCTTTTAAACATGGAGTGTTAAAAGTTTTGTTAAAAGAAATGGAAAAACTCTCACTCGATTTCCAGCCGCGCTCAACACGCGAAGGCTCGAAATAAACGGTACAACTAATATTCAAAACGACACAAAAGTAAAATACATCTTAAACAGTCAGAACCTGAAGAGAAACTAACAATAGCTAAAACAAAACCCCATTGAAAATGGCTATAAAGTGGCCGAAAGCGCTTGGGACAATGGATATTAGGGAAAAATGTTATACCCCCTTATTCCCATCAAATGCAAAAACGTAAGAACGCTGAAAGAACTAAATTAAAAATTAATTAAAGAAATTTATTTCAACGCGTCCATCAGACCGAAATTACAAATGGTTTAAATTTACAAAATGGTTTAAATTTAAATTTATCCAGAATATTTAAAAAAAAAAAAAAAAAAAAAAGAACAAGATAACAGGAAGTTTAGACGCTTGACCTAAAAAATTTATTCTCTGGGGATTTATAATATTGAATACATGTATTGGGAAGGGGGGTTAGTTTTCAATCCGATTTTTATGTGTGGTGGTTGGGAGAACATAGTAACAGCTAGAGAAATCCACTGACATAAAGACGTACACACACACGCGCACACATATATATATATATATATATATATATATATATATATATATATATATATATATATATATATAAGTACAGTGTATATATGTGTGTTTGTGCGTGTGTGTATTTGTGTGTCCACACAACTCCTCTGTTCCCACTGGTCCGATTTCAATAATTCATAGCTCATTCAAAAGCCCTAGAAAAGTTAGGCGCGGGAACGATTTTCAGGGTTGCCAGATTTTGCGAGGTTAAAATATATAGTAATATATATTATACTAGACGTTATCGTTGCTTTCATGATTCAAGGGGAGTAACTCTTATTTTCCTTTTGTATCCAAAATTACAGTGCACTTTTTATTATAAATAGCTAGCTCCAGTGGAAGACTCTTGGTTTGGCCATCATCACAATAGCTAGGGAGAAGTAGATGCGATAGGCATCAATAAACTACAGAAGAACTCAAAACTGATCGCTATATTTAAGTATTGAATTTATGTTTAAGCATACCTTTTAAAAGTTGAACGATAATTTTTCTGTTGCCACTTAATTTAAAGACGATTTGATGTCCGTAGGTCCTTATTTTCCGTACAAACAATTATTTTTATTTCATGGGTGTCAGAAGATAAAATTAATATAGTGTAAAGATGTGAAAACAAAAATTAGAATTAGTTATACATTCAAAATTTGAAGAGTTAGAGAAACATAATAGCTAATTAAGTAAAATCTATATTATGGAATCTATAGGAATAAATACGTAAATAGGAGCTCAATGCTACCGCGAATTCTGAGATTAAAAAGCCCAAGCTCAACTTCATAGTAATTTACGCACTAGGTATTTACTCTGTCTCCCCACTAAGACGAATTGCGACACAAGGTCAGTTTTTAAGGCGGGGGCGATCGCGTACACCCGGGTAAGAAACAAACATTGCCCGCAGCCCCCCGCAACGGTCCGTTACGCTGGCCTCGGTGCGAGCAGCGATTCCTCTCTCCGGTGCAATGAGAGATGATAAATAATGTGTTACAAACCACTTGAGAGAGCGGAGAATACTTGATCACCCACTGAGTCAGGTTGTGACACAAGGTCATTTTTTAACGTGGGGACCCCAGTGTCTTCACTCGGGCCGCTGGTCTTAGCTGGTCATAGCTTGTCCAAACTGGTCAGAGCTGGTCTAAGCTAGTCATAGCCGGTCTAAGCTAGTCATAGCCGGTCTTAGCTGCTCATAGCTGGTCTAAGCTAGTCAGAGCCGGTTCAAGCAAGTCATAGCTGTGATACTACAAGCGCAGGGATGGATCCCTGTGGCCGGTAAGTATCAGAATGTTTATACCACTCGAGATAACGGTTTACACACTATGTATTTACTCTGTCTCCCCACTAAGACGTGTTGTGACACAAGGTCAGTTTTTTTTAAACTCCGTCATTTGACGGAGTTGCCCCTGAGTGCACTCTGCCCAAGGACAGAGACGCAATTGAGAGATGATAAATAATGTGTAAAAAACCACTCAAGAGAGAGAGGTTTTCACACTAGGTATTTACTCTGTCTCCCCACTAAGACAAGTTGTGACACAAGGTCTTTTTTTTAAAGGTGGGGACCCGAGCGCGTACACCCGGGTTCAAATTCCAGTCGGGTTCGTTACAGTTACTTTCGCGCGATCGTGAACCGAAATCAGACATGATCACCCAAGAATGTCACATCCACCCCTACCTGCGCGCATTAGGCCAGCAACGTAGGGTTATGGTCCATTTCTATCTATGATCTTGGGAAGGTATTTTAAAATCTTCCTTTTTGGTGAATTTCCAGAAAGATTTAACAAAAAAAAAACCCTCATAGAGATTGAAAGACGAGAAAGAGTTGACACTTTCCAAATGGTAGACTGACTGAAGTCAGTTTGAATATTTAAGAGCAGGGACGGCAGATTTGGCTACTTTTGGAAACACAGCGCTACAAAAAAATATTCCGTTACTTGCGACATTGGGAGTTTAATTTACATTAAGCTGGGCAGATAATAAGAAAATCAATACAAAATTTAGTAGCTTGGTTGGTAGCATTAACCCTAAAGTATAACAGAAAAAAATCAGTTAGGTGTGCATCACCGTATGGTGTCTGAACAGAGCCACCTGTCGTTCTTTCTGTTCACCAATACTTGGACCATCAATTGTAAGCCAATTCGTTACTTTTAGGTCAACACGCTAACACCGCTTAGACTAATGCTGCTGTATAGAGTAGCCTTGCCCTCACTTAATATCCAACGAACTACTACTGATGTAAAATACAATTTGGTATATAAAACCAAAACACAAGCTAATGACCTGACAAATAAAGTAATTATAAGAAAGTATTGAATCAGGATAAAAGTACGTAGCGTGTTTAAACGTATTTCAAACACAATATTTGCATATATTCAATCACATGTGTAATTTTGTTCCGCTACTATTCGCCATCTTTGAAACAGCTTCATGATTGCATCCTCTTAGAACTTTGAATCTTTTGGGGTTATGAACTGGTCAGTCATTTGTTACAGGCTTCCAGAAAACTGAAGTTCTTCCCATAAAGTGATTTTTTAGGGATCCAAACAAGAAGTAATCCGAAGGTGAAAGGTACGTTATGGCGACTATTTTAGGACATCCTAGCCAATCTGTGTCGATTTCTGAAAAGTGACGAGAGGTCTCGCGTTGTCTTGGTGGAAGACGATATCCTTCCATTTGATCAATTTCAGACACATTTCATTGATTGCTATCTTTTGAGAACAGTACTTTGGGAACAAATGTGCGTTTTTGCGGAAGGAGATCGTAATATACAATAACCTTCCAATTCCAACAGACAGCATTACCTTCATTGGATGTAGACCGACTTTTCATTTTCTCTATGACATCTTCCTTTCCACGCTATTGTAAACAATCCATCTTTCATCCCCTGTTAAAATTATATATCTGTTTCCCATACACCAGCATTTTAACTAAATTCATTATTCTTATTTTTTTTACTTATTATTTTATCTTAAAATATATTATTACGACGGTTTTAATTTCAAGGCTGAGCTTATCAGCAGTTATTCCAGTAAAGTTAAATATCTATTAAGCATAGAACTTATTTTTCTCACTATAAGTTTCTTTTATTTACTTTATTTTCTTCTATTAAATCACCATAGCTTCATTTTATTTTAAAATATTTCCTATGCACAAAACCTGCTGATTAATTCGTGGGTATTTATTTTTAAATTTCATTAACTGTTAGCATCAAATTAACCACGGAGTTTTTAAGTAGGAGGGTTGTCATGGTAACGACTTTTTCCTTAGATTTTTTCAGTTGTTTTGATTATACTCGTTGAGAGTGAAACGTCGACGAGGAATTGTTTGACTGGTTGTTTCGTTTTGATTTTTAATTTTTTAAGTTTGAAGGATGAGGCATTTGCGGTGACTTCGGGTTCGCATCTAGATACTTGGTAACATCCTCAATCAGAGACTGTCTGATCAGATTGGGTTACCCAGCCTAAAGGTATTTCTAATTGGTTATGCACTACTTTTATCTTAATAGGAGTAGATAACTTCGCCTATCGTTCAGTTCACATTTCTTACCGGTCTTTTGAACAGGAGTAGAGATTTATCATTTGTTTCCTGTTTAGTATTGGGTTTCCGGTTCCTTCTGAAATCTACTTCAACTCTATACTTCTAACATCTCCGCTTAAACTCTGAAATTTTATTTACTATTTTTTCCTCAATAGGAGTAGATAGGTTCGCCTATTGTCCGGTTCATACTCCTCCCCGGTTTTTTGAACACAAGTAGAGGTTTATCCCTTATTTCCTGTTTAGGATTGGGTTTCCAGTTTCTTCTAAAGTCTCCTCATTCTCTTTCACTCCCCTTGCGACTTAGTAACATTATCACCTTGCTTGGGGCGGTTATTATATTGCACACATTTAGTTGCGATGCGTGTGCCTAGTAAACACCTATCAGTCTGGGTATCATGATGAGTATATTGTGTATAATTTGTACCTCAACGTCACTTTGTTTGTGTGCTATTCTCTCACTCAATAATAATAATAATAATAATAATAATAATAATAACAGCAAAATCATCCATCACCACCACGACTATCAACAATGACAAAAGGATATCCAAATTTCAAACAAAAGCAGTACAGATTTTCCAACCACACTATCCGAATATTTGGGAAATCAAAGTAAAATTGCTTGATCATTCCCAGACAAATAAAATGGTGTGAGATTTTACTCAAGATCGACTGTACTGTAATGAAAAGTGATTTTCATTTTAAAAGGACACGGAGGTTAAGAGCAAATATACAGTATACAAAGAATTGTGTGATAGAAAATTGCATGACGTTAACTGTCGTATTTCAAGCCTTTTCGCATAAGTCACAGCAGACGACAAACCTCAAAATGATAATTAACTCTTCGCTTTATGCCATTTCGAAAGAAAAACTTTACTAATGTTGTCAGTCTTTCGTAAAAGCGAAATGGGATGAAGCTAACTTTCGAAAACGGGAGATACCTGTATCAAATTTATTTGCCAAGGAGAGAGGAGGCCTGAGGGCCATGATTTTAATGTTCGCTGGTGGCCGCTAAATAAACAGGGTCAAAGAGAAGAGTCTAAGGACGACCTTTTGATGATAAACAAGGTGGCCGATGCGAGGAGGTAGACATCCGGAATTACTTTGATGATGGTCGGTGGGTATGAAGGTTAGGTCAAGTCATCATTCTGGAACGTAACATTTAGCTTTGTGGGGAGGGTTTTGCCTGTCAACGCCTTATTCCTTTGTCAAACTGTCTACCGTCTCCTGACAACTGAAGAATATAAGCGGTGGTGCCTTTTTTTCTTGTTTATAGATATTACTAGGTTGTTTTTGAAACGTCAAAGCGTGTTTTTTATTTTCTTGGCAGCTTCACTCCCACTAAACTTAATCTTTGGTGACTAACCTCCACCCAATAATGTTTGAAAATTGCTACTACAGTTGGCGTGAAATGAAAAGAATGCATTTGACTGTAAAAGATGGCGCTTGTGTGTATCTGCCAGCCTTCGTTAATTCTCATCTTATTTATGATAATTATCCTAACCTATAATTTATGTAGGTACCTCGACAGAGTCACTAAAAAACGAGCATACATGATGAAAAAAATGCCCCAAACATGGTAAAAACAAAGTTTCATCGTCGAAATATTAGTGTTTTTATTAAGAGGAAAAAACAGAGGAGTTTTTGATGGAAAAATTATTTTTTTTAATCCTTTTAAGACTCATCGAAATTTTTGATAGAAATGTTGTTTTCTGGTGTCAACGGGGGTCCATATTACTATAGAAAATTTGAACGTTTTGTTTTGCAGTGAAAAACACATTGATTTGGAAATTCTTGCAAAAATCAGATAATTATTGGATTTTAAAGAAACTTTCAGAACTTATTTACGCATAAATAAATTTATTTTTTATCATTTCTTTTTTAGAAAATCTTGGTAAAAATATTTTTTACATCTCTTACCCAACCCACTTTTTTTAAAATTTCGAGCGATTAATTTTTATATTAGTTATAAGGACAAGTCCTACGAAACTTAAAATTATCAAATATTTTTTGATCAAACAAGACACCCAGTTACAGAAACTCTATTCTATTATAAAATAATAAATGCAATAAAACTAAGATTTTATTTAATTAAAAATGCTTTTAATTATTTTTATGAATGAAATATATTATGGATACTATTGTCTTATGAAAACAAATTATTTTGATGAATAATGAATTTTTACAAGAATTATTCAGATTATTTTAAATTTATATCTTTTAATATTAATAATATTAATTTGTATTGGTCAAGTAATATTGTTATTTAAAAAAATATATATTTACTAATCATAAATGAAAAAGCTTACTACAATTCAGTGACCCCAAATATTTTAAAAAGAATTTTTCAATTTTTGAGTGTGTGTGTATAAACGTGGCTATTTTGGTAAATACGGACGATAATACACGACATTACCAGACAATAAGAGCGGTTAGTACAGTAACTTTATTGGGAATTTTCTGACATTTCCTCAACAAGCGTCTTCATAAGTAAGATTATAAAGGCAAAGTCCATAAAATTCAATAAAATATTAGAATGTTAAAATATTTCAATTTTTAAGATTACTGAATAATTAAAATATTATCTAAAAAGGCGTTTACGTTGTATTCGTCATGTAATTTTACTACAAGTATTCCCCCCTTAACTATATCACGCAATCGTCTGGTTATCGATAAACGTGTCAACATCTCGTAAAATCACCCACCTCCGTGTTAAAAAAATGTTTTTCTTCGATATTGTAAACTGAAAGTAAGTAATATTTGTTTTAATTAATGTTAATTAAACTTTAAATCAGTTAATCCTCCTCAAATAAAGTTTCAGAAATTATATTTTATTTTTGAAACATTTTTTAATAAAGAGAATTATGCTGTGTTGTCAGATTTATCGATATGACTGATTTCAGCGATTTTTAACTATTTAAAATATCGTTTCACTCAATTTTAATTCAGTTTGAAATACAGCAAACTATTTTGCTTATTGGAAATATTAAATTTAATCTTGCATAGTATTTAATTTAATATTTAATTTAAGCTTGCAATTAAAACTACAATAAATGCTTCAAGAAAGATTATTCCTTTTTCCTTTTTAAAATGCATTTTAAACCTTAAGTGTCGCCCTCTTTTGGAGGTACCTATGGCTATATATTAAGTGGTTAGAGAGACCATGAAACCCAGGTTCGAGTCTCATCATGGTCGATTTGTCAAGACTTTTTGATAATATCGGCCTGAGTGCAACGTCGTTGGAAAGTGTCTGAAAAACATACTACAAGCTTACGTAAACCTTGTGAGTGAAAATGGGTTGACGAAATTGCTCCGAAGCCAGCAATGATTATGTTAGCACGAAGTCACAAGTCATCGTGACCTAGGGTTTGAGCGTGTGAACCTTGCTCAACCGCTGATCACGTTAGATTATGCATTCTCTCCCAGAAACTGTTACTAAGGTCCACTCAGCATAATTTTAGTATAAACCATATGTTGAATCTGTGGATGTTGAATAAACCCAAATGTGTCTGAGCAGGCGTCTGCGATAGGGATTACCTTACCAGTAGATGGGCATTCTCGGAAGCGAACAGCCAGTTATTATTATAGTTTTTATTAACTCTATCGATCTATCTTAATAACATAAATTAGTCTACCTGTAAAAATGCTATACCATTCTGATTTGAATATTTATGCATTTAATAATCTATTAAAGTGGCCTGTTTGGCGGGGTCTAAAATATGTCAATAGCATTTTCTGCATATATGTAAGACACCCACCCAAAATAAGTGTCACCTACAAAGTAAATACTTAGGAGCGCAAATATGAACGACACATACAAATATGAACGACCAGTATTTATTTATATGTCCACGAAACAAGTAAATGCTTTTGGGCTCAAATAAAAAAATGACTTCGACATTGCTTTCAATGTCAGTCTTTTTTTCGGATTTTTATATAAAAAATTACCAACAATACATATTCATAGTAAAATTACCAACAACACAATTTTAAAGCAAAATGACCAGTAATACATTTTATAGTAGATTACCAACAATACATTTTATAGCAAAATGACCAATACATTTTATCTGTAGTTGAAAGCATACAATCGCTTTCAAAATATATTTAGTTGAAACCATAAGATTGTGTTCAAAATATTTAGTTTGGTTTGATTTATTAGTTTGTTTGACGGCATATGAACTCCTTATGGGTCATTTAATGCCAAAATTTTATTTTCTTGTGAGCTTTAGTAATTTTTTCACAAAAAATTTATTGCTGGTATTTTTTTTCAATAATGTATTGCTGATAATTTTTCTATTTTTTACTATGAAAATGTATTTCTGGAAATTTTTTTTTCTAATGTATTTTTATATTTTCATGTTTTGGCCACAGTTTAGGGGTTTACTATTTTCCCGTAGCTGAAACTCTAACAGGTGCTATCAATCTGGATCAGGGTAGACCGGGGAACACCAGCAATTAAGAGGTGGTTTCACACTCCTCAAAATCTCCTGATCAGAGGCCTTGCTACCGGATGTAGTCTATCGCCATACACAGGACTACTCATCAATGGTTGACATATCGTAAAATGTGACCAGTCAAACTCAATCAAAGAAGGTGTCTGCTATAAAGTAATGATTATTAATATAGTCTTGGTAAAAATTAAAATAATATTTGGATTGAAAGGGAGCGCCTAATGCTGAGGCCTTGTGCCAGAATAATGAAGCTCACTAAATAGATGTATGTTATTCTATCAATATCAATAATGTTAATTATGGCAATCAATATCTCCGGCTTATGGCTATAACACGTTGAAACACCTGTTCTTGGATGATTACCGTAGTTAAGCAACGTCGAGCTTGGTCTGTATCTAGATGGGTAACTGCTTGGGAATACCAGCTGCTGTGAGTTTGGATATGCGGATAGTTTAATGGATAACGGCTCAGAATTGGATATCGGAGAACCAGATAATTCTTTTTGTATTCCAACATTTTTTAAAGACATTAAATAAGAATGTTTTTCTCTTGTATTCATCAACGTTTTGTTTTACAAGTGAAAACGTGAAATTCAGTATGTGCCGTTAACGTGCAGACATCTTGGATCGAGAGTTTACATTTATTCTTTTTGCCGTTATCGAGAACAGAGACCTGTAAATTTAAAAACAAAAACCTATGAATTATGGCGTTAAAGGCGGATGTAATTAAAATGTCAAGTGAAACAGAGAGAGAAGTAAACACAAAAAAGGAAAAAGAAATTTTAGAACTGATTTCGCTCTTTTCAAAAACATGATCGAAGAAAAGAGAGGAGCGAAACCGATCAACTCCTCCCCCCCATTCTTTTGTGTGTGTTTACTTCTTCTCTACCTGTCTCCTCACAAATGAAGAAGAGACTTGAAGCAATATAAACGTGGTTCTACAGAAGGATGCTGAGAAACCCATGGACTGAACATGAGTAATGACGAAGCTTTAAAGAAAATGGAAACAAAAAAGAGGCATATTTAGAATCCGAAAGAGACGGTTGAAATTTCTAGGGCACATAATGAGGAAAGAGGGCTCGGAAAATTTGATACAAGATACTCACGAGACAGACTTGATGGCAAGAGGGACAGAGAAAAACAATACATAACGTACTTAGCAATCTTGAGTAATTGGACGACAAAACAGGGTTTAGGAGAGATAACAAAAATATTTATTAAGTGTTACAAAGAACAGGATATTATGGAGAAACATGATCGCTGACGTACTGAAGGGGCACGACAAAGAAGAAGACTTGGAAAAAATTTTTACCCACTAAATAGATCGAAGGTATATCGAATAGTGCACAGTAAGTGCTGATGGTATAAAACAGTGCTCGATATAAAATAACAGAGCTAAAATTTATACTAAGAGTAACTAAGCTTGTTCATCACCGCTTGGAACAATATATATATATATATATATATATATATATATATATATATATATATATATATATATATATATATATATATATATATTGAAGAGAAGAGAGTTGCCGCAAACGTTTTTGGTTGTAATGTGGATTTTTTTTTTTTTTTTAAATATTATGCTTTATTTTCCATAATTTTACTACACGTGTTTCTGGTCTCGCGACCGTCTTCAGGCCTCATATTATTAAAAATAATTAATTTTTTTCCTTATGTTTTTCAATGTTAAATATTCTCGATATGAGACATTCTCTGTTTTTGTGTTAGTAATCCGAATGTCTTTCTTGAGTTGGAACCACTATAACCTCTTGAATTCATATCATTAGACACATGAAGAAAACTGGCTGGCACGACAGCCGAAAAGTTTTGATAACAAAAACGATGCAGACATTATTCCGACTTTAAATTATGTAAATAATTCTAATTAATATTAATAAAACCACTTACGAGTCATGTTTTTGTTAATTGAAGATATATTTCCTATAAATATATTTTTCGGGTTTAACTTCGATTTAGATGATGGACACGTTATGTGTCTGTATTTACTGTGCTTAGAAAGTGTTGGGTATTTATTGTTGATCGAACTCTCTGTATTAACAATGTTCTGCGAGACTTGTTTTTTAACAGTTACTCCACAACGAGGTACACTATGTTTGCAAGTATTACTCCTTAGATCAACCATAACTAGCCCATTTCCTTCGCCACTTCTTCCTCATCCTGCCCTAACCCTGACCGAAAGACCCACTTTTAACATTTTCTTGGGCGATTTCATCAGCCATTTGCAATAACAAATTCCGAGGTCCCCAAACGATAGCTTATTCTACTGGTGGAAAGAATCCACCAGTAGAAGTGCTGACAAGCTACAGCGCCTGCTGGTGTGATATATTTTAGATCAGTCATCGCCGCGTGTTCTTTTCTCCGAAGGGGATAACTCCAGTCCCTGTCACATATTCTACATTTCCATCTGCACGGCCACAAGTCTGGCATAACAGAATTTGTTTGGTTAGAGATTAGAGAAGACATGTGTGGCAACTCGTTTGGTAAGAAGAGCCGAGTGCCGAGTGATCTTTTTTAACAATGTTAAGCTTTAGACTCGCTAATGTCACCAGTTTTACAAGCACTCTAAATAATTGAAATATCCAAAACTTAAACCATCGAACGGACCATGTTTATTCTACGATTTGTTGATAGTCATATTCTTCACTAACACTTTCTTTTAATCCAAAAGAACTCGTTATAATACATTAAAATTGAAAGCCTCAATGCTTATTTTTTATCATTTCACTCCAAGGCGATAAAGTCACTAGGACGTAAGGGGATTACTGAGAATTAAATAAATTGTGTAAATCTAATTGAGGAAAAAGGACAATAAAGGAACAGGGTTCAAGGAAACGGAAGATGAAGATTGACGACGCATTTAAATTTTTGAAGATTGTAGTTGACAGGAAAGCAAGAAGCCGGAAGAGATTTCAAAAAGCGAAAAGTAAGAGAGAAGAACATGTTAGCATAGAACTTACGATTACAGCTAACGATTTCAACAGCAAAATGATGAAACCTTGCCACCAATCTAGTATCACGTTTAAATTCAAAGTCTAGGTACCATAGAGAAGAGTTTATCAGAACAATTACCAGGAAAGTATTTATAGAAAAGGCACAGGGAAGCTACATTACGGCAGTGGGAAAGGGACTGAAGCCGAATATTTTTTTACGTGTTTAAACCCCACTTAATTATATGAAAACTCGAGAAATTTAACGAGATAATTTTAATGACTATATTAGTTAAAAGCAAAACTCGTTGAAGAATTTAAATCATCAATCTTCTTTTTTTTTTTTAATTTAATTTAATTTTTTTTTTTTTTTTTTTTTTGTAAAATCGGACCCCTTCTTAAAGAAAATCTGCTCTGAATCGTAAAATAAAAAATGCAATAAAACTAAAACATTATTTAATTAGAAAGGCTTTTATTTGATTTTATGAATATGACATATTAAGGGCACTATTCTCTTAAGGAAAACAATTTTTTTTTTCAATGAATAATGAATTTTTACAAGATTTGTTTTAATTTTTTTTTTAATTAGAATAATTTATAAAATTTTAAATCTGTCAAAAATTCACTTTCAATGGTGTAAATGTTAGGGAATATCGTTATTAAGTAAATTTATATTTACAACTCATAAATCATAAAGCTTATTACAATTTACGGATACCGTGTATTTTTAAAAGAGTTATTTTTGTATGCGTATAAACGTGCCGATTTTTGTAGATACGACTGTTCATACACGACATTATCAGAAAATAAGAGCGATGACTATAGTAAATTTAAAGCCAAAGAATCTAAAATTCAATAAAACAGAATAGATTACGAGGAATATTTTCCTAAATATTTAAGATTAGTGAGTACTTAAAAATTATATAAAAAATTTTATATATAAAAGTCGCTTAAGTTATTTATATTCTTCCATTATTTTTAACGGATATATCCACTGTAAAAAAAAAATAGATAAACATTCATCTGTCATCAAGCTGCCAACATAAATAAACGCCGTGAATAAAGTGCACTTCTGTGACATTTTAAACTTAAAATAAGTAATATTTATTTCAAAGCAGATTAATTAAACTTTAAATCAGATAATATTCCTCAGAAGTGTCAGAAATGTATATTTTATTTTAGAAGATTATTGAATAAAAAGAATTACATTCTGACAGATGACGAAAAATGGCACTAAATTTTTTAAAAATCTGTAATTTCAAAGCGAAAATTCCTTCCAGTCAATTTAAATTAGTTTTGAAATACAGCAAACTATTTTGCTTATTGGAAATATTAAATTGAATTTATTAGCTTGAAATTAAAACTAAAATAAAAGCTTCAAGAAGGATTTTTCATTTTTAAAAATTAATTTTAAACCTTTGGTATCGCGTATCTGTAATGGTACCTAATAACAAATATTAGTTCGGAAGAAAAGTTCATGGCTTTTTAGTAAATTTCAAACACAAAATTTTGATCTTTTTACCTGGATTTATTCAACCACATGTGTGTTTTTTTGTTCTATTAATTTTTGCAATATTTGAGGCTGCTTCAAGAATCTATCCTGTCAGAATTTGGCATTTTTCTGGGCAGTCTTTACAAGCTTCACGAGAATTTAAATTCTTTCCATCAAAAGAATTTCGTAGGTTTCTGAATAAGTGGTAATCCGAAAGTACAAGATCAGGTGAGTATGGTTGATGTAGTAGGACAGCCAAGATGAACCAATTTCTGCCGGGTTCGTAAATAGACATGAAGTCGGGTGTTGTCTTCATGGGAAACGACACTCTTCCGCTTAGACTGCTTTCTTTAATCGGTTCAATTAGGAAGAGCACTTTCACGTCTGATTTTACGGAAGAAGTTCGTAATACACAGTGCCCTTCCGATCCCATTAGATACACAGTGCTACCATCATCGGATGCAAGCCGGCTTTTCGTTTTCCCCATGACCTTTTTCGTTCTACATTATTGTATACAATCCTGTGTACGTTCTTATAAAACAAAAGCAGGTCATTTTGTTGTGTTTGAGCAGACAATCGCGTATGGAAATGTGGTCCACTACATTTTTCCGTTAAAACCTGAGGCACTCAAACATCGTCGGGATTCATACATGTGGAAGTATGAGGAATATCTCTGCAATGTCCCATGTCATGTGACTTTAATCAGCGTTTCGATTTGACCATCAATAATGACTGTAAGCCTGCCTGAATATTCTCGGTTTTTCAGATAAAAAAAAAACTGCTTCTGAATCTAGAGAGCCACTCGAGAACACCAACTTTAGCTATAGTAACACTTACATAAACGTATCGGACTTACGGCCATATCACGTTGAAACACCGGTTCTCGTGGGATCACTGAAGTTAAGCAACGTCGATCCTGGTCAGTACCTAGATGGGTTACCGCCCGGGAATACCAAGTGCCGTAAGCTTCGACGTGAGGATAACGACTCGGAATTAGAAATCGGAGAGTCGAGTTTCAATTCCAGTCAGGTTCGTTATATTCACTTACGCGCGAACACCCTTGGGAAAGGCATGAATCCACCACTTCTCCACCCAGTTATGGGTTAATTAGTAGAACTCGTATCATTAAAATCATTATTATCTCCCCAAAATTCTTACAATCTAAAAATCTTTTTTAACTTTATATAACCTGCAAAAGGTTAATAAGCCGTAAAAAAAGTAAATAAAAAAATCAGCCCATGAAGGATCGATTTTGCTATCTGTACAGCGTTTGTTTCTACTTTTCGGAAATGGAAGAGCGTCAAATGGCGAAAATGCACCCCCCATGTTTTCCTCCATTTTCACCGTTAACGTAAAAACATTAAAAAATCCCAAATCACACACGAATCATATAGAAAGAGACATCAGATTGTCATCTTCCAGAATTTGATAAAATCCACTGTTTTGGAGTTATCGACAGTGAAAGTTCGGATTCATTCGCGTCGCGGGCAGCCATTATCGGCGTTGTTTGCATACATTCGCTGCAGAATAGCTATCAATGTAGGTATCATTGCGCAAACTGAGCATATCTGCGTAAATAGTTCCCGTGCGCAGTAATTGAGACAAAAACAAGAAAGATTAGTTCCGCGCTTAGCATTCCGTAGTATTCTGCGTTTAGCTTTCCGCAGCGAATATATACAAAGAACGACAGTAATGGCTGCCGGCAACGACGCGAATAATTCCGAAGTTTCGTTGTCGATAACTTCAAAACTATATCAAATTTATCAAGCCAGATTCGAATGGAGCATGTACAATTACACATAAATGTAAGTATTCTGGACATTTTTAATGCGGACTGAGCGAGGGTGTTACACTGCAAATTAACCTAAAAAAATCAATTTACAAATTTCAGCATTTTACTCTTGTGCACCAGATAGATTAACCGCAGATAAGAATAAACCATTTTTTGTTTTCACCATTAGGCTACAGAACTGTTAATGTGCCCACATATATAATGCAACGTGATCTAACACAGTCATGGGCAAATGACGATCCATTTGCTCTTTCTAAATGGCACTATTAATTTCATAAGAAAATAACGTTTCTTAAAATGTTTTGTTTCGTTCTCACTTGTTCACTCACACACTCTCTCATTCATAGCCACATACATAAACAATGATTCTTGAATTTTGCAAACCTTTGGTCAAAGTAACGTTTTCATCATTTTAAACTATTGCCGATTTTCACTAAGGAAGATCATACATGTAAACATTTTTTTGCTTTGAAACGGGGAACATTCATAATATTTTTTCTCTAAAGAAGACATATATGTTTTATTTTTCAATGAATAAATTAGAAATAAGTTACACGCAGCGACATGTGTTAATCAACCTGTCATTAGTGATAATATTATATCAAAACTTCAGTTTTTTAATTCTAAAAATATTCCCCCTACCCCCAAAAAATCCACTTTTCTCCCATGTCTAAGGTATATGTTTATTCATACGGCCTTCTATGGTGGAAATAGCTGAGGTACCTACTACGAAAAATTACTTTGAATTTTTTGTTTTTGTATTGCGGTCCGTCTTGTGATGAACCATAGATCATGTGGCCCACTGCTCAGAAAAGATTGTCCCTGCCTGATCTAGCCGTTATTTGAAAATACATGTAAATTGATGACAAAATGTGTAACCGACTATATATTTCGAATTACGTAATAATTAATACAGACTAATCAGAATATTTCTATTTGTTTATTCATAAACATTTTCATAATTATATTTTCATAATTTTCATAATTATAAGCAATATTCATTATTTATGATTTTGGTTGGTTGATTTTGTTTAGCCGCATACCAACCTCTACGGGTTATTTAATGCCGAAATCGAAATATTTGGAACACAGTCTTATGGTTTCACCTACAGATATTTTGAATGCAATTGTATGCTACAGATAAAATGTATTGTTGGTAATTCTACTATACGATGCATTACTGGCCATTTTGCTTTAAAAATGTGTTGCTGGTAATTTTACTATACAGGATGCGATGGATAAATTGTCTAAATTAAGCAAAAATTAAAATAAAACTGACATCTCCTTTTAACATATATTTACCAAAATTACACAAAAATATCTTGTAATACTAAAGAGTAAATTTATTCAATAAAATCGCCATTGCCTTCATCCATGGCCTCCAGACGACTTCGGAATCTCCTGCAACTCTTCTGAACGGACTCTTTGTTTAAGTTGGTGAATGCTACCGTAATCCTCGCATTCAGTTTTGTTGGTCTCTCGCCCAACTGCGCCTCACACATAATAATCAAGGGGTTGCAGTCTCGGAAGTTAGGTGGCCAGATGTAAGGGGTGATGCTGCCCTGAGTCTAGTGAGTGGTTACTGGAAGAAACTGTGTCTGGCAACAGAACTCTGGACCACACACAGGATCTTCCATGTGCTAACCTCTTGACTCAGGACAGCACTAACTCCTCAAGGCACTTGCGTAGGCCTCCTTGTTGAGTCTGAGACACTCACCAACAAATTCGGGTGTTCTTTTCATATCAGAATCATCAGAGTGAGTTTTCTGAGCTTCTGTACCTTCGTAATCACCATTAAACTCATCCAACTCTTTCCGAATCTTCTGCACTGTCCTCAGATTGACACCCAAATACTCTAAAATGTTTGTATTGGAGCTTCCAGTGGGAATGCAGGGCAGTACAGCATGTCATTTCCAAATTTCTGGCGGAGTGAATTGTGTCATAGTGCTTGTCTTCTCACATACGATGCCCAACTGACCCTATTATGCAGTGAAGTCGACAAAATCAAAAAAAACAATGCGCATGCGCGAAATTAAAAATATGAAATGGCAACAATTTACTCATCTCATCCCGTGGATAGGTATTGTTGGTAATTTTTTGGGTATAAAATGTATTGATTGCTGCTATCTTTACTATAAAAATATATTTTTATGCTTTCATACTGTTTTGTTTTTGTTTGGCAGTTCACTATTAGCCTATAACTGGGACCCTAACAGATGTTACCATCCCGAATGAGGATAGACCTGGGAACAACAGCAATTAAGAGATTGTTTCATGCTTCTCAAAACCTTCATTTTCCCGCCTTGCTGGCGGATGTCGTTTATCGTCATATTCTGGACTATAATGATACTCTAATTGTTATTTGCTAAGTAAACTTAGTACAGTATCGGTAAGGCCGACGAGTACTGCCCGCGAAATCCCCGAACCGGGGGGGGGAGTCTGAATGGGCTGTTCTTTGTGACCCTCGATATCTTATCAAAATTTGCCTTTTTATATCTGTTCCAAATTAAATTAAGCACAACTGACTATTAAATGATTTTGACGTCATTCTGGGGTGTTTGGTTTTTTTTCGTCCAAATCCGTGAATTTGTTTTGCTCATGCTAAGTCTTGAAAAATTCACTATTTTTTATCCAAAATGTTAAATGTGTTAAAATTATTCAACTTTTTAGAAAAACATCAAGTTGATGTTAAAAATTACTACAAAATATTGTTGATTTATTTAAGATGGAATTATCTATTATGACATATTTCTAATTTGTTCTTAGATACATTGTATTTATTTTCAATTTTTCTAGTTGAATTGTACATCTATATTGTATATGAACCATTATTATACTTACATTAAAATTTATATTATATATGAATACTACCTTATGAAAATTGAGATGTAGTAGTGTGGGGGATCCCATATCATAGATTCAGCAGGGGCGACATGAGACTTGCACCGGCCATGAATTCTGGAATAATCGAGGCACCAAGTGAATATTGAATTCCATTCAGTTGTGACGTTCTTCCTTTTTATGTGTCGTGTACCTTCAGGACTTGGACAATCATGGCTCTCTACAACTTCCTATCCTTTGTAGCTATAAACAAGATTTATTCCCTTACTATCTTTCCAAGCCCATATTCTGACATCCATTTGCACAAGCTCGTTAGGTAGGTGACTTGACGTTTCTCTCAGCTCCTACTGGCTTCAATATATATTGTGAATATCAAATTCTCCTTCTTCTAAGTGCAAATATCCTTTTATCTTTCCATTTTCTTTAAAAACATACTTGCTGTTCTGTCCATGGTATTCTCAGCATTCTTCTATAGAACCACATCTCTATCACTTCAAGTCTCCTCTTCATCTGTCAGCAAAATGCCAAGTATTCACTGCAATGTAGGAGGACTGATATTGCATAGCATTTCAACACTCTTTTCTACTATTAGGTTGGTTCAAAAATAATGTCGGTTTTTGACGTAGTTTTAACGTCAAAAACCGACATTATTTTTGCACCAACCTAATATATTCATCTGCTAACCACGACGATGTGACGGTCTAAAAAATGTCTATTTGCTAAACTAAGCTTGATCTTGTATAATAGGTTAACATTATTTTTCAATATTTTCAACTTGTTTGAACTGCCAATTCACCATTCTAACAATTGGTCTATAAGATGAGCTTGTTAATCATCACGCATTAATATTAGTTTTATTATTGTTATTCTTGTGTAATCTTTAAAAAAGTTGAAATACAATTTATCTGGGTTACGCGTCAAGTCACGAGTTCCGTAACCCATTGGGTCATATGGGGCACTTAGCAACAAAGAAGTGTCTAGGTCAAGATCGTCTGACGAAGTACATCCCGTTTCAAGATGGTTCTGAATTCAGAGTTTTCCTTCTCCGAGACTGGTTGCCACCCCAAGTCAAGATAGACCATTCCGGCCTGCTATTTGAGGTAAATGAAAGAAGTGAGTTAATAACTTTTCCAAAGATATTTGTGTGAAAATTCCGACCGGAATTCGAACATGGTTCGACAATTTCTCTTTCTGAGTCGCTAACTAATACACTACCCGCACGTAGTAAAATTTATCAAATAGTTGATATGATTATTTATACAGTCCGTTAGATAAAACTGAACGAGAAATTTAGAGAAACTGGAGGATATGAGCTTGGGAATTAGGTGCACGCGATACATCGTACCTAGGTTAAACAATACAAAAGTGGCTCGGAAAACAAAAGAAACCCGGGAATTTCCTGGAGCCTCAGAAAATATTTGCATATATTAAAGACCAGCATTCATAACCTATTTTTTGGCCTTGCAACTCATAAAACCCTACTGAATACAAACAGGATGTCTAAGGAAGAAAGAAAGAAAATCTGAAACAAAAACATTCCTTCTCAGAGCAGGTAAGAAGTAAAATTACTGGAACACCAGGATCGTTCCAAAAGAGATTTAGAGAAGAATGAAGAAGGAACAGGACACAGCACTGCTGAAGTCCATGAGAATATAGAATTGGGAATTTGAAAAAAAAAAAAAAAAAAGAAGAAAAAAGTGATGTTATTAGAAATCTTTTTTTTTTTTTTTTTTTTTAACTGATTGATTGATTCGTTTTCTGCGGTTTATCGACACTTTACAGGTTAATTAAAATCAGGAAATATTTTTAGATTGTAAGATTTTTTAGATAATAATGGTTTACTGATGCAAGTTTTATTAATTATCCTATAGCTGGAGGGAGAAGAGTTGAATTCATACTTTCCTAAGGGTATTTGCTCGTAAGTGAATATAACGAACCTAATTGGAATTGGAACTCGGCAAGTTACGAATTTGTTTCCCTCTTTGTGAAAGAAATAACCGTCTGATCGGAAGTGCTCTAGCATAGTAGTAGGAAATAATGTCGGAAAAAAAACACATTGATGCCTATATATATATATATATATATATATATATATATATATATATATATATATATATATATATATATATATAGGTGCTTCTACAGGTATATAGGTACCTCCACTGATTGGGCAAAAAGTGAGTATATATGATGAAAATGCCCCAAACTTAATAAAAACAAATTTTTTTTCGTCAAAATCTTTATGTTATTATTAAAAAGAAAAGACCAAAGAATTTTTTGATTATTAAATTATATTTTTGATCCTTTTTAGAACGTTCGAAATTTTGGTTAAAAATTTTGTTTCTCTTGCGTCAATGGGTAGCCAAAGATTAGTATAGGAAATTTTCGCGTTTTTTTCTTTTTTTTTTTTTTGTTTTTTTTTTTGTGGTGAAAAACACATTGATTTGCAACAAATCAAATAATTCAGGACATATTCACAAACTATCAGGACCTATTCACAAATAAATGAAATTATTTTAAAGATCACACTTTTTTACAAAATTCTAATAATTTTTTTCACATTGCGAGAAATTAATTTTTTCCTTAGAGAATTTAAATCATCAATTTTTTATTTTATTTTATTTATTTATTTATTTATTTATTTTGTAAAGCAAGACCGCCAGTTATCAAATACCTGCTCCAAATCGTAAAATATAAAAATTCAATAAAATTAAGACATTATTTAATATGAAAAACTTTTAATTGCTTTTATGAATAAAATATATTACGGACACTATTGACTTAAAAACAAAATTTTCGCTGAATAATTAATTTTTACAAGAATTGTTTTCATTTTTTTTAATTAGAATAATTCATAAATTTTTAAATCTTTTAAATTTATGTATTAATTTGTACCGGTTAAATTATATTGTTATTAAGAAAAAACTATATTTACTAATCGTAAATGGAAAAGATTAGTACTGTTGTGGCGTAAATAGGAAAGGCTGACACATATAGAAAATAAAAAGTAGTTTATTCCTGAGAATATGGTAGACGGTTGAGAACACAAACTAATGTAATAAATAGTTAATTGTTAACCCCTCTCGCTCAGTAAGAGAGAGTGCTGTTTAAATAGTCATAGACGAGTCCATCTTGTAGGGGTCTTCAGCTACTCCACAACATCCGCCTTTTTTGAAATGACTACTTCCTCGGGAAGTCGTACCTTTTCCTTTTCGGTTTTATCTCTATAGTCCCTCTAAATTTTCTTTTCTGTTTACTCAATCGTTTCTCCTCAGGGGTTACTAAGTGCATCGATATGTCGAATAAGTCATAAATAACATTCATCGGTTCTCCCTCCAGATTATTTATATCTTCCGAGTACCTTTTCCTCATCTAGTTGTGATGTCTTTTTTCGGGTTTTAACTATATAGCGATGCGTTTATTAATAACACCAGCATTCCAAATTTCTTCGTACCTATCTGCGTGTTAGAAAATGAATTTCTGCGATATTTAAAACTAAATGTAAGTAATATTTTTTTCAAATCAGATTAAGTGAACTTTAAGTCAGTTAATATTCCCCAAAAAAGTATCAGAAAAGTATATTTTATTTTTGAAATTTTTTTAAGAAAGAGAATTATATTGTGCTGACAGATGGCTAAAATGGCGCTATAATCATCGATGTGTAGCGATCTAAAAAAAATCTTTGCAATCAATTTAAATTAGACAGCATAGTATTTTGCTTATTGGAAATATTAAATTTAATCTATTAGCTTAAAATTAAAACTAAAATAAAAAGCCTCAAGAAAGATTTTTGATTTTTAAAAATTCACTTTAAACCTTAGGTATCGTATTTCGTGTTATTTTTAGTAGCTACATGTGTTTGAGTTGCTGTCCTTTTTGTATTATTAAACAATGAAATTAATTATTTTATTATTAAACAGTGAAATTAATTATTTTATTATTAAACAGTGAAATTAATAACAACCGGTCAAAATTGAGTCGTACTACTAAATGTGTGCGTATCTGTGTGCAAGAGTGAGTGAGTGAGTGAGAGAGACAGACAGACAGACAGACAGATAAAGTCAAAATTATTTAATGCCATTGCATGCATCCCATGAAAACTGACATATACTTAAATTCTCCCTAAAACAAAACCATCACTCGCCAAAAGAATATGTTGACGATTCCTGACATTTAAGTGACTAAAAAAAACCTCGAAACATTTATTCTGTTTTCAAATAATCGCTTGGGCAATTAAAGCTAGTAAGCGATGGACAGTTTTAAGAAAACAAAAATACCGGATAAGCGGAACCCGGTGAAATGTTTGAGGAAAAGCTGGGCTTTTTGTCAGACGAACTACCGAATCACTTTATATATTACTTTGTTTTTTTTTTATGTTGTGAAGTCACAAGCGATAATTGGGGAAAAGACAAGAAAATAAACGTACTGAATTTTATGGCCACGACCAGAAAATAAAGTGTAAAACGAGAAAGCTGGGAGAGTAAGGACGTAAATACCTCTGTTGTTAACTCGTTGATATTTCCCTGTTTGCAGACTTTTATGGAGAAGCTAAGAAGATGGAAATCGCGCTGACCTTAAATTGAGCTTTCACATCAAAGCAGGCATATTCAAATAAACAAGTCTAAGCAATTGGTTTTGAATTTTTTAGGTGAAAGACATTCATTAGAACTGCATGTTTATTGCTACCTCACAAAATAACGGCATATCTAACTTTTTACTATTTTGTGAGTTCAATGTAATTGCAAAATAACTATTCACTCAATAGCTAGTTAAAGATAATCTGGAAGATATATATATATATATAGTGTAACCCGGATATAAGAGAAACCCGGATATAAGAGAGATTTTATCTGATCCTAAATTAGAGCCTGTGTTAATGTATATAAATTAGACTAAACCCGGATATAACAGAAACCCGGATATAACAGAAACCCGGATATAACAGACTTCTTCACCGGTCCCGACAACTCTCTTATATCCGGGTTACACTGTATATAAATAATTCTGTATTTGTGCAAGATTCTTTATACAATTTGTGCAAGATTCTTTTACACAAGATTAAGATTTTTAATTTGATTTTTCTTGTGTTCACATACGTGTTTTATTTTCTGGATATTAAGTTTGTAAAAATTGTCCAGATTTTCCCCGAGTACGACTAAAAAACTTAGTTGCGGTACCTTGTCAGTCGTCTTTAACGAAACTTGTATAAAAGAGGGATTGCTGCACAAATACGGAAATATATATATATATATATATATATATATATATATATATATATATATATATATATATATATCATCAAATAACTTGCAGCAGTAAAAAAAAACTGCTGTTAAAATTCTGGCAGCAGTTCTCAGAGGAAATATCTAGAGTTCATGTACTCTTGAGTAAAAGCTGTTTTTTGACACAATATCTTAAGCGTTAAGAGCGGTAAAAAGTATTGTCTCATTAGTGTATTTTCTATAATTTTGAGTCATTAACATTCCAAGTTTTGTGCGGGTAGGTGAACTCTTTATTCGTGGCTCTTCGTGTTTCAAACTTTCGGTCGATCCATTAAAACAAATTATCAAGATATTTATCTTTGTAAAGAAATACAAAAAAAAAATATGTGGCACATGACACCAAGTATATTTTCTATGAAAACATCGACAGAAAGAAAAATTATCACTAATATACCAATTTTACCAGTCGAAAAGAAACAGAAAACCTCGTTAGAAACAAAAATATGAATGCTGAACTGCCAATTATTAACAATTCTCACGTATGGTAGTAAATTGTGAACAATTTTTTAGCATATGAAGAGAAGACGAGGCGACAGAAATGTGGTTCTATAGAGGAGTTCTGAGAATACCATGGACTGAAAATGTGTGCAACAAGGAAGTTTTAAAGAAAATGAAAAAAAAACAGAAATAACACTTATAGAATCAGAAAAAAGACAGTTGAAATTTCTGGGTCACAAATAATGAAAGAAGCGTTGGAGAATTTGACGTTCACATGGTATTTATCTGCTCATAAAGGCAGAGAATAAATATCAAGTTATCTACCGAACAAGCTAGTGTAAATAGATGGTAGAACATTGTGTGGGAGGGATAGTGAAAAAACATTGTTTAGCGCTACAAAGCTAAAGTATACGAAGCTGTGGAGAGCCTTGATCGACCACGCCCTGAAGGAAGACTGCACATAGACGAAGAAGACGTTAATTTCAGCGACGTTGATATAATGAGGCGATTCCATTCTAAATATGGAGTAGTTTCCAACATCATCTTTGCAAACAAATTTGCTTTATTAGCAGTATTTCTTTTTCAAGAAATGGGATTTTCTCCTTTTTCCTTCCGACTTATACATTTTAAAAAGGCTAAAAACTGCATCGACCGTAAAAGCTGTGATAACAAACTTAAAAAAAAAAAAAAAAAAAGAGATGGTAAGGAAAATGATACGTCCTTATGACGAGAATAAAATAGTTGAAATTTCGGTTGGACATACTGAATAAAAGACAAAGTGACTGGAGAAGTTGTTACTCAAAGGCGATATTGAAGGTAAGAGGCACACAATGAGTAACTACCTGACAAACTTATTTAAATGGAACCCTGAATAAGAACGGTTAGGAATCAAAATAGGATAAACATTACTTAAAGCTACGACGTATAAGTGGTTGTTGGCAGTCATGATCGTCCAGGTTCTGAAGCGCATACAGTGCATACAAAGAGACTTTTAGAAGAAAATTTAAAATCTTCTGGTGACTGATGGGATGCAGATTTGATCCCCGTTTTACATTTCTTTCCTTAATTATTTGAATAAAAAAGAAATATACATCACTGGCAAAATAAGATATCTTTCTTCATCTTCTATGGTTTCGCACTAATTGTTCCCAAAGTCCGCATCTCGTGTACTTGTCCGCCTCACATCACCGCGAAAGCCTTACATCGGACAGGCAAGCGAGCAAATGCCAGTTGTAATATGTATTATAATAACATTTCATTTAGTAAGCAAGAACAGCTCGTTAGCCGAGTAATCCGAAGCCCTCGGCCCAATATTACCCTGCTGTCATCGTTGTTTGCATTGTACATGGAGAAATGAATAGCCGAGTGTATCAGTAAACGTGCGTATGAATACGTCTGTGTCTGGATGCTGTATTAGTAGTTGGGTTATGTTTCTTCGCTGTGCGCTCCACTGGACATTGTGTATAATGCGAAATGAGAACCCAAACAGAAATCGTAATACAATATGTATTTACAAACAAGCTGGATAATAACGATGTGAAAATCTCATAGTAAATTGGGGAAGTTTTAAAACGTTTCTGTGTGGTCTTGTGGAAAGGTTAAAAGAAAAAAGAACAGTCGAAGTGGGGACCACATTAAGGGACGAAGTGGAAAGAAAAAAGAAAGGAAATGCCGTGAGAGAGTAAGAGAATAGAGAAAATGGAAAAAAAAGGAGGGGAAATTGATTGTTTTAAAAAAAATTGTTTAAATGTTTTAAAAATGTGAGGTTGAAGAAGGAAACGAAAAAAATATAGAATGTAAGAAACGCGAAAAGCTATACGAACAGATGCCGTGGTCTATCCGAGATTTTACTAGTACACGAATGCACTTACTTTGCTTTCTTATAGAGAGAGGGTACGAGTTTCTCATTTGTCACAGCCCTTGACCTGTCCAATTTTTGATTATTGATTATCACAACAGAACACTGTTCCTAAAGTATTCTGCTAGACAGTTATTCCGGAATATGTATCTATCTTTTTTTAATTGTTTCACCCCCACCCGCCAAGCAAAGCGATAATGCCACTAAGACGCAGGGGGTTACTGAGAGTGAAGAGTAAGTTTCAAAAAAAGAGAAAATAGCATTTGAGGTTGCATGTAAATTTTTGACGATCGTAGATGGCAAGGAAGCTAGAATCCGGAAGAGCGTTCCACATACGAGAAGTGCGAGAAAATAAACTATTAGAATAGAACTTACGGCTATATATAGTTATTTCAATAAAATAATGAGACCTAGTTGCCAATCTAGTAGTACGCTTAACTTCATACGGTTGAGGTACCAAGGAAGTGAGCCCATCAGAACACTTGCCATGAAAATATAAAAAAAAAAACAGAGGAAAGTCACGACACAGCGATGGGAGAGTGACTGAAGTCGAGATGCCACATTACCGACCCTTCTTTGGATTTTGTAGGATCACCAGACCAGATATGACAGCAATATTCAATGCACAGGCTAATGGTAGCTTTATAAATGTGTAAGATCTCTCTCTCTCTCTCTCTCTCTCTCTCTCAAAACGAAGACGATAATGGTGACAAGACTGTTAACACCAATAATATTAACAAATTTGGAATTACCTCAATGAAATGCCAACCACAACAAAACGACCTCATTGCTGTTGAAAATGACTTAAGAAATATAATCAATAATTTAAAAATAAGAAAATTCAACAATAATTTAAAAAAAAAAAAGATTTGAAATAGACCAAAAAATGATAAACATCTCAAATAAATTATTTATAAAAGCAGATAAATCCAGGATAATCCATAAAATGGAAACCAACAATTACAACAAAGTAGTCCACAAAGAAGTCGATAAATTTTACAAAATAAAACCACTAATAATGAAACAGATAGTGATATAAACAAAGGAGCTAAAAACATAGCCATTAAACTAAAATTAGACAATAGGATAAAACAATTAACAATGCAGAACCATTTATTAAATTAATAGACCATTAAGACAACGACACAGCCAACCCAACATGCTCATTATTAAACCCCACAAAAAGCAATATTGGGAACGTAAGCAAATAAATATTAGAACAAATATGCTTAAAACTAAGACGAATACTAAACATAAATCAATGGAAAAATACTAAAGTAACAATCAATTGGTTCAATAACATTAGTAGCAAAGAAACCTGCTCCTTTATACAAATAGACATAACGTAGCAAAACAATACATCAACATTCCCAATGAGGGCATAAATATAATAAAACACTGCAGAAAATCAATATTATACCACAATAAAAAAATATAGACAAAAAGGGCCAAAATAATAATAATAACAATAACAATAACTTTGACGTAACTGTGAGTAGCTATAATGGTACAATTCTATGCGAACTCATAGGCATATATACAATAAGTAAATTAACAAATATTATTAAGAAAAAAGACATAGTGATATATAGAGACGACCGTCTATTAATCCTAAGAAACTGCAACGGCAGAACTACAGAAAAATAAAACAAGAAATAAAAAAAAACCTTCGAAACCCTAGGGTTTACAACTGATATAAAATCAAATCAAAATATAGTAAATTTCTTCGATATGACATTCAACCTAAACAAAGGAACCTACAAACCATACAGAAAACCAAACAGCCCAATATACATTAACAAAAATTCTAACCACCCCCTAAACATATTCAAACTAGAATACAAATACGAAAATAATTAAAACAAAAACAACAAGAAAAGAAATATAACCTGTTTGAACCCTCCTACAACAAAACAATAAAAATAAAAATAGGGGAATATTCATCAAAATAATTGACGAGCAATTCTCCAAAAACAGCAAATTATCAAAATTTATCGACAAAAATACAATCAAAATTGGTTGCAGCTATTTGGATAACATGGAGAAAACAACAACTAAGTATGATAAAAAAAAATACTCAACAAAACAATAACAATTACAACAATAACATACAGCTAATAACGCCATTAAATGTAATTGCAGAAACAAAGAAAATTGTCCACTTAACAATAAATGCTTAACCAATAACATAACATACAAAGTCATCGTAAATAATAACATTGACACAGAGGAAAACATTTACATAGAGGAAAACATTTACATAGAGGAAAACATTTACATAGAGGCCACAGAAAAAAATCTTTTAAAGAAAGATATTATGACTACAAAAATGTCATTCGAAAGAAAAAATAGGCAAACAATACAACCCTATCAAAACACATATAAAGCCAAAAAGAAAACAATATCTCCACTAAATTCAAATGGGAAATTATAAAAAGAGTAACCCATACAGTATTAACAGCAAAAATTGTAAATTATGCTTAGAGGAAAAATTAGCAAAATTAGTTTTAAAAACCAAAATAAACTCTTAAACAAGAAAACTGAAATAAATAAATATTTACTTTGCCATCTAAGCACTAACGAAAAATAAACAAATAAATATAAATATAAATAAATATAAACTTAAAAAAATATAATACAAACTTTAAATAAATAAAAAAAAGAAACAAATATAATATAAACTTAATTTATTAATAAATGAACAAATATTAAAGTCTGCACCTATGCTCGTGTATGTACATGTCTATGTGGACAAGCACACACACAAACAAACACCAAAAAATGAACAAACCTAACCAACTATAATTAATACTCGAATATATAACACCAAGACAAAAACAAATAAAGTACTAACCATTAAATAAAAATGAAACATTAAATAAATGATAAACGATAACATATGATATAAGCATATACTTATTTTAATTACATACAGTACCGAACAATTACATATACGTGCGTGGGTGCAGTGTCCGTGCGTAGATGTGCGGCAGTATGTACTATATATATATATATATATATATATATATATATATATATATATATATATATATATGCGTGTGTGTGTGTGTAAAATGAAATTTAAAGAATTAAATAACTTCACTATGCACTAGTCTATTATTAACAAAGCACAGACTTACGTGCACATGTACCCGCGTACTCGCGTTTGTGTGTACATATGTACGCAAACGTATGCCTGTTTCATTATTAGTGGTTTTATTTTGTAAAATTTATCGACTTCTTTGTCGACTACTTTGTTGTAATTGTTGGTTTCCATTTTATGGATTATCCTAAATTCTGACAATAATACATAGATTTAATTATAAATATAACTTCCTACAATTAATACTTGATATCACCAAACCCAATTAAAAAACGAAATAATGACCCAGTAAACATATATAAATATGCCTATACATGTGTGTGTATATATGTATATGTGATCCTGCGTAGGTATACGTATTTACCATCTAAGCACTAACATCATGATAGATAGATAGATATTGTGTGTATTTAGGCAGCATTTTTCCATTAAAATCATTTTCAGTGATAATGTTAAAAGGTTTATTCGACAATATGAAAGGAATTTACTTAAAATAAATAGACAAAACTTGTCTATATTATTTAATGAAACATATAAATATATATATATATATATATATATATATATATATATATATATATATATATTGCCTAAACATTAATAACAATTATTTATATAAAAACGTAAATAAACGAAATACAACTTCCATAGCAAAAAACTAAAATGCCCAAATAAAAATAAATAACTAAAAATAGGTCACATGTCTACAGCCGGATCAAAATCAGATTAAGTTTGCAACAGGAAGAAAAAACGAAGAAAAATGACAACATGAGTAAGACGCACATCCGTGCAGATAGGTGCACGCAAGACACAAACACACAGAATACAGAAGAAAATTTACACCAGTGCTAAATGTGTATAAAAAGAAAAATTGAATAAATATAAGCCATGAATCGCTGATACCCCCTGAAGAGTGGGCGAACAGGTCCATTCACGAAATACTGACGGTGACATCAATCAGATAAGTGACAAATTTGACTCACATTAATTGTATCCGTCGGTCCCGAAAGACCATGGATCTGTGCCTGAAGAGTTATACCCTATATATGCAGGGTTTTTATGAGAGATCGGCAGTTGCCTATGCACCACGTCTTCCCCTCTCATGCTGTCCAAGAGAAAAGCAGAGACCAATACAGCTTATCTTGGCACTGGCATCGCCGCGGGAATTGCCAAAATGAAATCAGTCTTCGGGACTCCGAATTCAGAGTTTTCCTTCTCGTCTAGTTGAGCCAATACAGAGCCAAGACTTCCCTACTATTTACCCACTCTTAGTTGCTGGTTTTAAATTCAGTTTTTCCTTCTCCTAGACCTTCTCGCAAGTCTATATAACCCAGTCTGTCCAGCTATTTACCCATAGTTGTGGTTTATAAAAATAGATATAGGGCTATACCGCTGAGCAGACCATAGTTACAGTTTCTGGGAGAGAGCATGTTAGCTAGCGTGATCAGAAATCTGAACAAGGCCAGCACACTCAAACCCTCGGTCACAATGACTTGTGACTTCCCAAGTGTTCTGTCTAACTCACATGGTTTTCAAACACTTTCCAAAGGTGCCTTCCTGACAAATCAATCGTGGCGAAATTCGAACCCCGGGAATCATGTTCAGAAAGCGAACGTTCTAACCACTCGGCCACGCATACATATATGCATACATACACACAAAGAGAATAGTTATCGGCAACTTAGTGGTTATGACGTCAGTGAGCGATGAAAATATTATTTTTTTTCCATCTAGATGTCATCAACAAGTTATTCTGTACTGACAGCCGTGAGAAATGGTCGTGAAATAGGAGGTAGAAAGAAAAAGGCTTCGTATATGACCCATTCGCGTCACTCACACAAACTCCAGTTACTATTGTATTCACAAATCATGTAAAATCTATACATAAATCTACACTTGTCTCTTGTTTGTGTAGGCAAATATATTACATGTAGGTAAATGGTACATATACATTTAATATGTGCGCCCTTCTTATTACTTATTAATTCCCTCTTCTGCTTTTCTTTCAATAGTTTATATCATGTCTCTCTATTTCTCTCTCCCGCCTTGTCTGTGTCTCTTTTTCTCTTTATTTCTCTTTCAAATTTTTGAGATAGCAGTTGAGGTTTTAAACTGAAGTTATCGCGGCGACAAAGATCTGTATTCGTTTACCGTCTCAACTAAAGAACAAAGATGGATAAACAGACCGAAAGAGAACCTTCAGAAATAGATACATATGTAGATTAACAAACTGAGAATTATACAGATGTTAACCGCTTGAGATTGATTATATAAAATTTAGCTTAGGCCAAATGAAAGCGAAGAGAATTTCATTGTACTAATCTTTCAAGTATGCCCAGAAAATCAGTATCTGAAATCCTAATTTTTGACTGGGCTCAAACACCGACCAATGGTAAATAGGAAACTACCTAATCCATTACTTGATTGATTGAGTGATTGAGTTGAGTTGTTTTTTACAACTTATCTATCCTTTGTTGGTCATTTTAAGCCGAAATATATTTTTTGGATTCTTGGAATAATTCGTCTTTTGCGAATGAATATTGAGTTAAAATTCTTTTTTGAGATAACAATAATTTTTCCAGATACAAGTTCTACTGTTTAAGTCATAGGAGTGGAGAAGAAAGTCATTTATACCTTTCCTAAGGATATTTGTGCGTAAATGAATGTAAAGAACTTGACTGGTATCCGATTCCCCACCTAATCCATTAAACAAGTCAACAAATTGAAATAGATAAACAAATTCGAGATAGATAGATAGATAGATAGATAGATAGATAGATAGATAGATAGATAATGACTTAATGGGGAACAGAAGACAAGACCTCCATATAATCGTTGAAAAAAAAATAAAAACGAGAATATTTGTCCGGATAATTCATCATCAGAGAAAAGAATTGTAAAAAATCCGGGAAATACTTCGGGATTTCTAAAATTGTGATAAAACTTAGAAGATGAAGATAATTCTAGAAGCCAGAGTGTCAACAATCTTAAAGCCAGCGATGGCGGACTTAATGTATCATTCTTCATTTTAATATATCATTTTGAAAAGACACACACAATGCGCATAGACTAACACACGTGCTTGCACACACGAACACACAGACACACTCTCATCCACACAAACACTCACACAGATTGGTTATTTAATCCAATGATCTAGAATATCGTCGGGGTGGGACATATGATGAATCATTTATGTTATCTCATAACGACAGACAGGTAGTACTGAATTACATGGTATTCGTGTCAGAAAACAGCCTTGACCTAACTGCAATAACACACACACACACACACACACACACACACACATATATATATATATATATATATATATATATATATATATCAAGAAGAATTATATATCTATTCCTTACTGATCGATGCTACTTAAAGTCTCATGCATATAGGAAAGAAATTGTCAAGCACAAATTAAAACTCTCCGACCTAAAATTTCTTTATTTAAAAGCTACTGGCAAGATAAAGGAGTAGTTCATTTTTCTATGAAATGAATATATGAATATAAAAGAAAACGAATTAAAAAAAATACAAATAATGAAAAAAGGTTAAAAAAAACAGCGAATAAATGAGGAGGTCGTAGGACTTACCAAATTCAATCCGATTCTGTCTTTTTCAACATATATCGCATTTTATATCTGCCAATAATATTTTGAGAGAGCTGTGCTGTTTGTATATTTTCCGTCAATCAAGTTCAATTTTAGGACTATAGAATCTTTGTTTCCATTCTCTTTTCCATTTAGCCAAAATAGTATTTTATTTGGTTGTCACATTTTATATTAGCTCTATATAGAATAGAGACATATAATTTTTCTTAATATAATTTTTTTACATTGAGCCTTATTTTATTATTACTACTAACACTCACTGTGCACTATTTTATGCTTAGTCATTTGTCTAAAATGATTGGCGTATGATTGAACCCTGTACATTGTCAACTCACGAATCATTTCATCGCCGACGAAAATTACCAGTGGTGATGTCCATGTGGAGAAATAGGGTTTTGTAGCTGAAAATAGGTGACAAAATGTGACATTGAAATCCGAAGAAAAATAACTAAGAAGCAAAAAAAAATTGTTAAAAACAAAAAAAAGGAATGATACAGTATCAATTTTATTATATGGCAGAAAAAACTGGACAATTTCCTCACAGATGAAACGAAGCTTGGAAGAAGAAGAAGAAGAAGAAGAAGAAGAAGAAGAAGAAGAAGAAGAAGAAGAAGAAGAAGAAGAAGAAGGAGGAGGGAGGAAGGAGAAGAAGAAGAAGGAGGAGGAGGGAGGAAGGAGAAGAAGAAGAAGAAGAAGAAGAAGAAGGAGGAGGAGGGAGGAAGGAGAAGAAGAAGAAGAAGAAGAAGAAGAAGAAGAAGAAGAAGAAGTGGTGGTGGTGGTGGTGGTTGTGTTCACGCAACTCCTTGTTAAGCGCCAATGCCAACTCCCATATGCCAACAAGACTGGGAGAGCCCTGGTATACGTCCAACAATGTACCGTATTTGACGGCATATAAGACGCATGGGTGTATAAGTCGCACCCCAATTCCAGCAAGGCAAATCAAGAAAAAATTACTAATTAGCAAAGTTAGTAAATGGTACAGCCTAGACTATATTTATGAGGTATTATTTTGGTTAAAGAAGCATAGTTTATTACTTGAAGTTTGTACGCAACAGTGTAGCTTAATCTCTTTCTTGCTGCTGTCATATCGAAGGAGTGAAATTCAGTCAAAAATTTTCCTTTATATGATCTGTACAAACTGCGTCTTGTAAACGTCTTAGTGGAACAATTAGGATATAAAAATTCTGATTTTATTTATACTAATGCAACTGGAAGTTATCGCAAGAAAAATATTAATAAAACAAATATATTTTGCAAATATATAATTTGAATTTATTGCATATAACTTTAGTGAAACAAAGTGCTAATATTAAACGTGATGAAATTAATATAATGAATATTGTCAATGTTAACATTTTAATCTGCATAATAGTCTTTTAAATAATGACAATAGGTATATGAAAGTTACTCTAACGTCTAAGCTATTAGGAGTTGCTAAGTAGCTAATTTCGGCCGACTATCGCGAATTTTAAAACTATATATGGCATATATGACGCAAGGGAATCTTAAAAGATATTTTCAGTGAAAAAAAGTGCGCCTTATATGCCGTCAAATATGGCAATTGAAAGCGAAATATCTAGCAAGCAGAAAAGTCTTGAATACGACTCTCTGCAGATATCCCCTTTGTGAGAAAGACAGGAATACTGTTGGTTCCGAATAACAGTGTTCTTTATTCATTGATTACATTATCTGTGAGTAAATACTTAGGACATCTTCTCTTCTACTACTGATTTCTCCCGCGATAGACTATCAGACCAAATTTTACCTTCGACCAGCGAGAACCCCGTCTGACTCTATATCTTTTCTCACTTTGACTGTGACTCTAGGTCTTTTCTTACTTACCGTGATTCCAACTCTGCGCTTAAGTGTCGGCTCCTCTCTCTTCTCACATTAACTGTAACTTTCTACCCCTTCCCACACTAACCGTGACTCGCTCTGACTATATAAGCCTATGAGCGGAATGCCCTACTTTCCGGTTGTGTGGCACTTGATCACGAAAATATTTGTTATTTTCTTTTCCTTACTTTTGAACACTGAGTGGTTACTCTGAAACTTTCATATCTCGATTTCACAGGCGACGCAGTTGGTAGTCATAAAATCGTCCTCTCCAATCCCGGATAAAATCATTTACAGTTCACTTGACTACGCCTGTATCGTAATGAATTGATCAGGGGCCCATTGTGTCACATTGTTGTGCTCCCTGTATTTGTTGAAGCTTCTGTGGAATTAAATGAGTCGTTACATTCGTAGTGTTATATTTTATTGATCTATTTCTCAATAAATTACTCTCTTTTCCTAACAACCATAAGATTGTTTATTTACACTATTTAAATTCCAATACATATTATTTATTATGTATTGGAATTGTTGGCAGAACATTGACTCATTGCCAATTGATTAGAACATTATAAAATGGTAACTAATAAGTATTTCCTTATAGTTCGTTCACATCTTTTAATAATATTTTTGTTGTATATTCTCAAGAACAAAAAATGTATAAATTCGCTTTCATCATATGCTTAGGTATTATTACAATTCTAATTATCGTTTTTTAAAACAATAAACATTTCCAAAGAGTAAAGGTAGTTAAAATAAAAGCGGTGTCATAGGAAAAAGAGTCCTTTTGACAATCCGTCTTATTGCGGGCATGAAGGGCCATGTTTACCCAATTACAAACAAAAAACATTTACAAAACCCCTGTTTAAAAGAGATTTTAAAAAATTACTCTGTATGGAACTATTCATTTACTCAGGAGAGTATTATAAATGTAAAGGAAATAGAAACACCGTATACGTTAAGTATCACTTGACATCAGAATTTGTTAAAACAGAATGAATATATTTACTAACTTGCCTTACTCCAGGTTTCGAATAATGAACCAGTAAGAGATTTTACTAAACAGAAAACAAAAGATATGAAATGTAGTAATAATAATAAAAACAACAGCATTTTCGGAGATGAATTATATTGGACAATGTTTAACAATGGCCGTACCATGGGAAAGTCATCACATGTGATCCTGACAGTAAATAAATTCCTATTTATAGAGCGAAAACATAACACATAAGCGAATTAATAGTGAGAAAAAATATTATAAAAATATTTATAGAGAATTGTAGAATTCATATTGAAGACGTCTTGAGAAAACCGAAAAACAGATTATCAACAACCATTGCATATTTATTAGTTTACCCAGTTTAAGTGTGATAGCATTCTGTGGCAGAATGAGTTTTATGGGGCTAAGATGATAAAGAATTTTCCCATGACCCACGACCACACTTCCTATTCTTTTTTTTCTTTTTCTGTCATTCTCTTCTTCCTCTTTCGTTACTTTTTCTTTTTTAAATCGCTTCATTTCCTTTTAACTTTTTTTTTCTTTTTCTTTTTCACCGTCGTTACTTTCTTTTTTGTTCCATTCAACTGTTTTTTTTTGTTTTGTTTTGTTTTGTTTGTTTTTTGTAATTCTTTCTTTGTATTTATTCATTCATTCAGCCTTCTTCCTTTCGACTCCATCTTACTACTTTCCAATCTATGCATATTGCGTGTGCGCACACAAAACCACATACACACAAACACAGACACACAGACATATAATAATATATATATATATATATATATATATATATATATATATATATATACACTAAAACGAGGATTGGAAGAAAAAGGCTAATATTTAATATAGTGATATTTTTTATAATATATGAATTTTTACAGAGAAGAATTAAAACTAATAAATAATTTTTCTATTTTTTTTTACACTTTTTTTTTTTACTTTTACCAGTTTTACTTAGCTTTTCAAAAGGTTTTTAACTGTTTCTATCTCCACGTGTTGATGCTTATGTTTTGAACAAATGAAAAAAAAATGAAAATCAAGGGGCGTAACTGATTATATATGTCGTTTATGGTAAGGGAAATTTGTTAGAATCTAGTTATTCAATGAATTAAGTATGGGTTTGAACTTGCCGATGAAAAATATTTCCTTATTAATCCGTCTTTGTTCAGTGGTTCTGTAGTCACACTGGTAGAAATGGAAGACACCAAAATTTGGCAGATTTTGTCCTCCGCATTCTTCTATATGTTGGCTAAGGAGTATTTTTTCGATTAATAATATAAATCCTAGTATCCAATTCACTATGGAGTACAGCAACAAAAAATCTTCCTTTTTAGACATATTAATAATAAAAACAAACACTAAACTAGAAACCGACATATACTTTAAACTGACTGACTCTCGACAGTATCTCCTTTTTATATCTTCTCACCCGAAACACACTCGTACCAACATCCCACTCAACCTAACCAAGCGGATATGTACAATAGTCTCAAACACAACCACAAGAGACCACAGATTAGAAGAGATGAAAAAAATACTCAAGAGAAAATATCCCCAATGTTTGATCGACAATAGTACTGAAAAATCAAAACAAATTAACATCTACACACTCCGAGAAACAAAAGGGAAAAAGAAGAAAAAAAATGTCATCCCTTATATCTCAACTTTCAACCCAAAGAACACAGAAATCTACACAAACATACAACTAAATCTACCAATCCTACTAAATGGAAAGCCCGTTATAAAAATACCCAATAATAAAAAGTAAACGACAACCTAAATCACTTAAAAGATACTGACAATTGCAAAACTGCAGAACACAATTAAAGGCCCTCGGGTGAAAACATTCAACCGACCACTTTGTGGAGTGTGCATTATTTAGAGGGCCATGAATTTCAGTTCAAAGACGGATCCAAATGTAAGATTAAAAATGATCTCTCGTGCGACTCAGAGAATTTAATATACATAATTACATGCAAAGGTTGCCCCGAGCATTACATTGTCCAAACAGGCCAGTCATTCCGGCAAAGGATGACAGTTCATCGCCAACAAATTAGGTACCCACACAATAGAAAAATATCCCTTAGCCAACATATAGAGGAATGCGGAGGACAAAATCTTCCAAATTTTAGTGTCTTCCCATCGTACCAGTGTGACTACAGAACACTGAACAAAGGCGGATTAATAAGGAAATATTTTTCATCAGCAAGTTCAAACCCATACTTAATTCATTGCATAACTAGATTCTAATTCCCCTTACCATAAACGATATATATAGACAGTTACGCCCCTTGATTTTCATTATTTTCATTTGTAAAAAAAAAAACGTATTAAAAAAGGAAAACAACAAATTATTTTCTAAGCAAAGACACTGAAAATCCAATTCTAAGTAACAAACTTTTAATTCTTCCCTGTAAAAATTCATATATTATAAATAAATATCACTATATTTATTAGGTGCCTTTTTTCCAATTCTCGTTTTAGTCTATACAATAAATTTTGTACAGAATCTTTCTAACAATTTTTTACACACACACACATATACATACATACATATATATATATATATATATATATATATATATATATATATATATATATATGTGTGTATGTATGTATGTATGTATGTATGTATGTATGTATGTATGTATATTGTTGTGGCCTTGTTAGGGCCAGAAATAAGGACACAAGAGAGGAACTTAGTTAAACAAATATATTACCAGAAAAACAGTAATACAAACATATACAACCGAGAGTGTTATAGGAGAAATGTTCGGTCCGACTGTCAGAGCCGACTGCTGGAAACTTCCCGCTCCAAAAGTCAGTACCTGCTCCTATTTATGACTATGAGAGTTCATGCATGCGTAGGTAAATTACCATAACATATATATATATATATATATATATATATATATATATATATATATATATATATATATATATATATATATATATATATAATCCATTACATTCACTTGGGAAAGGTGTGAATCCTCTTCTTCTCCCTCCAGCTATGGGTAAATGTCTTCTCAGTCTCTTTCTCAATAACTTCTTTCGTGTTAGTGGCATTATCGCCTTGCATGGAGCAAAATGATTAAAAAATAGAAATAAAAAATAACAACAATAATAGTAACAATAATAAAAGTAGCAATAAACTAAATAAAAGCAGACATATTATATTACCTAACATCTCCTCAATGTCTACTAATCAAAATGATATACCCAATCTTAATAATATCAAAATAATTATAACCGCATCCAAAACTATTACGGATATGATCAGTACCGAAAATGTCCATAATAACAATAATTCTGAAGCAGGTATATATAAAAACTGATGAAACAGTAGCAACTATAGGATCAGAATAGACATGAAGTAATATGCAAGGAGGAATGAATAAAGCAAACGAAGGGATCGATGATGTCGTCAGATTTCTTGATATTTTTCTGTGGAAACAATAACTCGGTGAATTTTCTTTCAACAGCTAAAGAAAAAAATTCTTAAAGCATAGAGGTAGGAGATATTCCCCAAAGAGGAATGACTGAAATGAAAGAAAGAGATGAAACAAAACTAACAAAAGAAATCAAGTCTGTTGCGAAGAAGGATAGAGATTTGTCTTCTTTAAAGAGAAATTAATGATTTTTCTTTTGTTTGTTTTTTATTATCATCATCATTATTATTATTCAATGCCATTGTTATTTTGTTTTCAGTTTTCTTCTCTACTCCCTGTGTTTAATTTATTTATTCTTTGTTTGCGCCGAACATGGTTGCTTTTCCGGCATTTTGAATTTTGAGTGAATGGCGACCGTAAAGCTTTCGATTGACAATTATTCGCACCATCAACAGTGGTATCCGTTTGTTTGTGCGTGCGCATGCGTTGAAGCGTTGCGTTTGAGTGCTGTGTCTTTATAGATGCGTGCATGCATGAATGCACATGCGCGAAGATTATTAGCGATTCTTTGACAGGTTGCACATCTTTAAAATTTTCAAAACTCAATTTTAATTAAATAAACACCAAGTCATATTTGTAAATGTAATTGTGGTAATATCAGTACACTTTAGCTGTGTGCGTGTGAGCGAGAGGAATGCATTAGGTGTATGTCATATGCACTGTGTTTAAGAGGAATATGAAATTATATTTCAGGCAGACTGGTACAGTGTTTAAATATTTTATTTTTAGCTGTGTGTCTATTTACAGCTGACAGGTTATTATTTGGTCAAATTTCTAGAAAAAACTACTATATACGTCTATATCGATAATATCTACAGCGATGATTAATCCAATTCTAATGTTGATTTTCAATTCATTCAAATCATCCTTATATATGGACTCCTTTGTATTTGTAAAGTTTTCGATCCTTAGCGGGCACACCACTATTGTGACCTGGTACCAGACTAAAGTAACCATAGTAAATTATTTACAAGGGACCTCCTAAATGGTTTAATATGCCATACTCCTAATGTAAATGGTTCTAATTCTGTTGTTATATGAATGTAACTTATTATTATTACTATTACTACTATTAATATTAACATCGTGGTAGTAATTGTGGTGTAATGGTTAGCTTAGTTCGAATTCCGGTCGAGTTCATTTCATTCACTTTCACACATATACCCTTTATAATTAAGAACAAAACTGCTGAATTCAATAACGTTAAACCGGCTAGAGTACAAAGATGTCCTGTGCACCTTGGCTGGGTAACATCAGTGATAGATATGCAAAGAGGGTAACTTTGGCAGTTCGACATTGTTTACTTTGCGCTAACATTCGTGTAGTCTTTTCTGCCAAGCCTGTCTTTCCATCCATGCAGGAAGATGCTCTCCCTCCCATCATAATAGTTCCTTGATTTATTCATTTAAATATAGCTGTGGCTCACACTACAAAGCTTTTTCCACTTTGTCATATTTTTTCACCTAAAATTGTTCTTGAGATATAAAAAAAAATTATATATCGTTTTCTCATATATATATATATATATATATATATATATATATATATATATATATATATATATATATATTACATGAATCATTCATACAAAAAACAGATATAGAAGTTAATAATTCAAATGGCGAGAATACATCTTCGTAAACAATTTTAATAAAGTACATTAACCCCGAACCTGTATATGAATGATATGATCCCTGTTTATAAATTCCAGTTGCATAAGGTCTTTTTTTAAATTTTTACAAGCTTTCGTCTGTTCCTACAGACATCTTCAGGTATGGAAATAGATTTTCTTTTGTTTTTTACTTCTCGGTAATAACAGGACAACGAAAATATAGATGTAATCCGAAAAAATGTTTTTAGAAATGTGTTATTGTTAATTGTAAGAAATCTTTTGGTGCATGCGGTCGCAACGCTGAGGTTGAATTTTTAAATATTAAGATTTACTATTTAAGATTTAATATTGTACTAATATGGTAATAGGATAATTCTTTTGTGCTGGTAGGTTTTTCATATTTCCATACCTGAAGATGTCTGTAGGAACAGACGAAAGCTTTGTAAAAAACTAAAAAAGACCTTATGCAACGGGAATTTATAAACAGGGATCATATCATTCATATACAGGTTCGGGGTTAATGTACTTTATTAAATTCAGGTAGTATCAGAAACTAAAGTTTAAATGCCAATCGAAATATGTTTTTTTAGAAATGTGTTATTGTTAACGGATAAAAACTTTTGGAGCGTGCAGTCGCAACGCTAAGGTTGAATTTTTTTTTAAATTTAAGAGAGTGCGTTTTTTACTAAGATGGTAATTTGAGAAATTTTTTGTTACAAAAGTTTATCAATCAATGTGGCATGAACTAAATTGTTCAATAAATAAATTAATGTCTCAACTGTTACACTGAAAATTTGCACGTCGGATCAGTTCTTTTAAAATCAAATATGTGGTGCAGTTCAATTTATATTACATGAATCATTCATACAAAAAGTAGATTAGTAAAGATACTACCTGGATTTACTAAAAACAATATAATTTCCATGCCTGAGGATGACTGTGTGTACAGTTGAAAGTACTAGCAGATTAAAAAAAGACCTTATACAACTTGTAGTTATTAAAAACAAGCATCATAACATTCATCGAGTGGTTCGTAGGTTTATGCAACTTTAAAATTTTGTTTGCGAAGAGTTTTCGACATTTTATATCATTAACTTTACTAATCTACTTTTTGTATGAATGATTCATTGTAATATAAATTGAACTGCACCGCATATTTGATATATATATATATATATATATATATATATATATATATATATATATATATATATATATATATAGGAAAATCTATAAAATCTTGAATGACTTAAAAGTTTTTTTCATTGGCGACTGTTTTCTCATTGATCCAACCATTAATAATCCAACTAACTTTCATTTTTTTTTTAATGTAACACAATAAATAACTTAGAGCTTTAATTATTTTTATCTAATTCCTTATGAATCCCTAAGTTAAACAACAGAATTGAATATAATTTGAGAAAACGTCTCGAAAGTTTGAACCCATTTTGATAAATTTCTGATTAAAATTTAATGAGTCGAATACTGACTCTGTGCTTATTCATGCGCATGCGTAAATAGGCGCTTTTGACTACGAATGCAGAAGTTATTCTGAAGTATTTTAATTTCTATGTGCCGGAATGTGACTGTACGCTTCTTTGTCAGTATGCGCACAATTGTGTTTATGAAACTATTTCTTGATAAGCCTTTTATGCAAGTGACTAATATTTAATCAAAACCGTCTGTATGGGTACGTGGGTATGCCAATATTTATTTGCACTGGATTGCATTGGTATCTGTGCATGCAATTGTCTGAAGTGAAAACTTTTTACAGTTTTAATTATAATTTCATTGACTAATCTTTAAAAAATGTCCCAAAGAATGATAATCACACAAGGTCTCCCGTGACTCTGGTTATACAGAATCAAAGTTTATGTCTGCTTTTCTACTGCTCGACATCCTTCCCACGTTGAATCAACTGCTAGAAAACTTTGTTCATTATATAATGCTAGGCAGTTTTTCCTGCTAGAATCTATCTTACAGATTCAGAAATCTACCATTCCTTTATGCATTGAATATTGCTGTTATATCTGGTCTAGTGAGCCCATTTAGAAATTCATGATAAAATACAAAGAAAAATCTGCAATGTTATTAAATCTGATCTGGTATCTCGGCTTCAGTTACTTTCTCACCACCGTAACGTAGCTTCCTTACGCCTTTTCTATAAACATTTTCGTGGTAATTGTTCTGATGAGATTTCCGATTTAGTACCTAGACTATTATGGATATAAGCGCAGTATTAGATTGGCGGAAAGATCTCATCATTTTACAAGTGAAATGGATAGATGTAACCATAACGGTTTCTTTTTTCGCACTTCTCGCTTGTGGAATTCTCTTCCAGCTTTTCGCTCCATAATCAACTTTGATCTTTAAAATTTTAAATGCAATATCAATCCTTATCGTCTATATTCTTAATTCTTGTTCTTTTATTGTTCTCTCTCCTTAATATTGCTTTCTTTTTCTCATATTCTCTCACACTCAGTAATCCCTTTGCGTCTTAGTGGCTTTATTGACTTGCTCGGGGTGAAATGATTAAAAATAAAAACAACCTATAAGAGAAAACATCACCTTTCTTGTATATTTATTGATATAACGTTTTTACTCTTTCCTTCCTTTTTTATTCAGTCTACGGAAGGAGTGACGAATGATGAATACTTATGCATTGCAACACGGTAGTCTATTATTTATTAACAGTCATTTCCTTCTCTGTGGGGCAAACTTCAATCGTCCTTGAAAATAGAGGTTTCACATTCAATTCAATGAACTTCGACTAATTTTTAAAAAAATATTACTATTATTATACAGTAGAAGTGTAACATATTAATCACCATTCAAATAAATCAACATTATTAAAAACGTGATTTTCACCATCTTGGGTAACTTTTATACAGTCACGTGTAAAAGTATTGTGTACATAATTTTTTTAAGCTTTTATAAGAAAAACACAACTTCTAATGTAGCTACAAACCTAAAAATTGAGTTGAACTTATTGTTTGATTGATTCGTTTTCTACGGCTTATCAACCCTTTGCGGATTATTTAAAGTCAGAAAATATTTTTAGATTGTCAGAATTTCTTTTCTTTCTTTTTTTTTTTTTTTTTTGGTGGGGGAGATAATGATTTAGTGACACAAGTCGTACGCTGGAGGGGGAAGAGGTGCATTCATGCTTTTCCCGAGGTGCGTGTAAGTGAATATAACGAGTCCAACTGGAATTCGAACTCGGTTCTCCAATTTCCAATTCTGAGTAATTATCTATTACACTACCAGCACATTCCAACTTACAGCGCATATATTCAGACAGAAATAAGGAATTTTCTGGACCATGCACAAATTTATTAGAAAATTTAACAAAAAGTTACACAGCAAAAGTACACACATCAATACACAACACTCAACAAATAATAGTGTCCCTTTTATTTTCTATGACGACGATTATGATTATTATCACTTTCCGAACATTAGATTGAACGGTTTAGTTTCCCTGATCAAAATCCCATGGAAAATCTATGGACGGGGTTTAAAATTAGAGCTCATCAAAGAATACCAATAACCCGAGAAATCTTAGGGTGACTTATCGACAGGAGTGCAATAAAACTGAATCTAATTTCTGTGAGAAACTTATTTCAAATTATTCTTTACATCTGATTACCACAAAAGAAAATGTGTTAAGGGGTGGGGGTGGGGAGGGTAAATCAGATCTTAAAAAGAAGGGAACGCTAGGCCTAATGTTAACTTTTAAAGATTCGTGATTAATTATATATATATATATATATATATATATATATATATATATATATATATATATATATATATATATATATAAGTACAAGGTTGGTACACATGGAATAAAATTACAATAACCAAAAACACTATTCTTAAAAGTAGAACTAATAATAATATGATCACTTGATTTCCTGCTCTAATTCAACACTGACCATTAACTTTTTATTATATATATATATATATATATATATATATATATATATATATATATATATATATATATATATATATATATATATATATATATATATATATATATACAAGTACAAGGTTGGTACACATGGAATAAAATTATAATAACCAAAAACACTATTCTTAAAAGAGTACTACTCATTACCAAGTAGAACTAATAATAATATGATCACTTGGTTTCCTGCTCTAATTCAACTCTGACCATTAACTTTTTATTATTATATATATATATATATATATATATATATATATATATATATATATATATATATATATATATATGGAGGGGTTGTGCGGTGTGCGTGTGTTTCGTTAAACACGACCGACAAGGTTCTGCGTTTAAGCTTTTTATTTAATTTTTCTTGTGTTCATACAAGTGTTTTCTTTTTCTGAACACAAAGTGGGCAAAAACTACCCGAAAGTTTTGTACTTCCGAGTCCCTTCGGTTACACTTTTAGCCATGATCAAATATGATTTAACTTTACTTTTAACAGAATATATAGGTTATGTTATCTATGTATCTAGAGTTATAGGGATGTTTAATTTTCCAAACACCATATATCATATTGCTTATACACGTCAACTATAATCAAGATGAATCTTCACTTAGAAATATCATAAAGAAATACCACTACCCCAGTCGACCCGAACAAGAAAATTAAATTAATTATCTATTACAAAAAAAATAAAAACAACTAACCTTATCATGAAAAATAACAACACACCTGTAAAATCAAAACTACAAAGAACCAACATTATTTACGAGTTCAAATTCCCGTTGAGGAATTGTGTTCCTGATCAAACCAAAACTCATAAATAATTACATAGGTCACACTACTACATGCCTATCCAGACGACTTACGTTACACATATTCCACCACAACTTCATTAGAACTCATTTAAACACACACAAAAACCTAACAGACTCCATCCGAAATATACTCGTAGAAAATACAAGCACAATAAACTCATCCACATGTAAAAAAAAGGGTTAAAAATAGTGTAAGCTCTAATAATAAAAAAGAAAAAACCAACATTCATTAACATTAACTATGAACACGGCCACAATGTGCAGATCGTGTTTGGAAAATAAAACATTCTTATAACTCTAGATACATACATAACACAACCCATACATTCAGTTAAATGTAAAATAAAATCATCCTTGATAATGGCTAAAAGCATAGTCACAAGCCCTCGGACATGCAGAACTTTTGTACGGTTTATACACACATTTTTGCCCAGAAAAAAAGCACTTGTACGAACACAAGAAAAATTAAATATAAAACTTAATCGCAGTACCTTGTCAGTCGTCTTTAATGTAACATGTATAAAAGAGGGATTGCTACCTAAATGCATAATACACACACACACATATACACATATATATGTGAATATTTTGATTTTTAGTCTACTGTAAACATTTTTGCTGCTTTGTTTTGATTTTAAATACACATTTTTTCAGACACGTTAATTGTGAGTTCAATTCCTGGGCCGGGCAGTGTGTACTTGAACACAGTAGAAACGGGGAAGCAATAACTGGGCAGTGCTAAAAATAAGAACTAGACGAGATATCCCTTGACATAGACAGTGGAACGAGAACAGTCTACTCCAGTAGATTAAATAAAGGGCTCAGTTCAGAATTCCCTGTGGGTTACCCAGATCGGTTTACACCCGAGGCAGGCCGGAGGATACAACGACAGAAACTTTGTGATAACAACAACAAAAATGAGGACAATAGTCCGAATATAGTGTAAATCACATTTTTTTCACTTCATTTGTGCTTGCTTTCTGAGACCTATATTTTTGTTTATATATAAAACTTATATAAAAGTTTTAGAATCTAATGTCTTGAAATATTCAAATAAAAATAATGAAGTTTTATTATTTATTTAAAAAATTAATGTCAGTAACGATTTGAGACAAGTCAAATAACTCGGCTCAGTTGCATTGTCATAGATTAAGGACAAGATAACAAATTTGCTCCTGTTTAGTTTGTAATTGCAGCAAAATTCAAACGTCCTCGCTGTAGTGTCGTGAATGATATTAGGTTGGGGCAAAAATAATGACGCAATAATGTCGTTTTTTGACGTATTTTTTAACGTCAAAAAACGACATTATTACGTCATTAATTTTGCACCAACCTAATAATTTTGTATGTGAACGTTTTTATTGATTCCATGCTTTTGTTAACATTGTAAATTTATAAACAATTTTTAAATTGATGCTAACAAGTTATATTGTGTAGATAAAGAAGAGAAGAACGTTTTGTTTCTCCTGATGAAATGCGGTTTACTTTGGTCTTTCCAATTCTTCTAACCTAGAATCTCCAGTTGCTTTAATTCGGTACTGCCAGATCTTGATTGCACACATTCTTCACGTCTTATACTTTTTTAGATTATTACGTTTAATTCTAAGTAACTCTTCTTGCATGGTCAACTTTTCCAACAAGTTCAAGTTAACGAAAACTTCCTTGAAACGTTCACTGAATCAAAACCGGAATCCTTCTTTTGTGATAGAATGCATAATTTAGATTAAAGGTGGCATAAGCTCAGTAGTGGCATCCTGCCGGTTCGCGCGGACAGATTCTTAAAATTATAAAACCTCATCGAACTGGTTGTTGGATTATACGAATATAATCTTATATATTAATAGCCGATCGTCTAGGTAAAATGTTAATTACATTATGCTTGGGCGCATGCTTAGTGAAACTCTAATAACCCACCCCCCGGCAATTTAAAATGTGGCAAATTTTCTAGTCATTAATTTGATAGGTCTTCCATTGGATCTTTGGGAGGATAGTGATTCAGTTCGAATGGGGCTAAGAAACCATAACACAGCTGATGACACTTGAGTAGAAAAGTATCATACTTCTGAACAGAAAATATGAGAACAGAATTTCAATCTGGAAATATCTTAATAAATAAATGATTTATATTAAATTATCAAAATGGTTTAATTATTTTTGATAATATGAAGTGATTTTTTCCATTCTCAGATTGAAAATAAGTAGAATAGGTTCCTAAAGATTACCTATCTTTATAGAACCGATTCCTGAAAATTTAGGATGCCACCACTGCGTAAGTTCATAGATAAATGACTGAATAATGATATTATGAGTTCATATGAATAAAATAAATTGTCAAAAATGTTGTAAACTTTTGCATCAATCTGATACTTGTCGAGGCGAACTTAACAATGCAATATAAGTAAAAGTGCATTGGCTAAATTATCCAAACATGATAGAATAAACTCCTACATTCTCAAGAAGATATGCTTTATTTCTTGGCGAGATGTTTCCAACATTTGACATAGCTATACTATTGCTCATAATACTTACTTGGTCCAGATTTTCTTTATTTTGTGTACGGCTACCAAAGCTCATTCAGAATATTTTTTATTGCGGAATTTAACTGAAGTATTTTTGAAATCGTTAAGTATAACCGCAAGTTCTATTCTACTAGTTCCTTCTCTCGCACTTCTCGCTTATGGAATTCTCTTCCAACTTCTGTTAACTACAACCTTCGAAAATTTCAATACAGCGCCAGTCGTTATCTTCTATCTCCTTGAACCCTGTTCTTTTATTGTACTTTCGACTCAATAACGTTTTCTCAGTTTCTTTCACTCACAATAACCCTTTTGCGTTTTAGTGGTTTTGTTGCCTTGCTTTGGATGAAATGATTATCAAAAAAAGAAAGAGTCTATAATAGATTTGTATTTTGGCAAAGCTGGCAAGAAATGCCTGAAATTTCCACTTTTGACATTATTTTGGCGCGCACGCGCATGCGCGCGCGTGTATGTGTGTAAGTGACTGGTTTTTAACTTGAAAAGTAGACAAAAATATTGTTTTGAAATAAGAATTTTTTACGATACATCCATGAAAAGCTCTTAGAATTCTTTCGGGCATACCATATTCCTGATAAGTACAGACTGTACAAATCGCTGGTAGTCTCCATTCTCCTATATGAATGGGAAACGTGAACACTGTTGGCAGATGCAGAAAGAAAGATCCAAATGTTTGAGAGCAAATGAATGAGAAAACTCCTTGGCATTTTCTATTGGGAACAAAAAACCAATGAGTTTTGTGGGACACCAGGAACCTCTTCTCGCCACTGTCAAACGAAGAAAAATGACGTGGTTTAGACACATTAGACGGCACAACAGCCTGTGCAAGACCATCATGCAAGGCACCGTTGAAGGTGGACATAGGAGATGACGCCAACGCAAAAACTGGTTGGACAATGTCAAACAATGGACAGGTATGACTGTACCAGAATTGTTTATGGCTGCCGTTGATAGACCGTTGTGGAAAAGAATTAGTTTGGCTTCTGCATTCGGATCCGCCCCACGATTAAAAAGTCCAAGGGATGATGATGATGGTGATATTCCTGATGCTCTAATTTTAATGTTCATTAAATCTGCAGCTGATGTTCCCTTCCTCACGTGTTTTTTTTTTTTTTCTTCTTTTCTCTATATTTCGGAAGAAAACGTCTATTGTAGAACAATGCGATATGCTAAAGTTTTCAGCGAAAAAAATGTTTTCAATTATCTATTCAGTCTCCTATTTTGGGGTTTTTTTTAACATCACTTAGAACTTTACTTTATTTCACCCAATACAGACCCCCAGGCAGAGGGTTACTAAGTGAGATTGTTGTAAGGGAAAGAGGAAAGTAAGAAGTGCATGTTATGAGGATATGTAAGATGACACTATATTTGAAGAAGTTAAGATTGTAGTGGTCGGGGAAGCATTCTCCTGAAAGTCTGTTCCACAAAGTAACAGTTCTGCAGAAAAAAAACTGTCAAATGGAACATACTTCTTACCAAAGGAATACGAAGGCAGTGGGGATGATTTGACACCGTGAACATGGCAATGGGGGGTTCTATCTGTGAAGGTCCAACCTGGTGGGACAAAGGAATGTAACTTGTTTGAATATTTGCCACATTAATAGTGAGAGACTAGCAACTTTTCGTCTGTGGCATAGGGGTTGGAAGATGAAAAAGATCATCACCAACAACAGTACGTAAACAATTTTGAACTCTGCCAGGACCGAAGAGCGAGAACTGAACAGTACCAGTCCAGATATAGCAGCAATACTCCATTCTTGGTTTGATCTGATTCTTGTAAAGATGGAGCTTGGCAGTAGGATTTAGATATTTTCCGAAGTGATTCAATAAACCGTTAATTCTAATTTTTTTTATTGTTATTTATTTATTTTTAGTTCAGCGAAAAACCAGAAGGGCTAACTTCCGTCACCAGAGTTGGTAGAGTTGGAGGTGATCTTTAAGTCAGGGGATGCAAGTAAGAATTTTCACATTAAAGTTAGTTCGAATCTTTTTTTTTTTTCAGGGAGGGGGCAAATGATTTTCTGGGGATACAGACCCCACCCCGACCCCTTGGTGACGGGTCTGATAATAGAGACAAACATACAGCAGAACAAAGTAAAGATAAAAGAACAACCGATGAGATAATTTCCTTTTATTATGGTAAAAGAAAAAAGGTAAAATTACTGAAGAACAATCATTATTCGGTCAGACGAGCCTTTCAGTCTGTAGCGTTTAAGATCTAATTTTCTATTACAAAAAATGCTAAGAGTCCCTGCCTTTTGGTCTCCTTTTTTCTTTTCTTTTCTTTTTCTTTTTTTTTTTTCTTTTTTTTTTTTTCTCACGCTTGTCAACTTGCGCGAGGGACATGGCGACTTACTGTCTTACTGTTGTAAAAACCAACTACGCCTGTCCCTGTGACGCGTTCTCACACAGACTGACCCGTAAGGTATGCTGATGAACTAAGGGCATCTTATAGCCAACTTCTTTGCCATTCGGATAAAAACGTGCTTGGGTATTTTTTTTTTTTTTTTTTTTTTTTACAATGGATAGGTGCGCACGCTTGCATGGTAATTTAAAAAGAGGTGTTTTTTTCCTTCTTTCTTGATAAGCACAGTGACGCACCAACACATACATATGCACGCACACATGCACTTAAAAAGGTAACTCCAAAAATTCGCTAAAAAAATAAAATACACGATGAAAAAAAAAATGTAGGACAAAATTTTATCGTCAAAACTTTCGTGTTATTATAAATATGAAAGATCAAAGGATTTTTAATGTAATTTTTAAAATCTTTCTTAGACCCTTGGAACTGTGAGTTAAAAATCTTGTTCTTCTAGCATCAGCGGGTCCAAAAATTTGTATGGGAAATTTTAGGATTTTTTGTGATGAAAAACATTGATTTAGAAATTATTATTTTCTTTTTTTTTAATTCCAAGCAAAGCGATACTGCAACGAATACGGAAGGGGATAGTGGGAGTGAGAGAGAATTAGAGAAGACTTTAAGGAACCGGAAACCCAGTCCTAAACAGGAAACAAGAGATAAACCTCTAGTCCTGTCCAAAAGACTGGGGTGCAAATATCAGATAATTGTCGAATTTTAATAAAAATTTCAAGACTTATTAAGAAATGAATTAGATTTTTTTTTTTTTTTTTTTTTGAAACAGTCCTATTTTAATAATGTAATGTGTGTGTTACTGCCTCCACACACACGTTTAATTATTTAATTTTATGAAATTTCGAGAAATTCTTTTTTGTTTCACTTAATGTTTATATTAGTTATAAAGACAAATCCTCGGAAAATTTAAATCATAAAATTTCTTTTGTCAAGCAGAACCACCATTGACAAAATGGGAACTTTTATGATGAGTGAAGATAAAAGATGGGGGGAATCCTTTTAGTTGGGGAATTGTAGATTGTATAAAATTGGTTGCAAAACAATGTAGGTAAGCATGTTTGGTAAAGAGTTTTGTTTTGTTTTTTAATTTTCCTGTAGTGTGACGTCACCCTCTGCCTCTGCCCCCGTGCTATCCTGTGACGACAAATGTGACTTGGTATTGGTCGCGGCGCCAAATGTGACGTTCTAACCCTTGGCTAATTCGGATGGAAATCTGGTTAGATTCGGTATGAGCTTTGTCGTTCCCAGCTCGCCTCCAACGTCTGGTTACCGAAGTAACTGCTTTGATTTCTAGTCTAACCTACCCACGTTGTGATTTGATCTTAGGTAGACGAAATCAATCAGTCGTCGGGCCGTAGTGCAAGCCGAATTCGAGCAAAGGTGACACCACACAAGTATATGTAAAAGAAAATAAAGTAACAACTCGAAAGGTTCAAATATGTTAAAAAAAGAATAACAAATATCTTTATATCTGGTTGCTGAATACAGTGCGTTTGTTAGGAGAGTCTTAATATCTTAAGTTGTTTTTCAAGAAACTGGTTTTTGGTATCCTCAGGCGATATTCGTAAAACTTGTTTTGGTGGTGTGAGTCTAAGTCGTTCTTCAAAAATAAATTGTTTTTGGTTAGAAAGTTTTTGGTTTTGAAAGATATCCACGCATTCCGAGGGGCTCTTAAGGGAACTGTCCTCCCAAATTCCTCCCCTCTCATAGCGGTATCTCACACCAATCCCCTCAGAGGGCGTCAACAGGTTTCCCTTTTTTCTACTAGTGGTATCTCACACCAATCCCCTCAGAGGCGTCAACAAGTTTCCATTCTTTCTCATATGTTTACCTTCGCCCATCGCTCACGCCACCATTCAGCCAATGAACGCTCGGCAGTGTGTGTGTGGTTAGTCTGGCCTCAGTTTACAATTATCGCTCAAAGAAAAAAATTATCTTCCTTTTTCTTTTCTTTCTTTTCCCCGACTGGGACCCCCACGACCCGTAGTGTGGTCATTAAGTCTCTATCTTAACTGAATGTTATCTGGAATTCATCAACGAGATTTTCATCAAGTGATTAGCAGAATCTCCTTGTATTCTCAACGCCTTCGTACTTCTGTCGCCAACAATCCGTCCAGGTAACAAACTTTTATCATGGCAATGTCTGGATATAAAACAGGTGGTCCCTTTCCAAAACCAAATGATATCTCCGAAACATAGTTAATGGTTTATCTTTTTCCTTTTTCTCTTCCTCCTCCCTTTTTCTTTGAGGTGGTCTCAGCTGATCCTTTTCTTGGTCAGTGCTCGACCTAAATCTGATTATCTTTTAGCATTCTGCTTTGTAAGCCACTTGACCAATTTGAAATTTTCATTATTGCCATGAGCAGATTGCTATCTTTTATTCGCCGCATCATAGCATAAATTAATTCCGACAGATCCGAGATCTTACGAATTTCCTATCTTCTGCGAAAAAAATACTTTTTTCGCAAATGAAAATAAAATCTTTACCACTTTTCTTTTGTTAAAAAAAATAATATCGCTCAGTATGTCTTTCGTGATAGCTTCTTCTCGCCTTAAGTATTTCTCGCTTTTAATTTTCACGCTTAATTAGTTAGCCAAACGCTAAATAGTGTCACAGTAGAGCCCAATTTCTTTAATGAAATTTATGATGTTACTTGGATCAGTATCTTCAAATTGGCCCTTTTAAGTTATCCAATTTGTAGAATTGTTTCAGGTTTGCTGAAAGTTATAGCAATTAAGTAGTATATGTTCCTAACATGGGACACAGACTGGCAGTTCCTCATTTTTGAGTAAATGTTGGTGGGTTATGTATGTGTGTCCTATACGGAGTCTGGCTACTACTACCTCCTCCCTCCTTATCTTTCTGTAATTTGTCTGTCGTTCACTAATAATTGGTTGGATGTTGAGCAATTTGTTGTTGTAACAGTTGTTCCATAATTGCTGCCATTTTTCTTAATGAATGGTCCTGTTTATGGTCGTTCGAAAGTCGGTGTGTGGAACCTTTACATTTGAGAGGGCCATGTTCAGTGATTCCTTTGCCATTCTGTCGGATTTTCCATTTCCTTATATACCAATATGTCTCGGTATCCAGCATAAAACTATTACAGCGTCTTTTTTCTTATAGTGTCAATTCTATTTAATAATTTATTTATTAAGGGTTCCCCATGTTTTTATTCTTCAGAGCTGTGAGTACATCTAGTGAATCTGAGACGATGATGAATCTATCTGACTCACTGGATTCTATAATATCTAAAGCCAAGTATATGGCTGAGGCTTCTGCACTGAAGATTGAGGCATTGACAGGCAATCATTTCTGTATTGTTATGTTGTTATGGATAGCAGAACATCCAACTCAGCCCAAGATTTTAGAGACATCGATGAATATAAGTTTAGAATTTGGGTGTGCTTGTCGAACATTATCGATTTCTTCCATGTAAACAGATAAGTTAGTATCAATATTAGAGTATTTAGTAAGGTTTAGCAGTATTGTAGGGTGTTTCATTAATCAGGGTATGTTTTTTTTTGTTTTTTTTTTTGTTTGTTTTTTTTGTTGTTTTTTTAGATGGTGGTATTAAAAAAGTGTTGGATTTATTTGAATTTCCCTGATGAGATTTTCTATATAATGGCGAAAAGATTTGATGACATATTTTTCTTATAGCAAATAGATTTTTGTATTTAGAGTTAAAGGTACAATGGAAATCGGGGTTAGTTGAGCAGGATTTGAATTTTAGTTAATATTGTAGAGTAAGTTTTTCTCGTCTCAATTCCAACGGTGCCCCATGGGCTTCAGCGTATAAACCCAGAGCCAGTTGTAATCCTGCATGGTGGATGGGGTCAAGAGTTCTTAGGTCGGATTTCCAGGTTAACCCATATATGAAACTTCCGTAGTTCAGTTTGGTTCTTATTAGAGCTCTATATGATTTCAGGGGTGATATTTGATCTGCTCCCCAGTCAATGTTAGCTACAATCTGTAGTAATTGTAATGCTTTGAAGCATTTTTGTTTTATGCATTTTAACAAGGGATAAAAGTATGTTTTTTTTTTATCAAAAATGATTCCCAGAAATTTATGTTTGTCAGTGATTTCAATTTCTGTTCCTTCAAGTCTAAGAGTCGAACCATTGTGCGTCTTTTCAGATTGCATACATTTTGTTTTGGTTGGCGATTTAATTTATTTAGGCACACTTACAGTTGTCGTTCTGCAGTATGCCTATTATTTTTTTTTTACCTGTAGCAGAACAAAACGCCATCTATATATAAGGAACTATCAACTCCTTTATTTAAGCAATTAATAATGTTGTTAATTTTTATATTGAAATGAGTGACGGACAGAATGCAACCGTGAACTTTGAAATTTCTACCTGAAAAAAAATTATTTAGCAAATTGGGCAATCTGCTCTTTAATCCTTTCCATGTCTCCATGTTGTTCCATAGGCCTTTTCTAGATTAAAGAAAATGATTATTGCGTGTTCTTTTTTTTAATAAAAGCCACTTTAACGAATGTTTCTAGGCGGACTATGTTGTCTATGATGCATTTGTTTCGGAAGTTGGTAATTAAACCGTTTCAGTCTTTTATTCACTATTCTTTTTAAGGTTTTGCATATGAAACTTGTTAATGTTATGGGTCGGAAGTTTTGGGGGTTTGATTTGTCTTTATGTGATTTTGGTATAGGGATCACAGTAGCTATTCGTGAGTTTGCCCTTAAACCATATTTCGCTAAAGATGTTTAACAGATATTTTAAGGATTTTAGGGGGAATTGTTTAAGAAATTCATAATGAATTTCATCTGAGTGAGTTTATAAGGGTAAAAGAATGGTTGTAATCTTCTTCAGTTTATTTTTTTCTGCATCTTGCTTAACTTTTTGGAATTGCTGTTTGTAGATTGGGCTGGGGGAATTTTGTTTAAAGGTTTCTGCAAATAGATTTACTACATCCTTTTTGCGTGTTATTTTTATATTATTTTGAGAAAGGTGATTTAGAGGAGGTGATAGATTTTTGCCAGTAATATTCCTTATCATATTCCAGACTTTGGGCGGTTGTCATGGGAGTTTATTTCATTTATGTATTTTCTCCATGATTTTCTTTTAGCTTTTTTGATGGTTCTGCTTGCTATTGCTCTATTTAGTTTGAATAGATTTAAATTATGGGTTGTAGGTTTCGTATTAAATTTTCGTAGTGCTTCTCTACGTAATTTTATTGCCTTTTTGCAATCTTCGTCGAACTATGGTCTTTGATGCTTAGTTAATTTATTGTTTTTTGGTATCCATTTTCTCGCAATTACTATTAATGTTTCAGATAAATATTCAATAGATTTGTTGTCGTCTTTGTCTGTTAGTTTGTCACAGCATTGTTTTTTTTTATATTCCCTCCAGTCTGCTTTGGCTAGTTTCCATCGAGATTATTTTCAATCAGTTCTGAACTCGTCAATATAATTGGGTAGTAATCACTGCTGCATTAATCGACGAGTACTTGCCAACTGCAATTTATAAAAATAGAGGGGTCACACAGTGATAGTTCAATAGCTGAGTATGTACCTAATACAAGATGTAGATATGTATTAGACTCATCATATTGTAAACATAAATCATTCTTGTTAATTACATTTTCCAGGTTTTTCCCTTTTTTGTCCGTTAAAGTCACCTAATAATATAAATGGTTTTGTCTGTTAGTCACCTAATAATATGAATGGTTTCGGTAGTTCTTTTATTAGTTTATTTAGATCAGTTTCTGTTATAGGGTCATGAGGTGGGATGTAAGTAGAACAGATGTTAACAGTTTAATGTAGGGCAGTTTTTGTAACAACTATTTGTAGATTAGTTTCTAGAAGTATTTTGCTTTGGGGAATGTCATTTCTACTTAGGATTGATAGGCTCCCAGATGCCCTCTGTTGAGTGTCATGTATGTAATTATATTGAGTATAGTTTTTTATTTCTATTTTATCATTTGGTTATAGGACTGTTTCTTGAAGGTAAATGACGACAGAAAATTGATTCGTTATGAGTAGGAGTAGTTCATTTGTGTTTGTTTTTAGCCCTCGACAATTCCACTGTATCATTTTGCATCCCTGCTTATGTATTAAGATGTTATGAGTTTTTGCTTGTTAGGCTTATGTTTAGTGGATAAAATGTTCATAATTTCCATGCTCTCTAGTCCGTTAGCACTTCGTTTCTTGTAATGTTTTGTTCTTTTTTGTTTCTGCTTGTCTGGTCTTGTTATATATTTTCTATTAGGTTCTTTTAGCGATCTTTGTCTGGATGATGATCGTTCCTTTATTTGAGGTGGGACACAATTTTGTTCATCTATGCCCATCTCTCTTGGTTTTTTCAGTGATGTACTGGGTTGTGTTATTTATGTACCTTTTGTTTTTCTTGTGAATATTTGGATGGTTCTATTTCTTGAAGGATTTTTGTACTTTGGATTGGGGTTTTCCCAATTATTTGTTTTGTACTTATAGATTCTTTTTTTGTTTGAGGTTGACAGGATAAGATTCGTTTTGACTACGGGTGTTTGGTTTATGGCTATTCCATCCACCTGACTATCCCAGGTTGGGGCCGAAGTGGCGTGTTGTGTAAACTCCCGGTCATTTTATACCATCACTCAGTCACTAGGATTCTGTCCACGAGTGTCACGGGTCGCCATCCACGGCAAATAGGTGGCCCCGTTGAAGTTGATTTGTAGTTTTGAGGAATCGGTTTTCTTTTTGTAAATGTGTGCTTTACATATAGAATTTTTATAGATATTTTTGTATGGACAGGTACTTTTAGGAATAGTACTTTGTGTACAGATAGTTTGTGGATTAGGATTTTTGTTGGTAGTTTAAAGGTGTCAATTGTTTTTTGTTTTTTTTGTTTTGTTTGTTTTTTTAATAGATTGTTTGTATCGAAAAACTATATTATTTTTCCAGAAGGTACCATCTTAGATATAATTGGATAGGCTTATCATATAAGCTGATGACATGTAGGAGAAGTTTTCCTCGTACAAATAATTAGTTTCTAATTCATCTTGCTTCCTATACTATGCCTAGTAGTAGTTTAATGTTCTACCCAGAACATAAGTGAACTTGTTTTTAAAAAAAAAAAAAAAAAAAAAAAAAAACATGATTGCAGTTTAGCTTCATGCCCAGGACACATATTTAACGTCATAACCAGGACACAGATGCAGTTTAACGTCATGACCAGGACACAGATGCAGTTTAACGTCATGACCAGGACATAAATAATAAAATGAAGTGATATTTTTATGATCTATTGCATTTATTCTTTCTTCTTTTTTTTTTTTAACTATTTTTCTTTTATTCAGTATTTATTTTTTGATTTCATTTGATGAAATATTTAAGTGGATCAAATATAAAGTCTATCTAATTATTTCTTTTTAAATTATTAAACCACAACGTTATAATTTAATTTAACATATATTTTGATTTTTGATCAATTCAATATCCTACACTTTGTTTCTCGAGTACACAAATGTTTGTTGTTTTTTTTTATAAGAAACTCGTTTATAAGCAATTGTACTCACAATTTGATGCTGAGGTCACTATTGCTTAAACAATTCAAAAATATAATTAAACTAAAAGAGTTACTAAATATGTCATTCTGTATTCAAGAATTAGAATTCTATTTCCAATTCTACTATTTTGGTTACTTTGAAATGACTTTTTTTATAGGATTCAAACATAAATAATTTAAGCAACTATTTAAGCAATTTGATTACTAATTCTTGCACAAAAATTAAACAGCATGAGTATTGGTCAAAATCCTAAGTTGCTTATTTTTTTTTAAATCGTGTATGCGTGCATCAGTATTAAGCTAAACATCAATAATTAAAAAAAAAATCTATTTTAGCGGGAGGTAACTCGTTTATAGACAATAAGAGTTGCTTCCCTTGTATTACAAATTAAATTGTTTTTGTGAACCTGCATTTGTGTGAGCGTATGTATATACATTCATGTTTCAAAGTAAATACAACGTTGAAACTATTCCGCTACGTTGCCCTAAGACAAACTTTATAATTCATATTTAAAGATATTCACATATTATAGAAAAAGGAAGTTGTAGAAGGCTATGACGGCTTACATCCTGCAGGGACATGATTTATTTGTATTTTATTAATCATCTTCACAATTGAAGTAGCTGATTTAAAGCTAAAACTGGTGATGACTACAGAATTTAAATATATATATATATATATATATATAATCCACTTAACTGCTTATTCTGCATATTCTTTACAATGTTAAAACAAGCATCTATTCAAATCATTTATTCCACTTCTCACTACAATTCATTGTTTAATTTAGGTTGTAAAATTCCTTGTTGTTACTTTTCTTTTTACTGTCTTTGATTACAAACTAAAAATAATGGCAATTTTTAGTTGATGCTATAACTTGACTGCAGGCAACAGATGAAAAACAATTTACAAATTTTGTCACATCAGTAGTTGTTACATTTATTTTTAGTGTATGGAGAAATTTTCAGAGCACCCACATCACTACCAAATGTGACACAAGGTCAAAGTTTAAAGTAGGTTTAAATGGCAATACCGTAGGAAATTGCACAAGCCCCCTCACCATTTTGTGGATGCTTCAGGTGCCGGACAATAAACCCAGCCCCCCTCCTAAAGGAGAGGTACAGCCTTGTGGGGAGGTCCCCTAGGGCTTGGGCTTAAACACGGCATGTTCCAGGTAAATATTTCATGTGTGCAAACGTAACCACTATTACGAGACATTTTATTTTTAAAATATATGCATATATTTAATTATTTAAATAAATAAACATTACCTTACTTTTAAAAGCTTATTTAAAAGACTCATGATCATCTACATATGTAAATCAAATCATTCCCCTAAATTAGAGACAGCTGCTAACTTAAAAAGTAAAACAATGTAAAGCTTCTCTCTTTGCCTGAATAATGCAATTCCATGATGTTGCATCCTTTCAGGACTGACCATAACTGACTTGTGTTTGTTGGGCATGGCTACAGTGAATTTAGTGAGGTCTATAAATGTCCAAATGGTGTTTAAATTTGTTGAGCCCCAGGGACCAATGGAGTACCTGGAAGTCAGACAAGTATTCCTGTTATCAGTTTCCAAGCACTTTTAGCTATACCATTAGTCATTATCAAGGATGGTTCATTTTTCCAACTTAATAGAGTGTATGCATCATGTGTATGTTTTAATGTGTTGTAGAGATTTTTTTAATTTCTGAATATGGTTAGCACATTGTGGCCTTGTTTGCAGTTAATATTGTTAAGAGTTAATATTAACTACAAAAAAATGAATCATCCTTGATAATGGCTAAAGGTATAGCCAAAAGCGCTTAGAACTATAAAACATTTGAACAGTTTTTACACACTCTTTGTCCAGAAAAGAAAGCTCTTGTTCAAACACAAGAAAACTTAAATAAAAAGCTTAACCGTAGTACCCTGTCTGTCGTTTTTAATGAAACATGAATAACGAAGGACTGCTGCCTAAATATACAACTATATATATATATATATATATATATATATATATATATATATATATATATATATATATATATATCAGACTAATTGTGGGTAAATGAATGACAGGTGGAAAACTTACTAGTGACACATTTCATTCTACAATGGAATTTCTTTCAGACAAATAATGATTTTATTGATGGAATCAATCTTATATTAAAAAAAAATGTAGAAAAGGTGGAGTGTGGGGAGAAATACATTAAATGCTGGTTATATTTTATATAGAACCCTTAAAGATGTAAATTATAAGAGACATTTGTTGTCTTTCTCCACGCACACACATACATATACACTTTTTTCAATTTTGCATATAAGAATGATCAATAAACCTGTTAATAGCCTGAAGATGTTACTTCTTGGAATGAAACACATCACTAGTAATAAGTTTTCCAGAGACCAGCAAAGATTTTTTTTTAAATTAAAAATTCCAAAAAAGTAATTTAAAATTCAAAATTGTTTGCTGCTATTTTTATCCCATCACATTCACAAACTCATAGTTTACTAAAACTGATTATCAACAATATTTTTTCATTGCAAAGCTTAAAGTTATTTAATCTTACAAAAAAGCAAAATACACACACACTTACACACACACACATATACACAAATAATAAAAAAAAAAATAATAACGTCACCTATTGATGTATGTAAAATTATGGGAAACAATATATAAATTTTTATATATCAAGAACAATTTTTTGGAAAAAAACATAAATTTTAATTTTCTCAGTGTTTCCTTTCCTTTGTGCACATTTGTAGCTGTTTCAATGTAAACATCATTTAGTTTGATAAAGTCTTAAAGGAACAAATGCGTCACACAACTTTTTACACTTTGTCAAATATAAAATTATATAATTCAACATGGATCAAGGTGAACAGAATTTTTTGCCAATAAAGTGCTCAAGTTTTCTAGAGCAATAATCTTTGTATCAGAATTAATTAAAGTTCACAATACTTATTGGATGTTAACTCAGAGTTTCATGATTCCTCATTCATAAGAACCCAGACAAAAATGATTGTATTAATTATTGTAGAATAATTCATACTCTTCTGTAATCATTCATATTAATTAAATAATATTCTGTATAGAATATTCTGCATTAATTCTGATACAATATATATATATATATATATATATATATATATATATATATATATATATATATATATATATATATATATATAGGACGTGGCCAAGTGGTTAGACCGTTTCCATTCTGAACAAGAGACCTAGGTTTGAATCCCACCAACTTGACTTGTCAGGATCAAAACTTCATGATGTTATCAGGCTGGAGGGGTCAATCCTAGCATGTGGCACCTTTGCAAAGTGCTTGAAAACCATACCACAGATTGTCCCAAGCCTTGTAAGTGAAACTGGGTAGATAGCTGTTGATCATGCTAGATATCACACTCTTTCCCAGAAACTGTAACTAAGGTCTGCTCAGTATAATTGCTGTATAAGCCACAGGTGGGCTCTGTGGATGTTTAATAAAGACAAAATGCACCTGAGAAAGCGGCTGCAATAAGGATTGGCTAGTTGCTCTAGTAAACAGGTATCCTCAAATATGAGTGGCCAACTATACATATATACATATATATATCGTGCATTCCAAAAGACAAACAATTATTAATCTAACTGGAATTTTATTGACATGTTAAATCTGACCAACCAGATAATTTTCACGAGTTATAAATGTAATGGGGTTTTGAATGATATTCATTGAATGTCTCAATTTGTTTTCAATTTTAAGTAATGAACTTGCAGACATGAATTTATACAACTATAGACAAATGCAAAATCTGTCACAGCAGCTCAGCGAAACTAGAAGTTGTGTGGTCTTCACAACAACAAATTCACTTTATTCACTATTATGATTAATTTTATATAACCCCAATATGTCATTGTTTCTTATATGCTTAATAAACGTTTCTATGGAATACACTTTGTTTTTTATTGGGTTTTAAAAAATTGTGTGACTTTTGGAACACTTGGTATAATGCTGGTTCATTGGCAAAACATGTAAAAATAGAAGTTTGCCAAATTGTCTTATATATTAACCAATATGCTTGCCAACATTAGCATATTAACAAGTATTTGCTCTACTATGTCCCAGTTGGTGGATTTTTTTTATACATCTTTGTGTTGCTTCTGGCTTTCTAATCTTTTTTCTACAGGTATCACCCAGGTTATGTTGACCTCCAATTTTATATATTTACTTTTTCCTCCCATGTGGGTGTTATTATTTATGGAGTTTTTCAAAACATTTTCCCCTAGTGGTAGGCATATCGTTTGAGGTTTGATTTTTCCATATTCATATTCTGAACCACCTGGAGATCACTCATTTTGTGAAACTTTTAATCATAGGTCATTTTAGGGGAGGGGGGAAATGTTAGCAATTTGGAATGAGAACAAGCCAAATTCCAATTTCAGTTGAGATCATTGCATTCATTTTCACACAAATACCTTTGGTGAAAAGGTATGAATTAATCTCTTCTAACCCCCCCCCCCAACACCCCACCGAGTTATGAGTTAAATAGTACGGCAGATTGAACTCTTCAGCTTTGTCTGTCAACTAGTCAAGGAGAAGGAGAACTCTGTATTCAAAACCTGTTGGACATGGAGCTAGCAACTCCATCCCATAAAAAACTACTTTTTATAGAAACTACATCAACAGCTAGCATGTTGTGAATTGTGCCCTATTGCTCTTCTGTGGGGTCTGCAAGACTTAATCATGGTAGATTTGATTGATTGATTGATTGATTGGTGTTTAGTTTATCAACTTTTTGTGGGTTATTTAAAGCTAGAACATATTTTGGGGGTTGTAAGAATAATTCTGTTTTTGGTTTTGTTTTTTGTGAGTGAATATTACATTAACAATTTATTTTAGAGATAACAATCACTTTTCCAGATACAAGTCCTACTATTTAACCCATACTTGGGGAGAGAAAAGATGGATTTATAACTTTCCCAAGTAAAGAACCTAACTGGAATTCGAACTTAGCTCTCCAATTTCTCAATTCAAGCCACTATTCATTACACCACCCACATATCCTTATCATGACAGAGTAGTGTCTTTAGATATTTCTGGATGTACATATACATATATACATATATATATATATATATATATATACATACATACATACATACATACATACATATATATATATACATATATATATATATTCATATATACATATACATATATTACGAAATGGACAAAGTTAATATATATACATATATATTCATATATATATATATATATATATATATATATATATATATATATATATAGTGAATATTCTTATATCTAATTTACTAATAATTATCAGTCATTATTGTCTTATACTGAGCTCTTTATTAGCAGAAATTCTGTTAAATTTAATATATATTAAATTATATAATTTTGGATATATTAATTGCTAGGATTAATAGCTTCATTTTTGTCTTGTAATCAATTCACCCCAAACAAGGCAATAAAACCGCTAGGATGAAAGAGGTTACTGAGTGTTAAAGAATATGAGAAAAACTACTATTAAGGAGAGAGGATGATGGAAGAACAAGAATTAAGAAGAAAAACAGCAACGATTGACATTGCATTTAAATTGTTGAAGATCGAAGTTGTTTATTTTTGGAAAGGGTATATTATGTAATTTATTTTTTATTACATAGCTTAACAATGCCACATAAGTCAATAATGATAGGCAATTTTTTTTTTATTCATTTCACCTCAAGCAAGGCAATAAAGCCATTAAGACACAAAGGGTTGCTGAATGTTAGAAAATATGAGAAAAAATACTATTAAGGAGAGAGAAGAATAAAAGAACAAAAGATAGCAATTGACATTGCATTTAAATTTTGGAAGATCAAAGTTGACTGGAAAGCAAGAACCTGGAAGAGAGTTCCACAAGTGAGAGGTGCAATAGAAGAAATTGTTAGCATAGAATTTACAGTTACACCTAGCCATTTCAACTGTAAAATGATAAGACCTCCCTGCCATTTTAGTACTGTGCTTAATTTCCTAAAGTTTAGGTACCATAGCAGAAAGTTCATCAGAACAATTACCATGAAAGTATTTGTAGAAAAGGCACAGGTAAGCTATATTATGGCAGTGGGAAACTGACTGAAGTCAAGATGCCAGGTCAGGACCAATAATAACCTCGCAGATTCTTCTTTGGATTTTATCAAGAATCGCTAAATTATAAATCTATAAAGAATTTCTAAATAAAACTAGCATTATTATTTTATTTTATATATATATATATATATAGATTCATCAATTTTGATCAAGTATTTAATTATATTTAATTTTGGATGTTTTTGATCAACTACTGCCTTCATCTGGTCTAATTGGATTCAGTATTTATTAACATCAAACATTTGACTTTCCAAAAGGATCTCATCATAGATGATCCCCTTCTAACCTTACCATATATCTTCTTTGGATGAAGACCAGTTTTTGATATTGTTAATGGTAGTTTATTTAGTTTCTCATGTGGCTCTTTCCTTTCCACATTATTATTAAAGCAATTAATTTTTTTTAATCTATTATTTCTTATTCAATCAGTCATTTAAGTGCCATACATGATACACGCTTGGGCGATCATGACTGACTAGGTAGAAGATTTTCCCACAGTAATTTGCCATTTCTTTCCGCACAGTGATGGCATCCTACTGGTTTGCGGGAACTCATTCATAAAATTATAAAAGCTAAGTGAACCAGTTTTTGGATTATCGGAAAGTAATCTTATATATTAATAGCCGATATATAATAGTTAAAAATATAATACCATTGCTGTAAGTTCTGCAGAGACTGAAAAAGGGTTTTCTGTGGTGAACATAATTTATTCTGACAAAAGAAATCATCTTGAAGTTAAAAAGTGGCAAATCTTCAAGTCATAAATTTGATCTTTGGAACTGTAGCGATTCAGTTTGAATGGTGTTAAGAAATTATAACACAGCTGATGACACGAGTCAAAAAGCATCATACTTCTGAACAGAAATATAAGAACAGCATTTCAATCTGGAAATATCTTAATAAATAAATGTTTTCTATTAAATTATGAAAATGGTTTAATTCTTTTTGATACTATAAAGTGAATTGTGACCATTCTCAGATTGAAAAGAAAATAAACAGAATAAGTTCCTAAAGATTACCTGTCTTTATAGAACTTGTTCCTAGAAATTTGGAAAGCCATTATTGTTTCTGCAGCAGACTGGTTGCTAACAAAGGCTATAGGACTCAGTCTGTCCTACTTTTCAACTCAGAGCTGGGTGGGAAACCGAGTGTAATGAAGTCAACTGGAATTCGAATTCTCTGATTTCTCAGTACTATTACTATTGTTATATACTAAGTATGGTTGCATAAGAACACATGAAAACAACAAAGTACCACTGGTGAGGTGGAAAAAAAAAAGACAGGTTATGTTTAAATAAAATTTTTTGTATTGCTGATGTAAACGATCAAGGTGGAATGTCTCTTTGTGGATGAGACACTGAATCTTGTGTTGACTGAGGCTACTGGTGGTGTTGGTGACAGCCTACTTACTCACCTGCAATGGCCTTGAATGTTATGAATGTATCCTTTTAAGCACTCAGGGTGGATACATGACTCAGTGTTTTTTGTCCTGCTTTTGCTTTAGTGGCAACATTTGTAATTGGCTTCTTTTAAATTGAATTTTATAATTTTGCAAGGGATTTGTTTGGTGAGCTAGATATGATGCTTTGAGCCCCTGCACATAGAATGATATTTTTATTTTAAATTTTGCTTTCATAGTGTTCATATCCAACCATTAGGATTTGATATGGAGTGAACCAGAGAAAACTAATTTGAAGTGGAGTATAACACTATAAACATTTAGTGGGTACATGTATTTGAGTAGACATCCCAAAAAGGGAAGCAAGTTCAATCCTTGGTGAAAGGTACATTTTCTTTAATAAAACTTTAAATGATCTAAGTCAATGATTTCAGTTTGCAAAAAAACAAAAAAAACAAAACCAATGATGTCTACTCAAACACATGTACTCACTAAAATTATATTTATAGCAATTCCATAGTGTTGTAAAGTATCCACTTTTCATCAACTGTCACAATTGGTTTCAAAAACAGAACATTTTTAACATAGTCAAGTAGTAAATAATACATAGTCCAGTAGGATTTTTTCACTTCATGGAAAAGTTACTAATATAATCAAATTGGTGTAAATAATTTTCACTGCTTGAATTTGGTTATTTTTAATGATTTAAATTGTTTTTTAATGATTTAAAGATGGAAGAAGAAAATAAGCTTAATTTAAATCATTAAAAATACATAAGGATATAACAGTCATCACAAATCAAAGCAATCTTTTTGAATAGAGTTAAAATTAAATGCTCTTTATGCTGGTTTAGTGACAAAAGTCAAAATTTAACTTTTTGGCTAACCCAGTAGATTAAATGAAAAAGTATATGTTTCACCTCAGCTCATGACAGAACAGATTTGAACTTAGTGTGTTTCAGAGAAACAAAAATGCAGGGTTGACCTGACTGGCCCAACTGCATCTGGAAAGTGCACAAGAAGATCCATGACATTTAAATACCAACTTGAGAGGCAGCAAGGGCAGTCTCTATCTCTCATTGCACATGAGAATGTAAAGTCAATGTTTCAGATGTGGAGCCCTGGGTTACACACACAAACACACCCACATTACAAGGCAGTAATTGATTAAGTCCAGAGTTGTTGATTAATTTGCTTTTTTATGGTTTATCAACACTTTGTAGTTTATTTAAAGCTAAAACATATATTTAGATTATAATAATAATACTTTTGTGAGTCACACTTTTCCATCAGGAGTTGAATAAACTATGTTTCCTATAAGAGGTTTTGTAAGATGATGTTTTTTATGATTATTACAATATGATTTTCTTTTAAAATTTAGGTCAGAAAGAACAGTTTAAAATTAACTTATAAATATTTTTGATAGTGGAACAAATACAATTTTGCTCAAAATTTAATATTTTTGAAAAATATTTTTTCTATATTATAAAATTATCAATGCACCAAGAAATAGCTATTTTGTCCAACTCAATTCTCTAATTAATGAATTTGGATGTGGCTATGAGTTTCTTTGTAGCCTTTCAATTTATATCAATAAAATATAATAACATATTTATTATAGTATGTGTCTGAGATCATGCCAGAATAGACTTTGCACTCAGTGTACTTCAGAGAAACCAAGTGCAGGATTGATCTAACAGATGACAACCTGCCTGCAAAGTGCAAATCCACATATGTGTATCACCACAGATCACATCAAAATAGATATAGGCTGTGTACCAATAAAAAAAAAAAAAAAAAAAGTATAAACAAAATGACTGTTTACCCTAATTTGTGATTGCTCATAAAAAAATTAAATAATACTAAAATATTTATATTTTTATTACTTCAAACATTATTATAATGGATACGTCATATTTTAAATAGATGCCTCATTTTTATTTATTAAACCATGTATATTACATCTATTAGCCTGCATGTTCAGGAAATTTTAGTAAAGAAAATGTCAGAATAAAGGGTTTGGTTCAAAATTTCAAAAAGGTTAAGTAGTACAAAGGCAAACACCTGAAGAAGACCAGCGTATACAACAGCTGAAATGTGAGCATAACAACCCAAATGTGTATCTTCTTCTATGTACAATCTCTTCAGGGTGTGGGCAATCATGACTCTCCACAACTTTTTTCACTTGTAACTTAGTAACATTTGTTTCTTTCTCATCCCTCATTCCATCATCCATTCACACAAGCTGGTCAGGTAGCTGACCTGATGCAAACCCGGGTCTCTTTTGCCTTCGATATGTTCTGTGAGTGTCAAATTCTCCACACCTGCCTTCCTTATTACATGTCTATTTTTGCTTTCATCATCCTTAAGACTTATTCCTTGTTTATTCATTCTGTCCATAGCATTCTCAGCATCCAGATTTCTTTTGGATTCAGTCTTCTGTTCATATTAATTGCTATATACAATGATTGATATTACATTGCAGTTCATCCCTCCTTTCTTTGTTTCTGACAAAGTTTTCCTGCTTCATTGCTTAGCTTTCGGAATACATCTTTTGCTACTTGGATTTCAATGTCACATTTTATATCCTGTTAAAACACTTCCCAGATATATAAATTTCTGTACTTTTTTTTTATCATTTCAAGGTAATAAAGTCACTAAGACACAAGGGAGTTACTGAATGTGAAAGAATATGAGAAAAAGTAAAATATTACTAAAGAGAGAGAACAATAAAAGAACAGGAATTAAGAAGACAGAAGATAATGATTAACAATGCATTTAAATTTTGAGAGACCAAAGCTGACTGGAAAGCAAGAAACATGATTGATTTTGACATCTCCAATTCATAGTTTGCATCTTGTACTTTTTTTTTCTGGCTGACAACCATACATTTTGTCTACTTACAATTGTACTGATCTGAAATAAAGCATATACAGGTAAGCCAATAATTTTCAAGCTCTTTTGATTCCAGAACCAATTTAGCTTATCCATTTTGCCAAACCAACAGAAATCACATTTATCACAATTCAACAATATCTCTCTGACTCATCTCTTGGATCTTTACAGCATAATCAACTGTTAGATACTTACATTAAACTTTCTTCAATAAAATCCAATCTGTGGCCATCCAAGGCTTACTAACAGAATGTTTTGAGTGATGGAGTAGCTCTCTGAATTGGACATTATAATTCATATCATTTTCATTTTCAGGAGGTGGTGTGTAAATGATTTTTCAGGGGGCAGGGGCTCCAGGTTTCTCCTCGGTGATAAGCCTGGGCCATTTGATAAATTAGACTGGTAACTTCATAAAATTCAAAGGCTTGCTTGGAATTTTGTCTGGCCTAGGAGATGCCATCAATCAATGGAAATTTCTCATCCCAAAAATTCCAATAAAAATTATTTCTTATTAACTGTACAGGATTTCTTTTTTTTTTCACATCTTCAATAAACAGAATGAAAAAGTACATTCTCTTGATTATCCAACTTGGACAACCACTCCATTTTGAAATCCCACTGATAGGACCCAAGAATGACACAACAAAAACAACTAGAAGTTCTACATAATAATAATCAAGTTGTTACTGAATTATTATACTTTGATATTTATTAATTTCACTTAATAAAAAATAATGATAATAAAGAATTAAAAGTCTTAGAAAATGTCTAATCACAGTCAACTTACAATTAAGAAACATGGTACAAAATGATGTTAGCACATGACAAGGAAACAAAACAAACAGGGAGATACAATCCAAAAAAAAAAAAGAAAACATTTATATTGTACCCCCCTGTCAGAATAAAATTATTTGCTAGCTGATTCAATTTATTAATTTTTTTTTTATTTTTAGGAATTTCTTCCAAACTCAAAAAGCAGTCCATTTTTTCATATACAGTGAAGCCCAAAAATGCCATTAATCCAAATTTACTGTTTTAAAATATCTGAAAAAACAAGTTGCCATGATTCAGAACAGCTTCTTGTGTCGATTCACAAATCTCCACAGACAGCAATAAATGAAAGGTTATATAGCGATACCTAAAAAATTCAGAGGTTGAGTATCAATAATTTCAAAGTGCCAATTTAATCAAATGGCCTCAAGAAGGCCTAGATCTTCTGATAACATTGGAAGGATTACTACAGAATGAATGAAAGGAAGATACCAATCAAATTAACAACCAAAGCAAGCCATGAGAGTTGCTTTTAACAAAATTAACTCATGCTCAACAAAAATATCACATAGAACATGGCACTGATTTTTTTTTTTTTTTTTTGTACCATGGAAATGTTTTGTGAACATACTGCACCTTTTGAACATTTAAAGAACTTACCAGTTCTTTAAATGTTCAAAATGAAAAAGAACTTACCAGTTCTTTAAATGTTCTATCAGTTAGATATTGTCAGGTAGTAAAAGTCCTTATTGCCTGACAATATCTGATTGTGAAAACCATGATGGTAGGAAGGTTGGTTTTCCAAATATCATTATATATATATATATATATATATATATATATATATATAAATATATGACTCATTACAAAGAAATATAAGACATTATGAAACTTGAGCTACACTGTATATCTTTGCTTGCTTTCCAGGTTTCTTTGCTGCTTTACAAATTTATATATATATATATATATATATATATATATATATATATATATTTAGTATTATGATTTTTTTTTCGGTGCTAACAAACCTGATTAACACAGATATCAAATTTGTTTAAAACTTTTTTCCCATTGACAAAAATGATTTTGGAGTTTACTCCAAAAAATGTCAAGTCAAATAAAAAAAAAATGGGGTTATCATTAAAAAGAAAATAAAAAATATTATCAAAAAAATTAAAACAGTTTAAAAAAAAATTTTTAAAAAAAGCAAAGGCCAGACAATTATTGAAACTTTTTTAAATCATTTTTTTTTTTTTTGATTATTTATATTCAGGCAGTTGGTCAAATATTTTTGCATAATCTCTGGCCAATTTCAAGAAACAATAATAAGTGAGAGAGAGAGAGAGAGACAGAGAAAGAGAGAGAAAAAGAAAAGGGAAGACAAGAGAAATTGACAAAAAATATTGAGATATATTACAAATTGTATAAAAAGAACAGGTTTGTTGGGGCAAATATAACATCAGATCAGATAAATGATAATGTATTGTACAATTATGTGGGATTTTTTTTAAGTGATCACCTGAAAATGGACTGACCATAACTAGCAAAGAGAAAAAAAATCTAATTAAACCCCCACCAGACCAAACAAAATGAAACATATCTGGAAAGGAATAAGTGGAATCTCATTTTTTTGTAATGATATTAGGAAGCCATGTTTATTGTTTTTAAAACTTGTATCCAAAATTCAGCAGTAAAAATAGTATCACTTGTATTATTACACTGTTAGTGTTATTCAATACTATGATTTCTTTTTCAATAATCATTACATATTCACATCATTTTGCACATTTAATAGCTTATTTTCCATTATTAGTTTAAAATTATTCTTTATATAGTATATCTTAAATTATTTATTATATACATAAATCAAATGATTACTATTTTATTTGGCTGAGTTGTTAGAATTCCAACCATGAGACCCTGATTCAAATCTCACCATTATCAATTCATCAAGGCAAGGGAATATGATCCCAATGGTTAGAATTGTTGGAAAGTACCTGAAAACCATACTACAGGCTGACCCAAAATTTGTAAAACTGGTCAGTAGTCGTTGATGAATTTGTTAGTATAAAGTCACATTTTTGTGACAAAAGGTTTGAGCGAACTGGCATTATTCACACCAAATTATGTGCCCTCTTCTTAGAAACTCATCTAAGGTCCACTCAGTATTTGTGGTATAAACTACAGGTTTGATCCGTGGGTATTGAAAAACCAAATGTGCCTGAGCAAGGGTCTGCACTAGAGATTAACTAGGCATAAGATCAGATGAGCATACTCAGAAGCCATTATATAATTTTCATCATCACTTATTAGTATTATAATTATTGCACTTTCATAATTACACATTTTCTTGATTATCATTGCAGATATTAAATGATTGAAATAATTGATAATTAATTTTTTTTTCTCAAACCTTATTTTAATTTTTACCTCTAAGCAACACTTATCATTAATAGCCAGTATGAGAAATACAATAAAAATGATTATTATTAATGTTTATTTCCTATTGGGCTGGACATAATATTATGAAATATAGTATAATTTTTACATCATAATTTTCATAATTCTATATATAATTCTTTAGAAATATATAGAACTATATTGAGTTAATGGTTTATGTGTTTATATAATTTTTATAATTCAAAATAGAATGAAACTGTATACATAACAGAAATTTATATGCAAATTTTCAAGTGCGAAAATGAATAACACAGATGTGTGAACTTTATTCATATATAATGTGTATGGCTAGCCTAAATACTTAACCACCACATTAACTTGATTCTCCATTGTTCAAATGTTTAGCTTCCAAGGACATGTTTAATACCAATTATTAGGTTGGTGCAAAAATAATGTCGTTTTCTCACATGTGAGAAAACGACATTATTTTTGCACCAACCTAATAATATGAATGCCACACTAAGTGGATCACTAATTCTGAACACTTTAAAAAAATTCTACTCTATATATTTTTTTAAAGTTCATATTTTAGGGAAATACTATGACAAAGTAGAAAAAATTTCCATGTGATGCATTTCATCCTTTGGAACTTCATCGGACATGCACACAAAGAAAAAGGGATGCTGAGAATCTTAAATCTAAATTAAAATTTTTTTAGATATGTTTTGGGTACACAGACTCATTATGATTATAATCTTTTATTTAAACTCCTTAAATTGTGGGAACACAAAAGGGATCTTTTGCAGAACAACACACTAAATGCTCACCATAATGAGTCTGATCATGATTTTGATTTAAAAAAATGCTGCACTAACTAAAGGAGAAATTAATTTACTAATACAAAAATATATAGGAAGTGCTTTAATCACTAGATCAGCCACAGTAAATTTATCTCCAGGTTCTTACAACATTTCACCTTTCTTGGCAGATCTTTCATTATCACAATGTGTGATATTTAATAAAAAAGAAGTGATGGAAACAAAGAAAAAGAAACTAAATGAGATCAACTAGACTATATACCAAAATATATATTTTAAAAAAAATTTTAATTTAAAATTCTCAGTGTCTCCTTTCTTTCATGCACATGTGTAGTTGCATCAATGTAAACAATCATTTTAGTCCAATGAAAACCTAAAAGACAAAATGCATCACACAAAAACTTTTACCGTTTTATCATAGTTTTTTCCTAAAATTGTTCTTAATATACAAAAATTTATATATCATTTTCCCATACAGTTGACATGGAAAAGTAGCAAAGTTCATATTGTCTGAGATCCCATAATGAACATTTAAAGAAAAAGTCATAACAACGAAACAGTTTTTATCATTTGGATATCATTATTTTTACAACTGCGGTTGGCATAGTGTATAAAAAACTTCAGATATTTAATCATGATCAATGTTTACAATGCCAGTAGTAAATACTTGACAATACAAATTGTTTGAAAATTGAAAGATAGTCACTGATCCTTGTAGGTCTTTTTTTTCTATAGAACTTCAATTTAGGATTTGGTAATGGTAAATGAAGATTGTCCCTAAAGTCACTTTAAATATTGCCCCTGCAATATAAAGCTCAATTTTTTGTTTTGTTCTTTATTTTTACCATTAGAAGGAAAGTGCTCAGGGGTCACTTTTGCAGGATGAGTTTTACTTTTGCTAGAATTCAAAGTGTGAACATAAAGACTACTTTATATACTTTGAAAATTTTATAATACAAGGAAATTGAAAAGTAATAAAATTAGTTTTGCTCAGAGCAGTCATATATATATATATATATATATATATATAAAATGTATCATATATGCACACAGTGTTTCAATGTGTGTGAATGTGTGTGTATGTAAGATAGATTATTTGTTCATGAAATTTTACATGTAGACTTTTATAGCAATTTTATTTAAAATAGGTTGATTTCATTTTGTTCTTGGGTGTTTATATATGAAGTTTTGTTTTTCACAATTTCATTGTAACAGAAGGGGCTTGTTAACCAATGGCTTTGAATAAGCCTAATTATTAACAGAATTGTAAGTGTAAGGCAATTGATATTCAAATTGAACTTTTGACTTCTATATTCGCTGAAGGGATCCAAGAAGTACATTATGTATGGCTTAGCATAGGCCTCTTGGATTTGGCAGGATATAAGGCAGAGATGGGATCCCACAGAAGAATGATATTTCATTTTAAATTTGGGAGGGTTTGGCCATGATGAAGGATATGCAATGAGTGCAGAACTGTCTTTTAAAGAGGCATTCAGAGAAGAAAAAAAAAACTATGGCTGAGGCAGTGAATAATAGATCAGTCATTTTATTGGCAGGTTAAATAATTGCAACAAAACCCCTGCTCCATCACTCTGACTCTTCTTTCTTTGTCCCTTGAAAGGAAATGACACCACTGTTCCTACCTAAATACATTCACTTGAATCACGTATGCTCTTAATTTAACTCTATACTCTGAAATTTTATTCATTATTTTTTTTAATAAGAGTAGGTAGGTCCACCTATTGCCCTGTTTACACTCCTTCCCAGTCTTTTGAACAGTAGTAGAGATTTATCACCCCTAGTAAGCCCTTGAATCTTAATGAAATGCTTAAAAAAAAGAAGAAAAAATTCTTCTACAAAATTCAGCAACAGACCAGAAAACAATTACTACCTGTGTCCCATAATAGTTTCTATATTTGTATACTCAGTTCATTCACAAAGTGTAAAAATTATTATGGGACCAACGTTATAATTATGTAAAGAAATCTTATGTTGGTCTTTAATGCTATTTTCTTGTTAATAACATAGCAACATTTTACAAAATTTTACATGGAAGTAACTTGTGAGAATTAATGTCTTTAAAGTAGAAGTCTAAAATGAAGTTTTATTTTTAAAAAGTTGTCTAAGTATAAAAATCTGAATTTGCCAAAATCAAGGAAAGATTTCATGTTACATTCTTAAAAAAATATAAAATAAGAATTTTTAATTTTCTTTTGCCTTCTATTCATTCTTTAGTTCACTTAAAAAAATCATTATTCCACAGAACTTAAATAATTCATTAATGAAGATCTCAGTGAAATAAGATATATAATAAAAAGTTGATATAAATGTTTAATTATTAACTTTCTAGCCACAAATATACATTGAAGTAGGAGCTACCTTTTTTCTGATAACTAAAACATAGCCTCCTGCTTTGTTCACTACAGTTTGTGAAACATATTTTTTGTCACATGAACCCCTGGATCAAAATCTAACTCATGGATTTCTGATTGCCTCCTTAATTCAAAATAACTCACTATGATAATTGCAGAAATTATCACAATCAAAGAAAATACAATATATCTAATCTTCTTTGGGAGCTGAGAAGAAACAATTATTAAAAGCGGTTCAATTGTCTATAAATTCATTGGCAAGGAGTTGACTAGTTTTCATTTTAAGATTAGATTTAATTATTTGCCAAGTTAAAAAAAATGTATTGTTTACATTATTTACACATGGACTATTGTTCTTGTCTTTTTTGTTGTCATCACATCATTTTGGATGTTGTGCCCTCCAACCTTCATTAGGTGCATGTTGATCCAGGTAACATTCCAGGAATTTAAAACTGAACACTTTATTCAATCTATAGGGATATATTGTTCTCGTTCTGATGCTCATATCTAGGGATATCGTATCTAGTTCTTATTCAGTAATACTCATTTATTGCTCACCCTGTTTCCACTGAGCACAGGTACATACTGTCCTGCCTAAGGATTGAACTCACAATTGCTATACCACCAAATTCATGAACAAACACTTTAATCCACTAGGCTATTGTCTCATGGGATTAAATAAAGGATTCAATTCAAAATTCACTGAAGTTTATTCAGATTGACAAGCATCTGATAAAGGTCAGAGGGTACAACAGCCAAAATGGTGTGATAACAACAACAAAGATAAAGCCAATAGTCTACATGTAAATAATGATAACTCCTCATCCTAGAAATTAAGACAGAAATTAAAAATGCATCTGATAAAGTTAGCTAAAGATTATAGCTGATTTTACACATTTTAGGTAATCTTCATTTCAAGTAACCTTGCTAGTGTTCTTGTGAATTAAAAAAAAATGGGGTTTAATTGAAATTTTTACATATGAAGAGTGGATGATGTTCAGTCAGTACGAAACTTATTTTAAATTTATAACCTCAATGCTAAATAAATATCTATCAACAAAATATATTTTATCCTTTTTGGCAACAATATATTTTATCTGTTTTATTCTTTTACTTTTTATGTTTATTCACCATTTTTGTCAAGACATCATGTGTATACAGTAAATTGATGCACCTATCCCACAGACATCTCATCCATCAATTGTAGCCAAAATATTCCTATCAGCTGTGCTATTATTGTCAGCCACTGCATACAGCTACATTCCATGGCAATCATTCAGATACATTATTTCTTTTTACCTAGCAAAAATTTGTATATCTTATTTAACATGACTCTTCCATCATGGCATAGTTCCCATTATTAATTTTAAAAATAGTATTTTATTATTGTAATTAAGTTGCCTGAAGCTTATAGTCCAAGGCAACTTTTTCTCCTCTTATTAAATGAATGAGTTGATGGTAAGTAACAAAAGAGATTTATGAGAGGGTAAGGGGAAAAAGAAGTGTGGCTGATTTTGCCTGCCTTGCATTCTCTTTTTACAGTATGATTGTTTGAATGAAACCCTCTTCACAAAAGTAATGATTTGTTTTAACATAGGAACAATTTAAGATCATATATTGTATTCATTTCTTAGAATTCATGTAAAAGTGTACAATTTCCATGTGTGTAATTCTGCAGGTTTTATAATCCTTAATAAGGCTCTTGGGGCCTGACATATAAGAATTTCTTTCTCTAAAATATGTTTTTTTTTTAATGTAATGCAAACATACACATACACTCACACTATTTCCCTATCATGTGATATCAAAAAATTAATATATCCATAGTATTTAATATTTTTTTGAGAATGACATGGCAGTATGAAAATGTGCTAGCAAGAAGCCATTAAACATGTCTATACAAACCAATGACATCACATGACCAGAGAAATAAAATTATCAGTTATGAATTACCATAACCAGCCTTTCCTATCTTCACTGAAAAAGATTTAAATTAGGTTCATCATATTAAATAAAAGAGTAGTTAACATATTTTTTTGTTGTTTTTTTTTTTTTTTTTGGTTTTCATGATTTCAAAATCTGAGAAGTTTAACTAATAATTGTTTTAAAATGAAGAGATTAGTCTTTGTGTACATTTTGATTGGTGAGAAATATTAGTTAAGAACAAATATATTTGGTATTACATTTTTTAAAATTGCCCTAAATTAAACATTCAGTTTACATTAAAGTCAGTCAACTGTCCAATGATTAGTTGATAACAAGGCTTCATGAGTTAGAAACAAGTACATTAAATGCTATTTTTAGCAAATAATATCATGATTTTTACAAATGTAATACTAATCAGTAAAAAAGTAACAGTTCATTTTGTTTTATATTCAAGTTTCAAAATCTGTTTTTCTTCTAGTCACTGAAATATTTTATCCACTGCAACAAATTCAATAAAGTGAATAGGAATTGAATTGAAAACTTAGTGACTGCTATCTAAATTACTATAACCACTGAGTTATCACATGGAATTACAAAGTTTATTATTTTTATTATCTATATTACTTTAATTTCAAGGATTTACAAATACAAAACAAAAAATCCAAACTGTTTTCTCCAATAATGGTATATCAGATCAAAAAAGTAAATGAAGAGACTGACTATAATGAGCTTTAAATGTATTTGTTTTCAGTAGAGATGCTTATTTGGGGGCCCGTAAGTTAAAGAAATGACAATTTAACTAGACATTTCTTTCTATATTTTAAGTATTACTAACATACAATACATATGAATCTGGAAAACTTGCCAAAATTTCTCGTCTAAGTACATAAACTCAAATCAGCTGATCAGAGAAACAAAATTTTAACCATAACTGCTAAAACAATTATCTCAATATATCAGGTACACAAAAAGTACTGATTGTAAAATTGGGTATAATTCATAGGCCCATTCATAGGCTCAACCCCAAACCAGTCGGTTAAAAAACAGCATAGCCACAAGCCCAATTCAAAGAGTACATTAAAAAATATTATAAAATTAACCCATGATAATTTTTCATCCTATGAATTTTGATTGTTAATATTGAAATTTTTTTGTTAAAAATAGAGTGTAAACTATAAAAATCAGATAAAAATAATTGCAATGTAAAAATTTAAAAAGAACCCCATAAAAAAAAACTGTCAAAAATTTGATACTTTGTAAATGACTTATAATATGATTGTCAGATAATAAAGTTCAGAAGTGAAACCTATTTAAAAATATAGGTAAAAAAATCAATCAACTGTTTCTAAATAACAGAGCATTGAGTATGTCAAGTAAGATAATATAGTTCCAATTTAATTGTGAAAGAATTGCTAACAGTCAACTCAGTAATATGGTTCATGTAGATTTCTACTGGGGTGTACTGAGTTAAGTAATTTTCTATTTAGCTTAAGAATCTTTGAAATAATATTACTTAAATATTCTCATGAAAAGTAATTTGCCTTGAAATTGTTGTGCATATAAACAACTTATGGGTTAAAATCGTAGGCTAGAAAACTGGTGCTAATGAGTTTGTTTCACACAGAGAACAAAAACAACTGACCTTGTACTTTAGTCTAACAAGTTTATATATAGTCTTATTTAATTTTCAATGTCTGCTGTACCTGTATGTTTAAATTAACTGATATTAATCAGGATTTATTGCTTTTAATTATCTCACATTGTAGTAGTGGTAAGAGATATATTGTATGATCCTGGATGTATGTATGCCCAGAATTATATACCATATTCTCATTTTGATTAAAGACAGTAATGATGAAAATAAAATAAAAAATAAAAATGATAAATGAATAAGATTGATTGATTTGTTTTTTATGGCTTATTAAATCATTTTCAGGTTATTTTAAAGCCAGAAAATATTTTTAGATTATAAAAATTCTTTGGAGGTAACAGTGATTTACTGAGACAAGTCCCTATTAATTAAGATATCTCATTTTCTGATGAAGCTTTAATAAAAGTGAAACAAGTTTTTATCCTATCATTCAGTCGAATATTCAGATCCATACATATATATGTAAAATGTCAAAATGGTAAAATTTCTTCATTATAAATCTCCTAGAAGAATTATTAATCAACTATAATATCATGACTCAATTCAATTAATGAAAAAGGTTTTTATAACATATCACCTTTTCTGGCTAAGATAATGCTTACAGAAAATAATATCAAAATAAACACTGGTTAAATACATTAATAAAAAATTATTATAATTTTGATTTTAATTTAATTCTATATTTTCATTAACACCTAAATAGCATTATCATAAATTATAATTTGAATGTGTATTCATGTTTTTCTTCAGACATATGCAATTTATTTTTCTTACCATAACCCTTACTATTTTACATTTATTTTAACATTTTCCTATGTACAAATCTCACTGATAGTCCATAGAGATTTATTTTATTCTCAAATATTTTACAGCAGGGATCGGCAACCTTTCACTAACTGTGCCAATTTAAGGTTTTAAAATCATCCAGTATACCAACAGCATATGTGTTTTTATACAAGTTAAGGTCAATATACCTGTTCTACAATATATTGTAGTAATATATAGCATATATACTTTAGTATATATTAAAATTGAAACAGCTAAATATCTTTTTTTTGTATTGTAGCAGTTATTGGTTTGGACTTCATGATGTCATTTGCAGCTGCATGCCATTAGAAATTGCTTGGCATGCCACGTTTGGCACATGTGCCATAGGTTGCTGATCCTTGTTTTAGAGTAGGCATGGTGAAATAATGGATAGCAGCTTAGATTAAGGAATCAGAGAGATGTATTTGAATTCCAATCAGGCTTGTTTCATTCACACGCAAATATCCTTAGTATGAATCCATCTCCTCCACAGTGAGGGACCTATAGCCTTGGATGACAACTGGTCTAGGAGAAGGACAACTCTGAATTCAAAACCTCCAATTATAGGTAAATAGCAGGGCAGACTGGTCTCTTCAACCTTGTGGGGGGCAACTAATCTGGATTCAAAACTGTATGTAGCCCTGGCAAAACCCATACTATGCAACTAAGGATCATGAAGTTTACAATGACTATGATCCTGACTGCAGTCGACCTTTATTGATTGACTGATTTTTAATTTTATTAACTATTAAATTTTCAAATTAACCAGTGTTTGCCATGGTAATAACTTTTCCTTAGTTTTTCTATTGATCTGATGATATTTTCATTGAACAAATCATTGGTGACAATGAAAATTGAAACATCCAACTGGTTTTCATATTTCCCATCTTACATACTTTGTTCAAATATTTCATATCAGTGCCATTATCATATATATATATATATATATATATATATATATATATATATATAGTTTATCAATCAACAATCATGAGTAAAAAACCAACGTAATAAAAACACAGCAACTAAAGAGATTACTCCAATGAGATTAGTCAGCAAAATAACCTTTGAAAAGCAATGTATAAACAGATGACTTTTTGAATAACGGGCAATAAATCAGCAGACACTGACTATAAATAATTCATAAGAATGATGACTAAAGCAAAGTTATTCAGTGATTAAATGTCATGAAGCCAAATACACTCAAAGGTCATTAGAATAAATCTGTTTTTAATCTGTGCCAATCAATAAACAATTCAATGCTACAGCTGACTTAATATAATTTCCTACTATGAGAGTAAACATGGTTTATTTTTAATAAGCAAAGAAAAAAAATTGATATGACAATCCTTTAAATACCTAAGAATGATGAAATACATAAAACTGCAAATCAAAATAGGTATGATATTATGTACAAGTTCTTTCTATGCAAGAATCTAGTCAGGTATTTCAACTAAGTGGGTATTGTACGTTCAATACGTTCCTTGAAAATATTTCTTAAATCCTCCTTAACACCTCATTAACATTAACACCAGCATTCTTAAGGACAGGTCAATAAGCTAAGTTTGTTTCTGAAACCAGATACTTGCATAAGCAAAACAAAAGATCAAAAACCTGTACCAAAGCAAAGGACAATCCTTCAAGTACTTACTCCATCCCCTGACCACTTATGAACCTCAAAATAAGCCCAGGAAAAGAGGGCATCAATGTCAGTTCTCTTTACTCTTTTGCCAGAAAGTGGGACAGGTTTGTCCACTCCTCTAAGAATCAAAGAAATAATTAGGATTACTGTCTACTACAAAGAAGGAAAAGACCCACTCTTTCTCTGTTCCAACATACTGTGAGCTCTAAAATCTGTCTCAAAAGAAGGATACAAGTTTGTATTTGTATACAAAAGAAAATAAACCTTCGAAAACAATGTATGCTAAACATTCATTCAGTTTAAATGTAAAAACAAACATTCTGCACCAATCTCCACTGATATAAAGAATGTACTGGCTATTAGAAAAGGGATTGTATAGCACCTGTTTTCAAAAAGGCATAATATATCTGAATTTGAAAACTGACCACCAGCCAATTTACAGTGGTTTTAGATTAAGAGACAACATACTTATTTGGTCAAAGTCCAATAGCTGGTGTCATATGAATAAAGTTACTCTGGATTTAAAAATTTGGAAGGAAATAAATTATGTGAGCCTAAACGTGAAAATACTAACATGATGGTTAGTTAATAAGCAGACATCAGATAATGAGAAGAGATAATTGAAGACAGACATAGTATCTGCTTCCTTTAAATGGAATTGTCATTAGAAGAAAATATAAATAATTATATAACTGTAAAACTTCAAACTAGACAGCTGATAAAAATAAATATGGTAGCTATTAGGTTGGTGCAAAAATAATGACATAATAATGTCGTTTTTTGACGTAATTTTTAACGTCAAAAAACAACATTATTACGTCATTATTTTTCCACCAACCTAATAGAATTCTCTAAAATTTAAAATAAAAGACTAAGAATCTGTAAAGAAAAAAAAAAGCACCATATATTAGGTTAGAATATGTTATTGATTTTTATAAATTGGCTTCAAAACATTTAAGAAAAAAGAGTAACAGGCTTTTGTGAAGAAAAGTCATTTAAAAAAAAAAAAATGAGCTTATATTTTTATTTTAAATAAAATATTTTTCTCCTAAAATTGTTATCCGTCAAATGTCACATACTTTCCTTTCTGAACCAACACACTATCTTTTTCAGTAAAAGACGTATGGATGTAATTTTTGCATTTCATTCCACTTTTAATTTTTGTTGCATTTGTTTGTTTGTTTTTTACAATAAAAATTTTTTAAAAAAGAATTTGCTCACTAATGTGTGCGGTTTTAATCAAAAAACATTAAAAAAAAAAAAGGAAAGTGCCTCATATGTTCACATTTTGTTTCAGCAAATGGATAAATTTCAAGTATTTTTGATACCATAATAAAAAATACACAAATTAAAAAATTATAAAATGTAGAAGTATATGTATAAAATCCACTTATAACAAAACCCAAGTAGTTCACAAACAAGTAAAAACACAAAAAACAAGTGGAGATGAAGAAGACAAATGGAAAAAAATGATGATGGTCTGTTGAGCAGTATGGTCATTTGGAATCAGGTCATTCCAGATGGTCACTAATATGGCTTCCATGACAATATTTGTCATCAATAACTGCATAAATGGACAGAGTGGCAAATTTTGTAATTTAAAAGAAATGTTTGGGTTTTTTTTTTATCATTTCACTCAATTTATAAGATTGTTGTTATTTATGTATTTAAAGAATCACAATTTTTTATTTTTTTTGTTTGTTTTTTGTTTTTTTTGTCGGTGCCATTATAAAGTGCATCAATCTTTCCACACCAATAAAAAAAAAAAGTATAGCAACAAATGTAGGTTAGTAAACAAAAAATGACTTGGCAAATTTTACAAAGAATAAAGAAGATAATTAAAAACATCAAATGTAAGAAAGAAAGAAAGAAAGATGGGATTGATTATAAATAACTGAAGAGAATAAATCAGAGAGAGAAAGAAACAAAAATATTTTCTTGCATTAAGGCAAACCTGGGTCACTGAGAAAGGACTTTAGTCACTTTTAAACCTTAGAGAACTGGTGATGCTGACTACTTCTTTTAACCCCACCTCCCCAAGAAATAATGATGCAAAACAACTTATTTGGCCCAAAATGAAATAATTCTAGTTAAATCCAAAGGAGAGGAGTTAAATATTATAATTTTAATATTGGTTAAATTATCCTTATTTAATAAGTTCTCCAAGAATAAAACTATGCTATGTAAAATGCAATGGAGAATGAGAGGGAAAAAAGATGGTCTGTTGTACAGTGTAGTTATTTGGGGTCAGGTCAGGCCAGGCCAAATGGTCACTAATATGGCTATTTATCATCTGAAACTGCATACATAAACACAGTGGTAAGTTCCTTCATGTTAAGAATCATTATATCAAGTTTTATCAATGCTAACTTGAAAATGAAGCATTTATAGAAAGATGGAGGAAAATAGGTAATGCAAGCAATAGAAGACCATGTAGAATAGAAAGAATAAAAAGATAAGATAGAGAGAATTGTATTAAAAAATTATCTTAAAGTATACAATAAGTAGAATTATTAATTGTCTATTCAAAGTACAAGCTCAATGAATGAAATACTAACCAAAGCTAATTTTCCATGAACCTCTTTGAAAAGCCATCCTTTATTGCAGCTGGATAATATGGAAAAACCTTGCTCCTATTATTTTTAAATCAAACCAGGTATAATATTTTACTGAGTTTTATCTTATGCATGTTGGCAGATCTAGGGGGCAACAAGTTTTGGAGTTGGCATTTAAGTGTAAAGAATTAGCATGCAAAATTAGTTAGGCCATTTTTTACTTAAATTCTCTTTAATGCACTGAAAATTTACTTTGAAGCTTACACTGTGAGTTAATTAATGTTGAATTTTTTTTCATGGTGCCTATATTATTAATATAATTTTATTCTAAAAAATTGTTATTTACTATTAAAAAAAACAACTTTTTTCTAATTATTTTTAAATATGTTTTTCCATCTTATTTTGTTGTTGCTTTTTTTGTCTGCAATTAAAACAATAGTCAAAATTGTAATTTATATTTTGTAGATGTCCAGTTTTGTAATGTTTTTTTTTTTAGAAAGGCAGCAAATTCTACAACTGCTCCAGGCAGCATAAATGCTGAGTAGCCACTGCTTGTGCTGCATTGATTTCTCATTAGATATTTATTTGTTCATCAAAAAGATTAATGTTAGTTATGGAATTTTTAGTGTCAGTCCTTTTTTTTTTTTTCTTAATCTGGCTTTCTGGTAAAATTTGATTTTGACATCTATATTTTCCTTTTTTTTTTTTTGTAATTTCAAGTGTTTAATTTTAGCAGCATCAGAAAATAAGAAAAATAATTTTAAAAAGTTATTTTTAATGGAAAACAAATGTAACTAAAAACTGACCCCTATCACAACATGAAAATATAAAAAAATTGACCATTATCTTCAGCTAAAAAGCTAATTGAAGAATTTTTTTAAATGATTAAAATTTAATGATGATTAAAAAATAAAGACAAAACATTTGCTTTAAGAAAAGAACTCAGTTTTGAACCCCATCAAACCAGTTTTGTTTTTTTAATATTGCTGTGGGCTATTTAATTTTTTGTTGTTGTTGAGGTAATCAAGGTAGCATATATGGCAGGCAGTTGGCTCTACTGGTCTTGAAAAGGGGAATAAAATAAAGTTTTAAAAATAATCCAATACCCTAAACAAAATTTTGGGGCCAAAATCTTAAATTCTTTAATTGAATGCAACTAGAAAGCAAGTTACAAACACATAATGCAAATAATAAAACAATGTTAATTAGCAATCAATCATGCTTGAAATAGTGCAGATGAGTTGGCTAAAAAAAATGATAGGGATTAAAATTCTATTAGTTACTTTATTAAAAAAAAACAATAGTATAATTTGGTAACTTATACACAGTTTAATTAATTACAAGATAGTTGTGAATTCTTCAATGAAAAATCTAAACTAAACGGTCTGCTGGAAATCTTGCTATATCACTGTGTATCACTGTTTAAAAAATAGTGATGTCTACTTAAATACATGTACCTACTAAATATAACTTATACTACTAATAAGAAGTAATATAAAATTAAAAAATCCATTAATTTCTTTAAAAAAAAAATTATATGTATATATGTGTGTGTGTGTGTGCGTGAGTGTGTGAACTATAATTAAAAGGTAAATTCACTAGTAATTGCCTATAAGTCTAACCTGCTAAACATCTGACCAAGCTAAAAAAAGAACTAGAGTTGTAAACAAATAAATATAGAATTAGTGTTGGAAAGCAGAAAATGTATAACTATAGTTTGTGAAGAAATTTGAAAAGACTTATGCTTGTACTGAGTTTTGTTATTTCAATGTCTATACCTATCAATGCACATAAAGTACAGGAAATTCAAAATCATTGTATTTATATACTAAAAGGACTTATTAAATACATAATAAAAGGAAAAAGGATTATACAAATATAATGATCTGAATGAATTTCCAAGTTAACAATTCTCTATTTCAAAGCTTTAAGCAATAAAAAATAAATATATAAAATAAAGAAAACAGTAAAAATGAAAAATAAAAATTGATAACTAATCCATTTTACCCAAGGTTAGTCTTAAAGCAAAAATTAATGCTTAGTAAATGGACTAAAGTACTGATCCCAGGATTTTTATTTCTTGGACTCTTATGTAAAAATTATTTTGCATAGTTATTTCCTTTTGTTTTCAGGTAACATTGGAAGTTCTTGGGTAAAAATGAATCAAGGATAATGAGTGCAAATTAAAAGGCACCTAATGATATTCTTTTTATTTGTTTCTTTGATTTTGATTCAGATTTCAGAAGCCATTAAAAGAATATAGCTTTTATTATTTTTATTATTACCATTATTATTCCTCTCTCCCTCACCTTCAACTTTATCTTGTTTCAGTTTCTTAATGTTCATGTAAGAATCATCATTAATTTAAAAATAAGAAATGCACCTCGGATTTAAGTGTTTCCTTTTCCAAAGCAATAAGAAACAAGAGGTACATCCATTCACACTTTCACACACCAACACTTATACAATATATTTTGAATTTTTTTTTTCAAAGTTGCCCCAACAAATATTATTAAGAAGGAAATGTAGAAAACAGATGAATACACAGATCAATATACCAATCACAAATTTGTTATCACAATTATTTTTTTTATGTATGTATATTGTTCAAATATTTTTCTTCTTCAAAAGAGAGCATGTCAATAATAGAAATAGAGATTTTAAAGGAACAAAACAGACCATGATCCTTTTGACGAGACTCAATATCTTTTTTGCTTCTTTGTATATAAAATATTTTCTATACAAGGAATATATACGTTACACGGGCAACATATGTTACCAACTAAAAAAAAAGAAAAAAATTTTTTCAATTTGTTTTTCCAAATACCAGAGGCAGTAGTAACAATGACAACAACAGAAAAAAAGGAAAAAAACAACACTGACAAAAGCAGTTGCCGTATTTTCTAAAATTATCATTAATGTTGTTATAATTATTATTACTGATAATATTGATATTATCATTATTAATATATTTACTGTTTTTCTTTCTTTCTTTTTTTTGCTGTTAAGATCCAGGAAGAATTGATTTTCTTGTTTAATTTTATCACTCTGCTTATGCTTTTCTAATATCATCATTAATTTTTGATCAAATCATACCTAAGAATATGAAACACATATAAAAACAATGAAAAAAGGAAATTGTATTGAAATAATTCATTTCTCCATTTTCTAGTCATTTTTTTTTTTTTGTTTAAAAAAAAAAAATAAATACATATTCTTAAGATGATCATTTGGATTGTACATTCATCCTGAAAATAATGGAATTTATTTTCCATAAGATTCAAAGTAAATGAAACTGAGAAAACTGTTTAAATCTTGCAACTTGGAAAAAAAAACATAGAACACAGTGTGAAGACAATAGCCAGTAAATATATTAAAGGCTTCTCTTTATCTTTCTCTGCATCAAATTGACAAAATGAAATCAGTGTAAGAGTTAAACAAAATTGCAAGCAGGAATGAAAATAAATTTTTATTAACTCTCAAAATTTATTTTCAACACTAGATGCCTGAATTTAATAAAGAATGTTGTGTGTATGTACATATATTTTTTATATCTACATTAATATACAGGTAGAAACATTATCCCTAAAAATCAGTTCTTTATAGTTAAGTATAAAAAAATTATATCTATTTGTTTTTAATGGTTGTCTTAAAAAAAATTCTAAAAATATGTAACAATAGGATCAGCAGCATTTTGTGTGGGATCACCAAATGCAGGACAATAAGAAAAGTTCAATTTAAAAATATGTTTAGCACTTTTGAATAGATAATTCAATAATTTTCAAGATTGTAAAAGTTACTAGATACAAATACAGTACATAGATGATTTGACTTGATTTGATTTGTTTTTTTTTTTGTTTTTTTTACAGATTATCAACCTCTTGTGAGTTATTCAATGCTGAATAATATTTTTACAATGAGAGTAACAGTTTTTGATGTGACTGTTTGGAGAGGTAAAGCAGATATGGAAGTGATTTAGCCACTCATCCACACACGTTTCCATCAGCAGCCATTATGGCACACCAAAGACAAGAAATTTGTCAAGATATCTGATGGTAAGAGAGAGCACTTTGAGAAGTGGATTCATGCCTTTTACCAAGAATATTAGTACAAAATGATCATAAGTAAACCAAGTTTTCTAATTCCATTTTCCATGAAGATAAACATTATGCTACTCGACACCTCCTCATCCTGTAATACTAGCTATCCATTCCAAAGAATACTAATGGTTCTTTTCCAGGTATGGTGTATACACAATTGAGAAATAGTTTGCATAGGTCGAAATCCACACACTAAAAATCACCTTCAGGATCCAACAGTTGAATGGGGTCCATACCGGGTGATGGACAAACAGTTGCCATGAATGGACAGAATAAACTTTGATGCAAAGAATGTCCTTCTTATGTTTCATGACATAGGTAGTTTTTTTTTAAATTTATATTAGACATGTTTGTTTACTATAGGACACATACTATTACAAATTGGGGAAAAGTAAAATATCTGTAGCATGCAGTTATCAATGATGTAAGCACAGTTTCAAACTGGACATTTCTAAATAAAAATAAAGTACAGATAACTCTTTATGAAACCAGGAATGAACTTGGTACTGTACTTGTATTATAGACAATATTTTTGATGCAGTTTAGTGCTGTGGATAAAGGAAGGTATAATGAATGCTAATCTACAAAAATTATTCACTAAAAAAATTCTTGTGAGGGTTTTTATTTATTTATTTATTTTTATTTTTTTTACAAGCAGACCAGTTAATCTAAGTAGTGTCTAAATATCTAGTAACTTGTAAATTTAAGATGACTGTACATTCCAAAAAATAATTTCATTACCTATTAATCAATTCATGAGAAATCAAAAATTAACACAAGACAAGCAGATGATTAAGAAAACAAATTCCTCTCTGGATTTCAATGATACATTACACCTCAAAATAGCATATTACATTATAAGCCATAATTATCAGTATAGAACCCAAAACCCAAAAAGGAGTGCACAGGTATATGTACAGTCTACACTTTATGAGTCCTGCCATAAGTAAAAAGTATAACAGCTTTCTGTACAATAATCAGAATCCTAAAGCAAAAAAGTTCTTCTTACTGATTTAGAAAAACAATAAGACAAAGAACAATGGAAACAGGACTCATACAATTTAGGCGTAGAAAAAGATATCAAGCATTTAGAACAAATTGTAATCAGTAATAATTGATATTATGAACCTCACATAAAATAGATTGAAAAGAAAAAACTCTTTTTTTTTTTTTTTATTGGGGAATTCCAAAGAGTTACAATTTTTTAAAAATTATTTGATAAATATATCTGTGTGTTTAGCTATATCAGTGTGTGTGTGTGTGTGTACATATATTTGCTTATACATATGTATTTATAGTTTTAATGTCTGTGAGCATATACTGACATATGTATATTTGCATCATTAGTACATACATGTTTTGTGTGTGTGTGTTGTATGAACGTAGGTGTGTAAATATATCTTGAAAATATAATTCTTTTTAGTTTTTGGTGCAAGATGAGGTTTCAGTGTACATCAGTAAGTACTTATTTATTTTCTTAGAAGATATTTAAAAAAAAAAATGGTGATATGCAATAAGAAATAGAATATTAAAGGTGGAGTAAACTTCTTACAACCCACAACTTTCATTTCAAACTAAATTCTCACAGGTTAATTGCTTCACACTTAGAATTCTTAATTCTATTGACTATTTTATTAATGGGATTTATGGGCCTAGTGAATGTTTAAAATATTCAAATATACAGTTATGAATTAAAAATTATGAAAGCTGTATAAAATTAACTCATTTTTGTTTTAACTCCTTATGTTCAATGATACTTTGCATCTAATATAAACAGATGAGTTTTAATAACTAATATTTAAGTAATTTTACATTTGCAGGTTATATTTTCTGCATGAGTAATCTAGGAGTTTTATCTATACACTTTATGGTTACTTGTAATAATTAATTCTACCTTTTAAGAGTTTAAAAGTTAAAATATCCAAAGAAAGCTATTGCAAAGCAAAACAAAAAACAATATATTAATAATTTGATCTTCTCTACTTATGAGATATTCCATTGATATTGGTAACATTAGGCATGTTTGTTTAATGACATCCAGTAAATTTCTTCTCTTAACAATGGAACATCTTTTGGTCCTATCCTCTTTCTGCGTTATATTAATGATCTGTCTAAGACCACACTTTGATCTCTAGTGAATATCTATGCAGGTGATACAACAGTGTATGGATGCACCTCCAAAAATGTAAATGACCAGAGCCTGACAGCTGATCTCTCCGCTAACCTGGCTCTTACAGTTCAATGGAGGGAAAAAAACTGGCTGGTCACATTTAAATAACTCAGGAACCAAACTAGTAACATTCCATCATCACTGAGCAGAATCTGAATTTTCACTTATGATGAATGGATGTTCTGTCAAGGACAACTATTGGAACTTTATCTCACCCCCAGATCTAAATTGAAACATGTATATATGATTCACTGTGAAAAATGCTGAAAAAAAACGCCAAGTATCAGACTCCTCCTACTATGCTCAATTACAAAAGCCAGATCAGACCAAAAATGGAGTACTGCTGCTATATCTGGGCTGAAACTGCCCAGTTTTCACTTTAAGTCTCGATAGACTCCAAAAGCATCTAGGTGGCCTTGTGGGTGATGAATTATTTTATACACTACAACCCCTTTCTACTTGAACAGTTTCTTCCCACAAAACACTACTTTGAGGAAGCAAGAGAATGCTTTCCTGAACACTACACGCTTAACCTCTTCAAATTTAGGGTTAACCATTATCTTTCCACATAAACTGCGCTTCTTACTCTTACCACCCATACAGGAACAACTTTCAGTGAACCTCTACCTTAAGTGGCTCTTGAGCCTTGTATAGAGTGATTATTAGTAAAAAAAAAAAAAAAATCTTATTACTTAAAAGGAATACCAGGCTGTGTAACTGATAAATATATAGTAACAATGTTTTATATTTTAGAATAGATTGTAGTATCAGATGTCATGTATAAGACAACATAAAACCAAAATGGAAGTACAAATATGCACCATTTAAAGTTCTGCCTAAATTATATTGTGTAGCAGTTTTATGTAGCAGAACAGTGCATCATAAGCAAAGCATTATCATTAATTTGCTGCCCAAATGCATGCAGACATTCTCACAAGATTATATAAAAATCATACTCAGGGATTTTAAAATAATCCAGTAGATAGTTCTATAGAGCAATATCTCCATATAAATACATTTAAGACTCTCTACAGTTAAAATCTGTATTTGTATTAAGCAAAGAAGTTTCATGATATTCTGTAAATAATAATAAAAACCTGAGTATTCCATCATTCAGGTTTTGTATCCTCTTAGCTAATTTTCTTTTATTCTACCTCTTAAGCTACTTATTTACTTAAATGCTTTATTTATTTAACAACCAGAACATATCAGTGCTGCTTAAAGTTTATCTTAGCAACAGAAACCTGAGTTGCTTATTTTAATTTTATATACCTTGAATTGCAGAGGCTTATAGACAACCTCTGATGAAAATTCTATCATAGGATACATCTAACATGCTCATAAACTTGGCTCTCCAATTTCCAATTCTGAGCTACTATCCCACCTGATATTCCCAAGTTGTCACCCATCTAGGTACATGACCAGGTCCGACATTGCTTAAATTTGGTGGTCATAGTAGAACCAATGTTTCAACATGATATGGACGTAAGCTCAATTCTCTTGAAATAATAATAACAATTAATGGTTAAGATCAGTACATTTTTCACTGGACTCTGGACTGAATTCATACTTAGTGCATGAAATTTCACCTTCCTTTGTTCTGAACTGAGTTGTTTTAAAGTTAATACTTCCTGAGAATATATATATATATATATATATAATATATATATACACACATACATACAAGGTATTCTATATTTATGGATTAAAGTGCTCAATATCAGGGATAGAGCATATGTAAATATAAAAGTGAACATTGAGGTCAACAGCCAGCAGCGACAGTCTGTTTCATGCTTAAACGCAATCTTCAGGCCATGTGTCATATATATGTCCACTGATATCAAAATGTTAACTGTTTACAAATTCAGTATACTTTCCACTGCATTAAAGCTACAAAGTTATAATATTTGAGTGATTCTACCTGTCCTTTTTCCTAAGATAGAAGTTTTTATTTATGACACTATTTGTTTGAATTATTCCAAAACAATTTTATTGATCCCAGCATTAGTATTATCTAGGGGAAGGTTTTTAACAAACCTTGTGAATCAAAATTAACAATGTTGACAGTAATAATTGGAAGAGAAAATACAGATGACAGAAAACACCATTTGTATGAAAAATGCAACATATTGTCTCCATGCAGAATTTTAACATCCTTGGTTTAAAATCAATTATCCTTCTTCTTGATTGCTTTCTACTAAGCTTAAATGAACTAGATTGGAACTCCAGATTTTTTACCTTATATTTCTCTTCTATTTGATCAAAGCCCACAAATATAAATATTTTAAATAATGCAAAAAAGACATGCTTATGAATTTTTTAGATGTAGTATTGTTATTATAATCATTCTTTATTTTTCATGCTATTTCTATTGATTTTTATTTTATTACTGTTAAATAAGCAACATGGATGAGGAATAAAGAATAAGATTCTGGATAATTATTCCTTATACTTCTTATTCATGCTACTTACTTTATTGCTCATAGAATGATGACCTGGAAATAGAAATAAGAAGGAAATACTATTCTAATACTAGAAAAGAATCTGCAATATTATTGGTCCTGATCTGGCGGCTCAACTCCAGTCACTTTCAGACCACCATATGGTTGTCTCTCTATGATGTTTCTACAAATACTTTCATGGTAATTGTTCAAATGAGCTCTTCACTATGCAACCTAGAGTTTTTGAATTTAAGCACAGCATTTGACTGACATCAAGATTTCATCAATTCACAGTTAAGCTGGCTAGATGTAGCCATAAATTCTATGCTAACAATTTCTTCTCTCACACTTCTCACTTGTGGAACTCCCTTCTGGCTCCATGATTTCTAGCCAACGTTAATCTGCAAAAATTTAAACGCAATCTCAATCACTATTTACTGTCCACATGATTACTCTACTTGGCACAGGAGTTAACCTGGCCCAGGAGTATGACTCAGTCAGGGCTCTGTCTATGGACAGAGACTTGGCTGAGAAAATAGACCAGAAAAGTACCCAATCCCACAATTGTTGGGGCTGGGTAAATTTTGACCTTTGGCCCAAGTGTACATGCTTTGGTTCCCCACATTAAACACAACCTTGTGTCACATCTTGTCTACAGTGGGGCAACCAGGAAAATAAACCTGATTACACTCTTCTCTTTCTGCTCATCATTAATGTTTCCATTCCTAATTCTCCCACACCCTATAACCCCTTGTGTTTTAGTGGCATTACTGCTTTACTTGGAGTGATTCCGATTAAAAAAAAAAATCAAAAAAAAAAAAAAAAAAAAAAAAAAAGTCAAAGTCAATAATAATTGACAATACATCTAAGAAATTTATAGACTATTATCTGATACTACTCAAAGATAAAAGCATGATGGCAGTGTGTAGCATTAGAAACATGGGGAATAAAGCTATATGGCTTAGATGAGCAACACCTTCATAACCATACCAGTAATAAAGTGGCCATTGAAAGACACATTCCAAAGTTCAAATTCTGCTGAAGGCTTATTCTTTATTTCCAATCCATACGGCCTGCTTAACAGTAGTAAACTAGTAATCTATGAGTTGGGATATAATTAACTGATTGATTTGTTTTTTACAACTTTGTGGGTTATTTAAAGCAGAAACATATTTTGGGGTTGTAAAAATAATTCTTTATTTTTATCTTTTTTTTCAAATGAATATTCCAACTAACAATTTTTTTGAGAATAACAATGATTTTTCCAGATAAAAGTTCTACTATTTAATCCATAACTGGAGGGAGGAGATGGATTCATACATTTCCCAAAGGTATTTGCCTGTAAGTGAATGTAACAAACTTAACTTTGACTTAACTTTGGCTCACCAATTTTATATCCATTACACCACCTGCACATCCATAAGTTGGGATACAAAGCAAGAGAAATAATATGAAAGAAAATCTAGTCAAAAAATTAATAACATATATAGTGATAGTCAATAAGTACTCATTGTCAATGATAAAACATCTTGTACCAAGTGAATTCATTTTTTTTTAATTTAAGATCATTCGGTCATATATTCATATTAAGGGCTTCTAACCTTTTGGAAGTGCAGACCAAAAGGTAAAAACTGAAAGAAAAAGGGCCAAACAAGTTTTAATCCATAATTAGTATCATTTCAGCCTCACACATCTTGATGTGCATAAATATACTATAAACAGTCAAATCAAATAAAAATTCTATAGCCAACAAAGAAATTCAAAGCCCAAAATTGTTTTTCCATCAGAACTATATAAATGAACACCATTTTTAATCTCCATTTTGTGTGTGCTTTACAGCTTACACAGAAAAATGATAGCATTTATTGATAAGGTCTATAATAGCTAAGATGGAAAAACAGCCCATGCATAAAGGTCAGAAAAATGGCTTAAATTTTATTGTTGGCTATATCACTGCTATTCAGTTGTTGACATTCTCAACAAATTCACACTGATATAACCAATGTTAAAGTAATTTTCAATAGCTTTTATAACACATTAAAAATTTTCAAATATATGGTAAGCCAGAAATGTAAGAGCAGCTGGCCATAGGTTTGAGGCCACCAATATATCTACATAATAGTTTTATATCTCAATTATATATGCTTCATTCATAAACCATTATGAAAGTTTTTTAAAAAATGAAAACAAAAATATTTTACACTATTTTACAATGAGAGATAAAGCTTGCATGAAAATTTGTTTAATAATAGAAAAATGATTGAAATATCAATGGAAAATTTGTAAATGGTTGTAAAAAATGCTGACCAAATATATCTCATAACATTGTATCTTCATTTGAACACAACACTGGAAAATAACAGTTACACACATGAAGCATTGGAATATACTTTTTCATGCCAATATTGGGGTTAACAGAACATAGTTTGATCAGTTCTGAAGATAGGGAAAAAATAACAATTGATATTTTTGGCCAAGTGGTAAAGATCTAAAATATTTTCAACTCTTAAGTGTAGAATGCAAAAATAATCTTTGGCTAAGAAAAGTTCAATATTAATAAAGGAGATTATTAGAAATTAGCAAGAAATGAACAGCTGGTCAATTTATATAAACTAAAATCAAGTATAGAAGCTTGTAATCTTCTTCAGGTGGAACTTTGAAACCTATTGAAATTCATCAATAAAAATATTCCAACTTTAATCGCATTTTTAAAAGTTTGTTGATAAACCAAAGTTAAACAGCAGGAAGTGAGTGACCCAGTGTGTGTGTGTGTGTGTAGGGGGGGGGTCTGAAAGAAATAAATTAGCTGAATCAAATTAAACCAGAAAAAAAAAAATGATAAAGAGATACTAGTAGTGTATGAACCAAATGTTATGGCAAATAACAGAAAGAAGATAGGTAAAGAAAAATGACAAATAAAAGATACTTTAGTTTAAAAGAAATATCAAATGAAAAGAAAACAAAAAAATAGCAGCAAACACTATTCAGAAATGTACTAACAACTGCCTGATTATTCCAAATAATTCACTTAAATAACAGAAAAGGAATTATGTATATTTTACAGTGTCCAGTTAAATAATAATAAATAAAAAAACACACCAAAAATGTCTGCTCAAAACTCACTGAGTGAAGATAGAAAAGGAATTTACTTACAAGGTTTAAACATGTGAAACAAATCAAGGTGTTAAACACTCCTGCACTGCACAATTCCAGGGTGAACAGTAAAAATGGCACATATAAAAATGGCACACGTAATAACAGCATAAGTGAAAAATAGGAAAATCTTTTTAAAAATTAGATTTCATTCAAAACCAACCTTTTTTGCCAATATTTCAATTAATTTATTTTTTCCTATTTTTCCACTTGTGCCATTATTGCCTAAATTCCAATTACAGGTCCCACTCAGGCAAGGTGTAACACCTTTCAGCTTCCCTCTGTTTACATCATAAGCTTATAGTGGTTCCCAAATTTTAAAATATTGGTATCAAGAAGAGCATCTGATTGTAAATGTACATGTGATCAAAAGTTTATAATCATGAAAAGGGGAAACTGGTGCATAGGCTTGGAAAAATAGACTTAAAAGACAATAATGATGTTATAATAATTCTTAAATCTTGCACAAGAATAAATTCATACTTAGCTTCATGATTATTTTTAAAAATAATAAATTCACAAGAGTGAATTAATACAATTGGGATTCAATGAATTTCCCAAAAGAAAGAAAAAATATATGTAGCACAATATTGCAAAACTATTCTTGATAGGTCGTAAAATTATCTGGTGTTGCTATTTTAATTATTTGTAATAATTATACATAGCAATTAATCATTGTTAAAATGGTGATAAGTTCATTATTTGCCTGAGAATGACCTGGTCTATTTGTTAAGTATAAGAACATTTAAAAAAAAAAAAAAAAAAAAAATATTCCATTAATATGAAAACTGAGATGTCTACCCTAACATTGAATATTTCGTTACTGTGAAATTCATAAAATGCACAAATTATTTAGTGTTTATAAAGATAGATGGATGGAAAATAATACAACATATTAACAGGAAAATATTTGCCTGATGTAAGGCTTTTTTTATTTGATACACAAGATGATAATAATAGAATTCCAGGAATTCTATCTAAACTAAAATTTCAAAATCTGTCCAAGGTCTACACTTGGATGCAATGTTGTTTTCATCTGAAAATCTGACATTTTATTTAACATTAAGTCCATTACAGAGTTCCAAGCTTTATAGTTTGGCCTCTTTGAATTTATTAAAATCTATTGTACTGATTGTATACACAACCACATTCACTGATGATAACAGCAAATGCAATGTAAAGATTCAATTTATCAGTAAATATTTTGCTATCAATCAGTTAATAGTAAACTTTGAATGATCATGTCATTTTTTCTTTCTATTCAATAACTATTTTTAATAATCACATTATACTGATTCTATATTACACTATTTTTATGCTATTTTTACTTTGAATACATTTCAACTATTAGAATTATTCTGATTTTCTAAGTCCATAATGATTCAAAAAAGTATGATGTAAAAAAAAAAAAAAAAAAAAAAATATAGTTTTCAACATCATCTCAACTGTCAATGCACTTAACATAATGCATTTCCATTAATCACATAGATCATATTAATATCTGTAACTTAGTTATTAACTGAATGGTGATCTGAGATTTTCACTGTATAATGTGATTAATATTCACCAGTGAATTAAGTGCATTGACAAAATGATATATTGAAAATATTTGTTGTGTAAAATGTTTATTTTATATTAGGACGTGAACTTAAGATTATATATATATATATATATATATATATATCTGTATGTATGTATGCAGAATAAAATAACTCACTTATATATAAATACAAAATAAGAGTTTCATAGATACCTTTACTTTCAATATTCAGTGGGTTTCTTACTGAATTAAGTTTATTTATATACAGATTATATATTTTTTCTTCTTTCTGAGTACACTAATATGTGTATTTGTGTGCACACATCTATATCTAAAATATTTACAGTATACAATTTCTGTAATATGTTTTCTTGCTCACACCTTATTATATAAGACCATTTTAGAAAATAAATTCTATTCAGTATTTGGTTGTTAATAAATTCAATTGTTTCTGCTCAATATTACTATGGTTTAAGTTTAAATACAACATTAATACACAGATTAAACTATTTTCTTTTTTTATCAGAAAATCTACCTTCACACTAAAAATGGACCGAGCTGAATAAAAACATCGAAGAACAACAATAATCTGTTATTTTAAACCAGACATTTTTCAGTAACCTTATTAATGTTATCAGAAAAAAAAGCAATTAAACACAAGCCTTTAGATATAAACATATTTTGTCAGGTATCTTGACAAGTGGCTACTGTTCAAGTTTTACAGCTTTATCCAATAACAAAAGAACCATGTAAGTTACAGATTCAGCTCATAAAGATTCCTAAAAGGAGCACAATTTGGGGAAATTTCTAGAACTGATTATTTTAGTAGTTAGCAAAGAGCAAGGGAGAGAAAACATTGCATCAAACACTGAGTTTTTGGCCTTATCATATGCATGTCTATTCTGTCGATAAATAATATTCACATACAGAAAAAGAAAAATATTCACCAACAAAATAAAGCTTGAATAATTTTTACAATCATAATTCTGTTTATTGAAATGAGTCTGCACTTGTTAACTTTCATAGCCTTAACATAATAGATAAGATTTATTTAGGGGCTTTTCAAGGAATGCAAAGTTTAATGTTTGAATTTCCACTGCGCAAGCCAAATCTCTTAAAAAAAAAATAATATATATATATATATATATATAAAATGTTGAGGAAGAGAAAGTAAGGAGTATGGATTGCAGAAAAGAATCAATGTTAGTGATAAATTTTTTTTAGCTTTTAAATCATTAACTGCAGTTAGCCTAACACAAAAGGTAAGGGTGAAATTTATAAATTTCTAGAAAAGACTTAAATTACATTATATCAAGGATATGAATTTTGTTTTTTGTTTTTTGGCAGCTTTAATAGTATTTCTGAGATAGCTAAAAACACAATTATAAAAATAAAAAAAAACAAACACCCAGAACAATTTTTAAATTAACAGAATGAATGCTTTTTGTTTTTCAACTAGAAAAATTTCTGGTAGTTTAGATTACTCTTGTAAGATTTAACATAGAACCACCTTTTCCATTAGCACTGTTGAATATTCAAGTACATTTTCTGTTATCATTATCTCATCAGTGCAATATCTTGTACTTTATTCTTGAAAACTATAAAAAAAATTATGACTTCAAAAGGTTTTTATTGCGATTCCACTTGGCATAACTTAGTATTAAACTAAAATCTTACAAAACTAAAAAATACAAAATGCCACAATTAAGCATTATTTTTCTCTTTAATAAATTGATTATTTTTTCCACAATGAAAAAGAATTGGGAATATTTTGACAATCTAAGATATATTTTTGAAATGGGAGAAAAAAAATCATGTACCTTTTTTTTTTTTCTCTTGACAAAATGTTAACTAGTTTGATAACACTCACAACCAACAAAATTCATCAAAGAGCAAGATTACAAAAGACAAAAACTGTATTCATTCAAATGATATTGATTACTACTGGCCTAAAAGGCCACAAAAACCTTACATACCATTGATATGCTTGCTAGCAAGTTTCCAGGATATTTCACCAACACAAAAACAGCACAAACTATTTAAAATGGATGGGAAAGCACCAATCTGCTCTGGGCATTTTTTCTTTTAATGCCACATTAACAATAATGGGCTTCCATTTCTGTACACAGCAAAGTGACAGTTCTGGCAAATATCATATTTTATAAAGTAGACAATTCCCAAGTATATGTCCTTCTATCACACCTTATGCAAGTGAGAACTTATAACAGACAGATATTCTCTCAAATCAAACTGCTTTTGTATTTAAAAACAAAAAAATTCCAATTATTGGAAAAAATCTGAACCTCTGTTTTGTTTTTGTTAATACTAAGGCTTATATTGGGGTTTTCAAGGGATGCAGAGCTCAATTTTCAAATTTCCATTGACCAAATTCCTTCATACCCCCAAATATTAGTACATCATGAAAGTGGCTTAAAAATAACGCAACCTGATTGGCTAGTTTGCTATGGTAAAAAGGTACAAGCTGATTGGTTGAATGTGATTTTGAGTTTTATGAATTATGAATGGATTCCAGTCAACAGGAATAGAAAAATCAAGATTTAAGTCCCACAGTTGTTATAATTAACCTCAGAATTAATAGGAACAGTCCCATAATTAGTATCTGATTAAATAAAGATTAACTTGAAGAAAAAAAAAATCTACTTATAAGGAAGAGAAACAGGTTAATATATGTTGTGGTTGAATTTTTTTAAATTTATATTATGGTGTAGATTTTTGAGAAATATTTTTAAAATACACAATTTTATAGTTAAAAAATAAGTTATAAACATTATACTAGATTAATGATAGTATTTATTTTTAGAGTAAATTTAAGCATAGAAGGTAGCAGCTTTAGTCACATCACTTTGCTATATAAGTTCAAAATCTGAATACTAAGTATAGATCTTCTAAGTGATTTCCATTAGATTATTATAAATAGCGTTCAACAATTTATGAAAAATAACCATACCATTTTTTTCTTTTCCACAAAGCCAAAAAAGAAAACCTTAAAGCTTACTAAAATTTCAAAATAGTTTTTCTAAGTATTAACTGCAGAAATCAAATGCACAGCATTTATTAAAAGTAAATTATCCATCATAAATTTTACCTGGAAGTTAAAAAGTATGACAAGTAAACTATCATCATTGCATCAGATAAAACTAATGGGCTTTATAGTAGAAAATATTTCAGATGGATATTTCAAAAGGCTTGTTTTTTTTGTATGTTCAAGCAACCTCCATCCACTACATTCCTTCTATTAAACATACAAAAACAGGTGTAAAGACAATGTCATTATGAGTAATTAACTAATTAAAGCAAATTACAAAGGAGATCTCAGAGAAGTCTGCAAGTTTTACCAACCTATATAACATGCTTCAAAATTTGATACTAATTTTATACTTGTAAAGAATCATGATAAAATCCCTTCCTTGAAGGGACAAAAAGTAGCAATTAAAAAAATATTTTAAATTGAGAAAAATGAAATCACAAAATCTCTAAAAAATAACCAAGCTTGTTGACCAGCTTTCAACTCTAGCAAATTAATTACTACAAGGTGGAATAGTCATGTTGAATTTAGGTAATATTTCTTTTAAGACAAACCCATGTAGGTGAAATAGAGACATCTTTAAAAAAAAAAAAAAATGGTAGATAAATAGATAATACCAAATCAAAGGAAATTAAAAGCAGTTACTTTTTAGATTCATTTAAACATAAAGATGAATATAAAAAAAAATAACATGCATACAAGTTTGTTTTGTTATGAAATCCAATTTGCTATAACATTTTATCTTGAAAAATAGAAAAATATTTAATTTCAAAATGTCTGAGGAACTCATGTTTTTTATTCTTCTTTGGCATGAAATAAATAAAATCTATCTAAATAACTAATGTTGCATTAAAAAAAAAAAAAATCTTTAAGAATACTGTCTTATATATTTTTTTTAATCATTTCACCCCAAGCAAGGCAATAATGCAACTAAGACACAAGGGGCTACTGTAAGTGAAAAAAAATGAGAAGACTTTAGAGGGAACCCAATCCTAAACAGGAAACAAGGTATAAACCTCTACACCTATTCAAAAGATAGGGAAGGGTGTGAAATTTATATTTCTTGTGAGGAAGAAATTAAAAAATAAATTAACATTACTCTAAAGTCAAGGGATATTAAAAAGACAAAACTACAAAGGATGGGAAGTTGTGGATAACCATGATCACCCACATTCTGATGGAACACAGCACATAGAAGAAAACTGTAAAAACAAGATTTCTTAATATTATTCTGAAAATTATATTAAAAATTAAGAAATGTACATATTCCAAGGCCAGACTGACATGTAAATTAGGACCTTATACAAGCTTAAAATCTATCCTTAAGTATCTTCAAGGAAACCAGCCAAATGTAAAGATATTCACATAACTGATTTGAGTATTATCAAATTTAGTCACCAACAGCCTAAATTGATACATCATTTTAGTATGAAATAAAACAAAAACAAGTGCCAAGTTCTGATGCTTACTCCTAAACTTAATATTTAAATGAAACACTTACAGAAATAAGATTAAAAAAAATACAAAGTTATTACTTGGATATGGTAAGGAAAGTTTTGCAAAACTAGATAAAAAAAGTATCCAATATTTAGAATGTCTGCAAAAGCGGAAGAAAACAGAAAAAAAAGAGGAAATAAAATAAAAAAGATATACAAAATCAAAATAGTAAGTAAGAATAAACAAAATATAATCTTTATCATATATTTCTTTTCTTCCCTAATAAAAAAAGAAAGTGGTAGTGATGATATTTTCCTATTTTTCTTGTTCTTATCTTCAAAGATCTGTTAGATTTTTACAGCTGATTTTCCAATGTTTTGTATCAGTATTTTTGTCTTCTACCAAATTTCATTACACATATCCAGAGCCAAGACTATAAATATGGAAATAGAATAATTGAAGATCTATTACCCAAGTACTAGGCTTTCTCTCAAACTGATTAAAGAAATAAGAACTTTACTAGTTGAACTATGACAAATATTGTGAAGATTACAAGTACAAGTTGTACATTAAAAAAAAATTTAATGGTTACTTAAAGCAATCATCCATCATTAATACTAGTTGTGTAAAACTGGATACAGGGTATAAAAGATGATCCAATTTTAATAAATATCACAACAAAAAGAGCTATACCACATTTACTTGTTTTTTTTGGGGGGGGAGTCCTCTAACCAATGTTTTTGTCAAATTCCAACTATACAAATTGGTGAAATTGTTCCATTTGAGATTGGCATAAAAATATAGAAAAACCATCAAACTACAAGTTACTTTTCATTTAGAATATCCTGTTAAGTCATTCATTTATATTTTTTCTCAGTCCCAATGTTGTCTTTTGCAAATTTTTTTCAAAGTAAATAGCAAAAATATCAAAAAATGCAAACATCACTCAGGATCAGACATACTGATATTCAGAAAGAGAAACAAGAAAAAAATTCTTGTTTAGTAAAACAAATTAAAGAATTGATTAGTCATCAATATTTAGTCATCCAAAAACACTACTATCATTATACACTAAATTACATGACATTCCTTCCCAACTGACAAATCAAAGAATGCTTATATAAATTTTTATGAATAGAAAAATAAAAGAAAACTATATCTCAAAATATAAAACTAATGCATCATTTAAAAAAAAAAATTTACTCAAGTCTAAAAAGAAAAAAAAACAAGAATTTGATACATAAAATTTTATTTCTTTTTGGGGTTTTTCATTTATTATTTTAAAAATTATGCCTGTAAAAAGCTGGTCTGCCCAAAATTAGCATTGCTTAGTAATGTTAATATACATTTTAGCAAGAAAAAGCATAAAAGCTGACCTATATCCAGTCAGTTGAATATCATTTAAACTCTTGAAAACAGAGAATGAGGCTGAGTAGTTAACATTAGCAACACAGGTTTGAAGTCGGTTATATTCCTTGGAATGGCCATATATTGAAGTATATGATCTATATTATATCATATAGATCACATATACATATATAATATATACACGTTTTCATTTTATTATTATTATTATATAAGAGCAACAAGTCCAATACATCTACACTTTTTTTAAAAAACAAAGTCAAAATTATCTAAATGAGTTTTTTTTCCTCTTATTTTCAATTGGCAGGATCAATCCATAGCAACATGGACTGGTATTTAAAGATTTTTAGTTTGATTTTTTTCATATTTGTTTTTTTGGAAATTCTCTAATGTACAAGAATATAGAAAACATGCCCAATACATACATATAAGATAAATAAAGGTGGATGTGAGTATATATATATGTATATAAAAAGTGTTTTGAAATGAATCTAAAAACATCTGTTTTTGAATGGTAGATTCATTTGGGGACAGCCTGTTTAATCAATAAATTTTTTTGTCTGTGAGTCAAGGCAGGGAATGGGTTTACTGAGAATAATATAAACACACTATAAAAGTTTGTAATCAATCAAAAAAAAAAAAAAAAAAAAGTTGGGGTGGTCAGAATAAGAGGAAAGGAAAGAAAAAAAAACAAAGAGGAAGTGGTGGTAGTGATACTTGCACAAAGAAAATGACCCAAATACTTGCTTGTTAATATAGGAAAATAAGACCATAGACATTTTTTGTCATCTAAAATGGACAACAATATGATAGGCCTAAGATATCCTATTAACAATACCGGGTAGGTAGATAAGTAAGTAGATAGATCATCTGCACATATTTCTAAAATACCATCATTATTATTATTACTACTATCATTATCAATGAAATCACATACATCACCTAGACTAATTAAAGTCAATCAAAAATAAAATTTTGCATTAAAGCACACAGTTTCTAAAAGGTAAATATATTTATAAATCAAATCAAATGGATAAGCAATCATAAATTTTGGATATATTTTTCCCTTTTAAACAAATCCTTCGTGAAGAAGAAATCACACTTAGAAATCACTTTGCTACACACCTGATACTTCAGTTCAACAAAATAGCCAGCATAATTCAATACTGCTGAAGCAATTAAGTTGTAGTAAAGTAATTCCTGATTCATTGTTTTGTAATATCACTTGACCAAAATAATTCAAAGACATTTCATGCTTTCAGATATTTTTTATCAAAATTTATAAAGGTGGCTTTTGTTTATCATGACATAAAAACATTTTCAAAGTTATAATGAATTTGGAGGAAGGGGGAGTGGTCTGTCTTTTTTTTCTCTCTTCAACTCAAGCTTCTTTTTTTTTCTTTTTTTTTTTTTAAACTCAAAGTTCTAATTCCTGAGTGAGAACATTGAGCTTTCATCAAATTAAAAAAAAATACATTTTACTTACACTGATATTTATTTCTCTTTTAGAGATCAGAAAAGTTATCTATCTTCTTCAAACAGGTTTCTACAAAATGACAGAGATTTTCTAGTCTTAACTACTTATCTAAACATTTAAATGATTATTTTGATTTGCACATGACCATTGCTGGCTCTCTATTATTATTGTTTATCTTATCAAGCAGTGGCTACTTTTTTATTTTTTTTAACTATACTATATTCCAAATGTACTTATTGAAAACCTGTCACCAAAATAAACAAATATAAAGATTTCATAACAAAAGTGTATTCAAAATTATGATAAATAGTATTTTTTTTCTTCAATAACAATTCCGATAGCCATTACTAAATGCAATGACATGAGTATCATAGAGTAACAGCTATAATTATATTTTATTATAACAAAACAAATATCAAATGACAGTAATTATCATATGCAACAAATGTGGAACATTAAAATAATACAACTAAGACACTCTGAGTATAATATACCCAAGAGATGTTTAGGGGGAGGGGCCTCAAAATGAAGTTCCAGCCTTGTTACAAATAAAGACTACTGTCCTTCAAATTTAAAATAAATGTAAGGAAGCTCCCAGTTTTGCAAGATTAACTTGGAAGTGAACATTATTTGAAAAGTCTCAGAAAATAAATCTGAAGAAGAAACAAAAGTAATTCTCCTTAAAACATTCCTGTTGCTCAAACAGCAACAACAACACACCAAATCTGAAATATATACAGAGAGAAAGAGATGAAGCAAATAATGTACACATTATTTGAGGCAATGTATACATACAGTTTATATGCATATAAATATGCACATCTGATAATAATATCCAGTAATCTATGTAGATTGGAAAAAATTGGCAAAGATAAATTCTTGGAATTCCAGATTATAAAAAATCGGAAAAAAACTTGAAAAAATCACAAATTTTAGGAAACAAAAGAAAAATTTTTTTTTTGATTAAATTTACAATTCACCTTGCCAGTCACACACACATTACATACATATATATATATATATATATATATATATATCTGACAAAAATGTGTATCATGGAGAACTGACTTTAAAAGGAATAAACACATATACCTACCTACGTATATAGGTAGATTAGTATCTATACACAAATATTATGTATAAAATCACAGTGTATCATGTTTTAAACATTTTTTAAAATCATATATCAAGCCCTTGCTTAGTATATATGTTAGCCTTATTTGCCAAAACTAAGTAGAAACAAGTATTTCATTGTATATATTAACTTTAGTGTTTATTTGGTGAAACTGAATCCACTATGTCTCACTTTCCCAAAAAAAGCATTTGTGGCACCTTCATATTAGAATTTACATCATAAAGTCACTTTTAAAATCTTTCTTTGTATGGAATATTCTCATTTCCACTCTTTAATATTTTTAATTCACCTAACAAACCAAAAATAAAAAAATGAAGCAAACTTTAAACCTGAAAATGACTTATAAATTACATGTTTATATATTTACTAAGATATCTAAAATTTTCAGAAAAATATAATTATCTCAAATATTGAAAAACACAAAATTAACTATTAAGTAAAGTCATAAATAATTTCCGTTTTTGTTTATCAATTTTATTCTTCAAAATATGGTTTCCAAAAATGGAAATTACTTATGACTCAACTTAATATTTGTTTGCAAAAATAGAAAAAAAATTCAGTAACTCAAAAATTAAAATGTAATCTGCTTTAAAATCCCCCCACCCCAAAAAAATAAACATCATTTTTTTTGCTTATATTTGCAAACTGGATCTTAACTACAAATTTATGAGCAGATAAAATTTTATCAAAAGAGGAATTGTAAAAAATGCAAAAAAGTAATAGAAAATTAATTTGAACTGTAGTTATTGAGAGGGAATTAAATAAGGCCAAAGCCAAGATGTTTGAAAGAAAGAGACAGAAAGATCAAAAAGAGGAAGAAAAAGAAGGTTGCTTATAACTTCACACTATTTTCAGACGTTGCTCCAGACTTTTAGGAAATGAAAGGGCTGTTCATATTTGAAGGACAATCACAAATATTTAAAGTTTCTTTATTCCTGATTTTGTTTAAAGATTGTGCTTTCAGTTTTAGCTTCATTCCATTTAGCCAGTATTTAACCTTCTTAGTTTTCCATTCCATCCCCTTTTCAAGATCTTGCAAATCAATCATCTCTTCTTTAAAAGGTGCTTGCTTGCCATAGAATCTTTTAGGGAGATTTTTTTTAATTGTTTTTAATGATTTTTTAAAAATTCCATTTCAAGAAAAGTACATTTGTTGCAAGCGAGAAAAGATCCTTTTCCACTCATATTTCATGTTAACATATTGTATACATCCTCGCAAGAAAAGCAGGAAGCCACAGACCATGAGAATCCACCAGACCCAGGAATCCCCTTGCAAAAATCCTTGTGCCATTGTATTGTGCTTCATGATGACTACCCACTTGACCATAGACAAACCAAGACCAGACAATGCTCCACAGCGTCCCGCCACTGTGTTTGTGATACACAGTGAGATGAGGAAGCCAAGCCAGTTAAAAAGAAATGAAATTGCAAATGTGCAGAGAAAAATCCAGTCAGTGCCTATGGACACACCAGTCAGATGATAAGGGTCATAGGCTGGTACGCGGTCATCCTCAGGGTAACCGGAACGTGAACCTCCAGATTGCTGAGTAGAATTGGACAGGTGGGATGTCGCAGTCTGATCCCGATTTTGAAAATCGTGACCCGACATCAATGGATTTTCTCTCATTTCATTTGCTTTGGCCCTCTCAGCTTCTTCATAGGTGGGAAGATCTGTAGCTACCGCATAGGACGGCAGTGTGTCCATGTGGGACAGGCCATAGGTCCCAGACTGTCGGTTAGAGTCATCTGCTTTAACCAAGCCTTCATAGGGAGGTGGGGGTGGCATATCAACCATATCTTGATGTTGATCAATCATTCCTATACCAATCATCCCGTTGGCAGTGGTTAACACAGGATTGGTAGCCATTGGGATAATGACCACTGATCGAGGTGGCGGCGGTGTTGGTGGCGGCGTCAGCGGAATAGTAGGTGATGTAGGAGACTGTGGCGATGGAGGGGAATGAGCAACCGTGTCCTCTTCGTCCATTGTTAGCGTTGTATTGCTGCCGTTACAAGGTGGACTTAAATCAGAGGGTGATGTGACGGTCACTCGGGGTAGAGGCAGAATAACAGATGCAGCCCGCGGCGACGGTGGGGTTCTCATTATTGCTGAGGTCGGGGTAGTATTTGGGGTACCGCTGATACCTGCCTGTCGCTCTTGTTGCAGCTGCTGGAAGGTCACCTCCGGCTGCAATTCCAAAGACGGGATTGGTGTCGACCGTCTGGTCGGAGTGGACCTCGTGGTGGGTGCTTCCGCTGTCCCAGCTGAGGAATAAGGGGGAGTCAGAGAATTATTGTGTGCATCTTCAAATGCTCTTGTGGATGTGTTTTCATCTCCTGCTGCCTCTGTTGAAGAGGAAGATGCTTCTGTAGTGATTGATGAGGTCGATGTAGGCAAGATTTGACGTGACGAACGGTCCGTCATTCGCTGTGGTTCATGCTTCATTCTTTCTTCACTTTCAACATCATCACAAACACCACTACTACCAACAACAGAAGACTCGCTATTATTATTACAGTGATTGTTGTTGGTGTAATTGTTGTTATTATATTTATTAAGGTGGTTTGTTTTGTCATATTTATTAGCAACGACATTATTTGACAACAAACCTTCTTCGCTGGCCATCGTTGTTTCTACTGCTGCTACTACTGTTGTTATTGTTGCATCCAAATTCGACGTTGTACTGTTTTTTGGCGTGACTGCTACTGTTGTCGACGTCGACGACTCCATATCCAAGCCCACTGTATGCACAATTCTGGCTTCTTGTGGATGGTATTGAGACTCCACTGCAGGCCCTTGCTGGGCAAAAGTGGTTGAGACGTCTGCAATATCACTTGCAATCATCTCATTATTGTTGGCATTGGTAGTAGCTGAAGTTGAAGTGATTGTAGTATAATGGGCAGCCATAGCAGTCGATGCTTCACTCGCCATAACTTTTTCTGATCCGTCGTCCTCGTTGCAGCTATGATTACGAGGTAAAACGTCCAGAATGGGTGTTTTTTTCTTTTATTCTTTATACCTCTTTTGAAATTGTGGGATTCTGTTACAAAATAGCCAACAATCGTGGCAACTGAAGAGAAGATAACGACTTAAAAGATTCAGACAAAAGGAGATTGGTCGTTGCATATAAAACCGAAACAAATATGGCGTACCTTCCTTCTTAATCCAGGGGCAAATAATTCCAAGGCCAAGAGGAATGGAGTGATGTCCCTTTATTGCAGTTACCATGGAAACGAGGTCTAAACCCAGAGAATGAGCAATTATTAAATCAAGAGAGAAATAAAAATGTAACAAAAAAATATCAAAAAAATACTTTTGTCTAAAAGTGTTTAAAATAAAAATCCGAAAACTAAATAATTATATTTTTTATCATATTGATATAATCTTGCTGTCAAACTAAGAACTAGAGTTGTTTACCTACCAAAATTAAATGTGTCAATGCAACACGCTTGCATTATGTCAATAGATTTGTGGTTAGAACAGATGTGAAACAGGGTTTACTTGTACCTAAAAAGATTAGCTTTACAATTTAGGACACTGTTTAGAAAATAACATTTTTCAATGTACAGGTAATTAAATATAAGTGCATCCAATTTTTGTACTTAAAAAAACATTTTTTTTAACTTAATAAAATTAAGAGAATAATATGAATTCCAGTTAACTTATTCGAGTGTTGATGATTTTTTATTCCATAAGGCAAGCTTAGAATTTAAAAAATAACTTTTATATTGCTCTTTACTAACAGTAGTTAAAAAAATATATAACTCATAAGACCTTGAGCAAAGTCTTTTTTAACATAATGCATTATATTTCAATAATACAAAAATCAAACGATAATACCAATCAATTACTTTCGGTCTACTAATTTTTAATTGTATGACAACTGCAAGTGTTAGTAAAAAATTTTTAGGTACAGCTTGGTCATTATGAATTTTACAAGCAAGGGTAGACTGTACCTTGAAAAGCTTTTCAAAAACAAGATTTTAGAAACAAACATTTTATGCTGCTTTCAGTTCAATCACAAATCTCTACAAATTGTAGATAATAACTTATATATGACCAGAAATTTTTATGTTCATCTTTTTGAATAAAAAAAAAAAAAAAAGGCTATATGATCAATCAATCAACAAACAGCTAAAATAATACTTTTCTGTGAAGTTATGAAAAAAGGTATTAATATTCATGTCTACATTGAAATTACTAGCCTCCACTGGAGCCAACACAGCATGTATATTAACCTACAATTTAATTTGAAATTGAGATGAAACACTGTTTTATTAGCTAATAATACAAAATAATTTAAAAATAATAATTAATTTAAAAGTGTAAATAAACAAATAAATAAATATTATAATTGTTTCAGTTTGTCTTATACGCATACTTTTTAGAGAAGTGTATTTTAAAGAAAGTCAGACAGTTTATAAAAAATTGATACATTTGTTTGTAAAATTTTCTATTTTTAGAATTGGTTGTTAAAGAACTGCCAAAATTATTTCAGTCAAGGTGAATTATTTAAAAAAATATGTGCAATTTCTATTTATTATCCAATTAAAAGTGTGGGCTTATGGCCATGTAAATTTGAAATAAAGGTCTTTCTGGAGCCCCTTCAATTATTATAAAAAGGAAACAGCCAACAGATAAGCTTCAGAACATATTCAAAATTCAAGGAAATAGGTAATCAGATTTCCAAGGAAGAAGATCAAATTTTCAAAGAACCAAATGTTTCAACCAAGATAGAAAACAAACTGACACAAAATTTTCATCCTGAAGGCAGAATAAAAACCTAGAAAAGAAATCAATTTTTGGCTGCCACCTCAGAAGCATACATAAAAAGAAACTGAAACCTGTTAATAGAACTGTTTTTAATTATAAAATCTTCCCATGACACTGGTGGTTTGAAATTACCAAAACTCCATCATTCTGTGATTTCTTTTTTTTTCTTTTTTTTTTTTTGTCTGACGATTAAGTGGGTGCACCTTTCTTTTTAAAAGATCAGCCTTTTTAGAATTTTGTATTACATTCTCAAAGTTTTTTTTCATTTTTTGAAGATTGTTTTGAAATCACTTATATATTTTTTCCTGATATGTTATCCTGCTCTATTTTTTTTAAATAAGGCACACAAAAGGAACCTTTTGTACAAGCCCTCTTGTAAAATATTGTATTTGCATTATTGTTTTAATATGTTTTGCAATAAAACATTTTCTGTGTCAAACAAGTCTTAACAAAGATATGCACCTGAGAGAGTGAATCTTTTGAGCCCTTTATAACTTTAAAGATAATGAACCAAGGAAAAATATGAAAGATACTCCCTACACCACTGAATTTCCTCAGTGACTACTTACAATCATAAGGAATGCTCCAGGTTCACAGGAGATTTGGGGTATATTGGTGGAGGCAAATCAGTCATTTGTCAATCTCCAGGGGCAGACTTTAAAAATTCAGCTTTATAGAACAGACAAATCTGACATCCCAAATAGACATTGGTGGCTTTTCTCAAATCAGTTGAACCAGAATGCAGCATGAATCTATGGGGCAAGCTGTTAATGCTTTCACAACTCATCCTCCCTGGCATTTTCTTTTATTGGAAGCACAATACCAGCAAACTGACAATGGTTCTCTGGTTAGCAAATCTGAATAATCAAGGGCTGCGATCTGAGTCTAGAAATGTGAGACTTAATCAAGATCTTCAGCATCTTTCTTTGTTACTCTTTACCTTCCTGACTTCACACATTCATTTTCTCCTTCTGCCTTTCATCTGCTTTTCCTCATTCTGTAACTGTGTGAAAATGAACATATAGACAGCTGATGGCTACATACATAAATACATATATATATATATATAAATAAAATACTTCACAGTGAGTGCTGATATTAATAATAAAAGGTGCTCAATGTAAAATGGCAGAGATAAAATTTATACTAAAAATAATCATGCATTTGTTCTTCACCACTCAATGCTACTTAGAATGTTATGCTTATAACAATCAACAGACATAAATTAAAATTGTCCAACCTAACAGTTCTTTATTTATAGGCTGCTAGCAAGATAAGTGTTAGGTTGTACAATTTTAATTTGAGTTTGATGATTGCTATAAGCATGAAACTGTGCCAGTCATTTTTTCTCATCAGAATTCATCTTGAACATTTATGAATCTATCATTCATCCATACATTGTATATTCCTGCCATATCTGTTCTGGTGCTCCGGATATATATATATCAAGATTAACAAAATACAAAGCAGGTCTATAATGTTATTGGTCAGGACCTGGCATCTCGACTTCAGTTACTTTCCCACCACTGTAATGTGGCTTCCCTCTGTCTTTTCTATAAATATTTTCATGGCAATTATTCTAATGATCTCTCATCCTTGGAACCCCAACTGCATGAAATTAAGTGTACAACTAAATTGTCAACTAGATTTCATCATTTTACTGTTGAAATTGCTAGATGTAATCATAACTTCTATTCTAATAGTTTCTTTTCTCAACTTCTCACCTGTGGAAATCTCTTCCTGTTTCTTGTTTCCCTACTATCTACAATCTTCAAAAATTTAAATGCAGCACCAATCACCATCTTCTACATTTCTGAATCCTATTCTTTTATTGTCCTTTCTCCTCACTAAAATCTTCCCCTTCACTTTCACTCCCAGTAACTCCTTGTGTCTAAGTGACATTATCACCTTGATTGGTGTGAAATGATTTTAAAAAAAAGCATAAATACATAAAGAGATAGATATATACATATTATTTAATAAGATATAATAATGTTCAATATTTATAAAATGCTGACTCCAAATTTTGTAATTTTTTTAATTACAATAATAGTTAACATTCTATACATTCTGTTAAATTTGATATATATTAAATTATATCATTTTACATATATTAATTACTAGAATCAATAGCTAGCATTATTATTTTATATATTACACACACACACATCTCTCCCTCTTTTCTCTCTCTCTCTCTCTCTCTCTCTATATATATATATATATATATATATATATATATATATATATATGACAAAGTGGAAAAAGTTTACTTGTGACACATTTCATTTTTCAGGACTTCATCAGACTAAATTTGTTATGTTGATATGACTACACATGTGCACTGTGCACAACAGAGGGATGTTGGGAATTTTAGAATTATTTTTTTTTAATCTAGCCGAATTCATTTAGAATCTTTTTCTTTCCATCACTATTGTAAGTAGGTATTCCATACCACACTTAGAAGATCTGGCAGGAATGATGAAATATTATAAGAGCCAGGGCACAAATTTACTGTAAATGACCTTGTGATCCTGAAATTTTGGATTCCCAATGAATTTTTTTGTATGATAAAAAAACTTGGAAATAAATTTGGGAATAATCAAAATTCATTGCAAAATCCAGTGAAAGTCATCCATGAAATAAAAATAATTGTTTGTTATATGGAAAGTAAGGACCTACATACATCAAATTGTCTTTAAATTAAGTGGCGGCAAAAAGAATTATCGTTGAAAAGGTAAGCTTAAATATTAATGCAATACTTAAATGCAGCAATCAATTTTGAGTTCTTCCGTAGTTTATTGTTACCTATTGCATCTACTCCTCCCTACCTACTATGATTAAAGGCCCAATCAAGAGCCCTCCACAGAAGCTAGCTTAAATGCCACCCAACAGGGTGGTTTTTTAAATAGCATATATATATATATATATATATATATATATATATTTTTCATGAGTTGCCCAGATAATTTGATTCTAGTCAGAAGTGCTGATCACTTTGTAATTACTCATGTCATTTCTGATGGGTACTATGCTATTATAATAATAATAATAATAATAATAATAAGTATGATATTAATGAGGATGATATTAATATTAATAATACAATAATGATAATAATGAAAATAACAGAAGAGAATAATGATGATTTAGTAGTAAAAAGAAATCAACATTTGCATTACATAATATGTGTTCAGAAAAGAAAATAATCTTTTGGTTTTGGGGTCATCTAGAAAGCAAGAGGTCAAGGTCAAAATGTATTGTGCTGGCGTTTTGCTCTAAACCACAAATATTTAGACAGGATCAATCAAGCATAAATGTCAGTAGGTGGAAATTTTAATACGATTCAGAAACTTTGAATTTACATTTTTTTTTTCAAAAAACATTTATTTGACAACAAATACCGTCTCTTTCTGTGGCCTTTTGCAAACTTCTTAGGCTCTACAGAGAAAACATGCATTTTATTAATACATTAAACACAATTTGTGTGCGTGCATATAGATTCAAAAACTTCCCCCTCCACACACACGCACACACATATATATATATGTGCGTGTGTGTAAAAAAGAAAATGACGTGAACTTTGGACATTTTATTTATAATTTCAATCCTGATATACAACATCCAATTTGAAATTTGGAAAAATATGATAAAATATTAAATAGAAAGACCTTGTCAGTTGAATTCAACAAAACTTGTTTGTGTGTGTGTATATATATATATATATATATATATATATATATATGTCAGGATTGGCAGCACATGCTCACATCAGGATCATCATTCACTCTCCCTTTTTTCACCCTGGTGGTAGTGGTGGAGATGATGGCTGTGAAAGAAAGTTTGACAAGACCATTCACATGAATTTGATTTTGGTGGACAACTCTGCATGACTGTGAAGCCCACACACTTGGCCAGAAGTGCCTATCATGCAACAAAGGGGATTGAGATAGGCGAGATCTGGCAAACCTGGTTACATCAGGCTGCTGAATGCTTGGTCGGTCACAGTCTGCTTTGGTTAAACCAGCCTGACTGGTGTTGCCCGCTTTCACTGGTTTGGCCATTGAGATCATGTAGATCTTTGCCTATTTCACCATTGGGGTCTTCAGAAGTTGGTCATGTTCAGTCTGGTCTCATCTCCTCGACCTTACTGCCATGAGTGACCTGACAGTAGTTGGAACTCCAGACACCTTCACATATGGGATTACTGGGATAAGAAAGCACTCTACTGCAACAAAGAATAATGATATATATTTTACACTTGATGTTGGAGTAAACAGCTCATTATCAATTGTACCACTTTGACTTATTATTAGTTTAATGACAATAATAGAAACAAATCAATAAAAAAAGGAATAAAAATATAAAATTATCATTAAATATATGAAAACATTTATTATTGTTATTGCTAAAAATAAATATTTGAGAGATAAATATTAAAGGAAGGAATTCTCTACTGAATCAATAGTAAAAAAAAAAATTTAAATAACACTACAACTTAAAACACTTTTCCTACAAATTTGAAAATACATCCTCATCCATAAAAAATTTTGCTGCAATCAGTAAATAAAAAAAGAATAAAATTATTGGCAAATGTTATTAAAAATGTTTAAATGGTAAATGATAGGGAAAGAATTTGACAATACTGAACCAATACTCAATGATAAACAAAGCAAACATTATGGGTTGAAATGCATTTCCTACAATTTTGAAAATTACTTCTTCTTTCATAAAAAGTGAAATATTATGCTTAAATATAAATATAAAATTATTCATGCCAGTTTATAAGTAATTTAACAAATACAATGCATTAAATGTTCCTAATATAACAATTCATAGTGATAATATATTCTTAATAAAGTAAACTTGCTAAAACACTTATTTTTAAAATAAAACAAAAGACAATGTATACATACACTTACCTTAAAAAATAAACAAATACATATTTAATAATTAAATCTTACAAATGCATAATAATATAACAAAATTCTAATCTAATAAACAAAGAAAAATATCAGAATAAATGAATAATTAAAATAAAGACTTCCCTTTTGTTTTAATGGAATGTCCAACACTCCCTATCGCATATGTGAACTGACTATATTGGTAGATATATATAGTGAGCACTGGATATACCTGGTGGACTTGCTTTCGGAATTACTAACTTGCTAACTGATTCCCTGTCTTTCAGTAGTGTATTCTCTTTTACAATAAACCTCTCTTTCTTTCATCTATGACCATGTTGCTGTTCCTTTTACTCGAGTACCACTTTTGTTTGTTTGTAACCTTCTTTGAGGATACAATACTTTTTAAAATATGACATCACTTTCTTTGAGCAATAAAAAACACATCCATTCACTCTGACATTGGTGTCTAATAATAATATATATATATATTTAATATAATTAGGCAGCAATTGTTCTTCTAAATAAGTTTTATTCAAAAGTATACACATTCAATATCTATTGAATTTATCTATTATATTGCATAATATACTACCCCATCAACTAACACTGAACAAAACTTATTACAAGTATAGTAGAAATGTTTTAAAATGCATTGCAGTTAACTAACATTTACCACCATTTTTCAATTTACCATTTTGCAATTTACCATCTCTGGTTATCCCCTTTGCACTGAGAATGCTTGTTTACAAAACATTGTAACCACAATGGTTAATCTTAAAATAATTATAGATTTGTCTTCACAATTCACTCCTGAGGATGATCTTGAAGTACATCGATAGTAGATGGGTTAACAATATGGCACATTCCTTGATGAATTTTAACTTAACATCAAGAAGATAATTAGAGAAATATAAAAGATTATTATAAAAATAAATAGACATAATATGTCTATATTATTTAATGAAACATGCTTGAATGAAGATATGCTGCCTAAATATGCATGCACACACGCATACATACACAGACACACACATACATATATTGTTATGCATTTAGGTAGCAATCTCACAGTTACATATCTTTCCTTAAATGTTAAATTTTTATTGCATGTGTACATTTAAAACAGCAACAAAATGTACCAATGTTGATATGCAGCATACTTGTCAAGAGCACAAATGTGATATGCACCTGCAACTGTAAAAAGTGATAAAAATAATAGAAGCTCTTCTTATAAAAAAAACTAAATAATATCTACTATGAACAGACACATTGTATTCAGAAATTAAGAATATGTATACCTTTCATTAATATTAGTATTTTTACAATAGCACTTAAACATTTATAATAGCTCAATAATAATCCTTGAAAATGGTAAATATATAAACCAAAAGTGGTTGGAATAAAATGATCGTTTAAATCATTTGGATAATTTTTACCCTCACTAAATCTCAAAAAGAAAACTCTTGTTTATATACAAGAAAATACAATTAAAACTTAACAGAACTATATATATATATATATATATATATATGTATATATATATATATATATATATATATATATATATATATATATATATATATATATGGCAAATTGGAAAAACACTTATGTTGACATGTTTCATTAGTCAAACAGCATCATCACTGATCAACAAAACATGTCAGCATGATTTTTTAAAAATTGTCATATAGTTATCATTCTGTTGTATCTCATCCAAATTTAAATTATATATATATATATATATATATATATATATATATCCTCCAGTACCTTTCTCACGAACACAGATGTTTCCCAAGGCTCTATCCTGGGTCCTACACTGTTCCTTATCTTCATTAACAATCTTCCCAATGTCATCAGTTCCCAAGTAGGCATCTATGCAGACAACACCACCATTTACTCCTGCCTAAATAGCAAATCTAGTATCACTGACAAAACTAACCTGGCTGTTGGTCTTGAAAAGGACCTCCAATGGGTTGTTGACTGGGGCAGGAAATGGCTGGTAACTTTAATGCCTCAAAAACAAAACTGCTCTCTATTACCCACCACAGAGAACCCTCCCTGCCTCCCATTAGAATGTCTGATACTCAACTCCACAAGAGCACCTGTTTGCGACTGCTTGGTCTTACACTGTCCACTGATCTGAGATGGGACAATTGCATTGAATCAATAGCATCATCTACCACAAGGAAATGTGGTTCTCTATGTCACACCAGAAAGTTTTTCTCACCCAAGTCCATCCTTCAAATCTATAAATCAACCTTTCGCCCTTGCATAGAATATTGCTGTCATATATGGTCTGGAGCCCCCTCTGTTCGTCTTAGGATTCTTGACAAAATCCAGAGATGGATATGCAATGTTGTTGGCCCTGATCTGGCATCTCATTTACAGTTGCTCTCTCACAGACATTGCCTCCCTCTGTCTTTTCTACAAATACTTTCATGGTAACTGCTCCGACAAGCTATTTTCGGTAGTTCCCAAACTGCATGAATTTAAACGTGCCACCAGGTCGGCATCTCAGTCCCACCCTTTTATTGTCGAAATAGTTAAATGTAGCCATCTCTTCTACTCCAATAACTTTATGTCTCACACTTCCCATCTGTGGAACTCGCTTCCTGTTACTTGCTTCCCTGATAGCTATAATCAACTATTCAAATGCAATGTCAATCGACATCTCCAGATGCCTTGATCTATTCCCCATCCTTCTCTTCATCCCTTCCTCTTTCATGCCTCTTTACTCTTGCTCCCACTCTCTGTAGCCTCTGGCATGCTAGTGGCACTTCCACCTTGCCTGGGGTGAAAAGTTTTTTAAAAACAAAATATGCATATGTATATATATATATATATATAATATTATTTATTATTGGCAATTAAAACAAAAACATGTTAAAAATTGCTACACAGTAGCAATTGTGTTTCAACATTACAAATGTATCTCCTCAGGGGATGGTAGATTACTGTTAAGTTAACAATTTAATTTCAAAAATAGAATAGTTCCACTTTCAAACAAACTGAAAAAAATTTTTATATAGGTCATGACATGAAGTTGTCTGCATATGCAGACAACTTCATGTCATGACCTATATAAAATTTCATTTGGGACAGATAAAAATGGTTAGATTATTTCGTAAAATATATAGAAGTATGACATTAATCTTTCACAAGAAGTTAAAGTGAAGGAGGTAGAGAGGTAGTCTAACATAATGTTACCTAATTATATGCTCGGTCAGCTTTTTACATAAAATTTTGTAGTAGATAACTAAAAGGCCTCTTTAAGAAACTGGTAAATAACCATTTAAAAAAAGGAAATCAGATCATAAATACAAAACCACTTTGGCAAATTAATATGCAACCATTAAGAGCATCAATATAAGATTTTAATAATACTAACTAATCAATGTAAGATGTTAATAATACTAACTAAACACCAGTACATTCATATAAGATATTAATAATACTAACTAGACATCAATACAGACCTATATTAAAACTAAACGACTCTTACAAACAGAATAGCAAGTCATATAAGGTGCACCACAGTTCATCTGCTAATTATTACTATAAGAAAAAGTATTATCAAATTCAAAGTTGTAAGGTAAAAGGTAGACTATGCATACAATTTTCACTTCTTTGGTTTAATAAAGAGTTTTTATCATAAAATCTGATAATTTCCAATTTCTCATGTAAGCATAAAAAACAAGGCTCATTTAAAGGTCTACATGTTCTAGCTTTTTTAAAAAAATTTCCATTTTACTGTAGGAGTTTAATTGGCTTCTTTTAAATTCCAAAAATATTTAGAAAGAAAGCGATGTACTATTTTTAAAAGTACTATTGCTGAAAATAAGATATGTTGGTACCACCTAGTCTTAAAAGAATTCTTAGTACTAGCAATATAAAATTTTTCAACAGTCAGATTCTCTATTGTAGTAGTACTTAGATAAATAAGAGAGTTGATCAAACATTTGTTTCATAATAGGCATTCATTAGAATTCTTTCAATTACATTGGTTAATATTATCAACAGTATTTATCATGGAATGTGCATTATTATCCAAATTTTTAAATTAGTTTAAAATTTTATTATTGTCTTTCTTTATAATCTTCTCAAGATTATCGATGCAGCTATAACTTAGTTTTAGTATGTTTCTGGTAAATATTTTACTAAGAGTATTACTTTTAGGGGAATGTTTATCAATTAAATGGAGGAACTTCTGGCCTAACTGAGTACTGGCCAATTGGTCAAATGGGGGTGTGTACCAAGTGATTTTCCTATTCCTATTTCTTTTCCTTAAATCACTATTATCATGTTTTCTATACTTGATTTCAGCATACTTGTAACCACTATTTTTTAAAGCAGTATTATAAACACCACTATATTTATCAAATATATCTTTGTCAGATGAGTTGTTGCTAATCTTACATTCTATAGATGAGGGTATATGTTTGATTACAGATGAAAGGTGGTTAGAATTGGGGAGAATACATATTGAGTTAGCATTATGTTGGAATGCATCATTAACAAGATCTAACGTAACATCAAGAAAATCTACTTGTTTAACATTAGTAGTTATTTTAACCTTAAGGTTTAAGCTTTTTAATTCTCTATGGATCATTGTCCTTAATTTGTCAACCTTAATGTTAGTAGAATTTTTTGAGACTATCATCTCTGTATAACCCTATATTATCAAAATTAAAATCATCATGTGCTAAGATTATATAGGATAAATACACCCACCAGGTCAGAGGACTGTGCAGAATCTAATGATCCCATAAAAATATCAAAGTTATCATCAGAGTTTTTAACCCAAACCCACTGTTCATTGTTATTTATATTTAGCTCTACCCTGTATTGAGCCCTCTTTTAAATTAAATGTTATGGCAGTGGAATTGTACTTTATTTGTTCTCATCTTATATATATATATATATATATATATATATATATATATATATATATATATATATATATATGCTATTTATGTCAACACGTGTTTCAAGTTTTATTGTTTATATATTGTTGTATGTCTTAAGTCATATTGTTTTCAATATAAAAAAAGAGAAAAGGATTCATCCTACACTACAAATGCATATAGTAATGGGGGAGTTACTTTAACTTTTATATATATATACTTGACCAGAAGATTGCATTCAATCATGAAACAGACTATCACTACGCAATGTTGATCTCAGTGTTCACACCTATATGTGTGTGTGTGTGCGTGTGTGTATTTAGGCAGCATATTTTCATTCAAACAGGTTTGGTTAAATAATTTAGAATATCATGTTGATTTATTTTAGTTGTGATCGTTTCAAGTTCACGGATTAATTTCTTGGTAGCCTTAGAAAATTAATTAAGAAAAATACCAAAATTTTCTCTCAAATAATTTTTATTTTACCAAGTATTTTCAATCTCATCTGAGACCATCTTCAGGGAGTAAAATTGTCTGTGAATGAGTATATGTATTTCTGTAAATTCAAAACATTTCAAGCATTCATTTTACTGCATTATGCAGTATTCTAGATTTCAGATTCAAAATTCACGTGTTTTTTTTTTTCCATAGTATAAGGGAAGTAACTTTTTCATTTTATTTATTTATTTATTTATTATTATTCTTATATAAATATATATACATATAATTTTTTTAAGAACTTTGTTGTTATACTCAAAGCTGACATTATTTTGGTCTTTAATTCTCTTATATAAAGGGCTTCTAGGATTTTCAGTTTTTGTTTATTATTATTTTTATGTAACATAGATGTATTTTCAGCTAATATCTGTCTAAGATTACTGCTCATAGGTTTGAATCTTGCCAGAGGACACATATTTTTCAAACAAGATTTCTCGAATATTCAGACCGGTGTATAAATAGATATACTGTTTAATAAATAAATAAAACAGAACATCTATTCAAATATGAGTATCCATTAAAAAATAATGTTTAAGCAAATAAATTTAAAAAGTCCATTTCCTAAAAAATTGTCTTTGTATACGGTAGGATACAAAACAGAGCAGATATGTATATTCCAAGAATTGGGAAGAAGATGTGTGTTCAAAAACACTATTCAGGCTTTGTTGGATTAAGAGGTCCGATTATGCTCAAGTTGGTCTAAGGCACATCAGATCTAATGACAGTTTTCCCTAGGAGATGCAGGTTCAAATCCTGCCAGAAGGCATACATTTTTCTAAGAAGATTTCTTGAATATTCAAGCTGGTAGATGTAAATAAACAAATAAATAAATATACTGTTTAATAAATAGATAAAAACAGAGCACCTACTCAAATATGAGTATCCATTTAAAATAATGTTTAAACAAATAAATTAGTATATATGTGTGTGTGTGTGTGTGCAAATATATAGAAATATAGGAAAGAACCGTAAGGGTAATAATCAGATATGTATATATATATATATATATATAAAAAGAGAACAGTAAGATATTAATTTAATTACAAAATTAAATTCAAAGCTTTTAGCTTCCATTTTTGAAACATCGTTAGAACTGTGTAGTGAAAAAAACATATTTCAAATCAATTAATTTATAATATATTAATTAATTTATAATATATATATATATATATATATATATATATACCACTGGAATAGTGTTTTCTTTTAGCACTATATATCTGTATATGAGAAATCTCGAAAAGTTAAAGGATTCTCAGTATATAGTCTACAATTATTACATTGAGTTCGAAATGATACTGAAGCAGATTCCAAATCCACCACTGAAAGGTTGCACTGAACAGTAGTCTAAAAAGGCTTATAAAACATTTGATTTGTCTATAACTTTAAGAAGAGTTGATGGCTAATCTATTCTTTAGTGTTTGTCAAGTGTAGAATTTGTAAGAAAAGAGAAAAAAATTAATTCTTCAAACAATGGCAACAGAAAACTTAATTATTAATATACCAACAAGATTTAGCTTAGACAACATGAACTGATCTGATTGGTATATGAACAACTATTTTTTCTGATGAAATAAGGATTTCCTCTTTTCTAACAGATTTTACACTTAAAAAAACCCTGAAAAATGGATTCTCTGAAATATTTTGTTATCAACATTAAGAGGATCAAGCAAAGGATTCAATTGCCCAAACAAAATCTGATATAGGTCTTAATATGTTGGTTGGCAAGAACTTAAGTCAAAACATCATGTTTAAAACATAGGTGTAGTCTTTATAACTTAATTCCCAAGTAGATTTTACATATAATGGTTTTAGTCTATAGATCATTATATGGTTCAGATTAAATCTAAATCACTGAAGTCATAATGAAGTGTGGATTAAGTAAATATAGATATTCATTGACTTATACACTTCAATATAATTACACATATTCACACCAAAACACCCATATATATGTCTTTGTTTTTATACAGCTGCACAGGCACACACTCACACAGGCATACACACACACATATATGTGTTTTAGTGTGTGTGTTTGTGTGTGTGTAAACAAAAAATGACTTCTCCATATTTAAAGTCTGTACTAATACCAAGAGCTAAGATTGACAAAGACTAAGATTGACAAAGACAAAGATTGACCCTGGCCCGATGATCCTTCAATTTGAGGGTGAAACTTGAGAAACTTTGGTTTTATTTCTTATTCTTTATACATATATATATATATATATATATATATATATATATATATTTCTTATTCTTTATATATATATATATATATATATACAAGTATATGATTGGTGTATATGGAATGAATTCCAATAACCAACAATTACTATTCTTAAAAGAGTGCTCAATACAAAGTAGAGCAGATATAATTATTTATTTTTAAAGAAAAAAAAATTTATAACATAAATATGTTATAAAATCACTACAAAAATAGCCATTTTGTTTCAACACCCTCGGTGTCTTATCAAGTGATGACGTTGAATGTAAAATAAATGGTTTTAAAAGTTTCAAATTAATTAATATTCTACGCAAGGGGAAAACGTTGATAGCGAACAAATGTCCAACCTTGATCCTGAAACTAGCAGTTCCAAACTTCAATACTAAACTCCATCACACAATTCAGCAACTATTCGCTGGAACAAACTACCCTTCAATACTAAACATCCGAATAGATATCACAACATGACTTCGCCATCGAGCCCCTTGAACCTTCCTGCACCTGTGCTCTGACTGGTCCACCCAGCCCCCGCAACAACGCTCTCCCCCCGCGCAGAACATTAATTAATTTGAAACCCCCAAAAAACCACTTATTCTACATTCAACGTCATCACCTGACAAGACACCGAGGGTGTTGAAACAAAATGGCCACCCCTGTAGTGATTCTATAACATATTTATGTTACAAACCCCTTCCCTCCTCAAAAGTAAACAACTATATGTATATATATATATATATATATATATACAACTATTTACTTCTAAAGAAAAAAAAATCCATAACACAAATATGTTATAAAATCACCACAAAAACAGCCATTCTGCTTCAACACCCACGGCGTCCCACCAAGTGATGACGCTGAATGCAAAATAAATGGTTCTAAAAGTTTCAAATCAATCAATACTCCACGCAAGGGGAAAACGCTGCTACAGAGGCCAGGTAGACCAACCAGAACACAATTACAGGAAAATTCAAAAAGCTCGACAACGAAGCCATGCTACAACATCCATTCAGATGTTTAGCACCAAAAAACAACTTATTCCAACGAACAACTACCAAACTATATGACAAAACCCAACATTAAAATTCAAAACTGCCAACCACAAAACCAAAATCCAACATCCACACGCCATCAAGTTTACAACTATAAAATTACTGAGGAGAAAAGAAGAAATATATATGTTATTCAATTTATTTTTTCATTGAAGTTACTTTAGCTATATTTAATATCCGGTCTTTTTACAATGTATACATTTTAATCCTCATGATGTGTAAATGGGGTCCCAAACTCACGCGTAAAACAAACGCAGTCAGATTCTAATACATAAGCACCAAGACATATACACACACAAAAAAGGGGACAAGACAGAGAACATCTCCACCGTCTGTCATGAAAAAAAAAAAAAAAAAAAAAAAGGGGGGGAAAATGGGAGAAGGGAAACCAACACACACGTACATACATACATAATTAAAAGTGGATGCACTTTCCATACACATAGATACATATAAATACATGCACACACATCCACAGACATTGACCCAGACAGTTGCATACCCCAACCGATAAATATTTAAGACAGAAAATGTCATTGCATGAATGTTAACAACCTATTGAAATCTAATTTAAGCGAGTAAATATACAAAGATAAAAATGATCAAAATTAATATTATTTAATATATTAAAATATAGTGTATGTAAAAAAAAAACAAAAAAAAAAACGGACATTAAATTCAACACCCATCGGTAGCTACGATGTCCACCTCATATACATATAAGTATATACACACACACACACATACACACACATATATACGCATACAAACATATATATATATATATACACATATATACATATACACACATATATACATATATATACATATACACATACATATACACATACATATACATATATACATACACATACACACATACTCACACATATACATAAATATACATACATACATACACACCGAAACATCTACACATACATACATAAACATATACATACGTATACATTTCCATGGTATCAAGTACACATACACATACATACACATATACCTATATGTACCCACAAATATACACACAAATATGTGTACACATATTTACAAATAAATATATATATACACAGCAATACACAAAAATAAACATATATACACACATATATCCTAACTCATGTGGCCGTAATGACATACCCAAGTTACCCTACCTACACGTACACATAAACAATTTCATATATAGTAGGTGTCAACATACATATATACAACTGCAAACCTACATAAGTAAACACACACACACATATATACACATATATACATACATACAAACATATACACACACACATATATATACATATATATATATATATATACACATACATACACATACATACATGCATACACACATACAGAAATATACATACACATGAATATCTACATAAAAATACTTATCTATAGTAATAAATACACATATATACGTACATACACATAAATGCAACGACATTTGACCAAAAACATATATAAATATACAGACATACATACACATACATATGCATAGACATACTTCGATATACATGCAAACACAAAAATGCACGTATCCTAACATACATGTATATAATAAAAAAAAAAAAAAAAAAAAAAAAAAAAACATCCATATCAACATAAATATACGTAAATAAAATTAGGTACACAATATAACAATACACATACAAACATATACACATATATATATATATACATACATACACATACACCTACATACATTCACATATATACATATATACATATACGTACATATATACATATATATATACATATACATACATACACATACATATATATACCCACACATACATGCACACATACACATACATGCACACATACATACATACATATATATATATATATATATATATATATATATATACACACATCCACATACATACACATACACCTACACACACATATATATATATATATACACATACACACATACATATATATACACAACTACATAAACATGCAGACACTTACATATATACACACATAAAGAAATATATATACATGCATATAAGGATACATACTCACATATATATACACACACATACCCACATCCACAAATACATATACATACTCATACACACCAATATTTTTAACCTCTTTTCTTCTTATCCTCCTTTTCACCTTCTTACTTTATATATATATATATATATATATATATATATATATATATATATATATATACACATACACACATATATATATATACATACATACACGCACATACACACATATATCTATAAACACACAAACAAATACACACACATACATATATACATATATATATATATATATATACAAAACTTAGCAACATATTAATACATTAAAATACAAACATACACATTTCGCAGTACAAACACACATAACTACACATAAATATATACATATATATACATACACATACAGAAAAATGAGTAACATTATGTAGTTATACCATACACATTCATATCGTCAGATTGACCATCAGGTAATAAAAGTTATAATCTATTCAACTTACAGCTACGTATCATTATCATTTAAAGTATACGACCCCTATAATAAGTTAAATTTATAACGGTGTTTACAATTAACCGTTAGTTCATATCTCTGATTTAAGAGATCAGCCTTGTTTTTAAATCTAATAATTTCAAACTTTTCGTTAAGACACAGGTAACACGGGGAATATAGGGATTTACATGTCCGGGATTTCTTAATCAATGTCCAATTAACCGTAGGTGTTTTGTTCTTTTCTTTTAGGTTCCAAAAGTACTTGGACAATGAAGTCATGTACCTATAGTCACAGTTATTGAAAGATTGCATATGCCCCCGCCAGCGTTCTTTGAATGTATTCATTGTGCTACCAATGTAAAACTTCTTTATATTTGGATTCTCAATAGTTGAGATAGTACTAAGATAGACTACAGAACGTATTCCACAGTTATTTTGTAGTGGACAATTACTAGGATACCTACAATTACATGAATTATTATTTGTGTCATTATATTTAGTATTACTGTCAGTAACCTTTTGAGTAATCGAGCTTTTTGAATCCCTATACTTGTTAAAGACTATGTTGTTATGTTTTTTAATGATTTTCTCTAGGTTATCTGCACAACTATAGCTTAATTTAAGTGTATTAGAATTAAATATTTTACTAAGTGGGTTAGTTTCAGTGTTAGGGAAATGTTTCTTGATTAGGTTTAGAAACATACGTCCTAATTTAGATTTAATCATTAAATTGAAAGGGGGAGTGAACCAGATGATCTTTCTAGATCTATTCTTATTATGGTTGTAGTTAACAGGGTTTTTATACTGAATATTGATATCTTTGTATCCACTATTTTTAAGTGCAGAATTATAAAAGTCACTATGTTTATTAAAAACATCTTTGTTAGAAGAGTTAGTGCTAATTCTAAATCCAATGGAAGAGGGTATATGTTTGATAACTGAAGGGGGATGGTTGGAATTTGGATGAACGTAAATCGGATTGGAATTAACCTTCACATATGGTTGGAAAGAGTTGTTAGCAAGGTTTAGGGTGACGTCTAGAAAATCTACTTGTTTAACATTAGTAGTGACTATTGTCCTAAGACCTAAATCCTTAAATACCCTATGAATCATTTTCCTAATACGGTCTACCTTAGTTTTAGTGGAGTTTTTAACAACTAATAAACCATCATCCCTATACAATCCTATACTATCGGAATCCAGACAGTCAAATGCACTTAAATTATACAACAGAAATAACCCAACCAGGTCAGAAGCTTCAGCAGAATCCAGAGAACCCATCGAAATGTCAAAATTGTTGTTGTAAGACTTTTTGGTCCACTGTTCATCCTTGTAGATTAGAACAGAATTCCGGCATTTCATGATGATGTCCACCTCACTCTCAGAAATATTAGAGTATTCCCGGGCGAAATCCAAGGCCAAAGTAAAAAGATCCTTCGATATAGAGGGATAATAATCGACAATATCGAACTGTATAAAAGTACAGTTGCTCTTATATCGGATGTTATTAAACCAGTTGATGACATCAGCTGTGTTAACCCACTGTAGTAGTCCAAGGGTGTTTTTTATGGATTTGTTGGTTCTTTCTAAGATGTACATACATACATATATATATATATATATATATATATATATATATATATATGTATATGTATATATATATATATATATATATCTTATTCTTTATTTATATATATATATATATATATATATATACAGGAAGTGATTGGTAAAGTGTAGCCCTTTTAGATTTTTAATTTTGCACATGCACATCTTTTGTTTTTGATTTTGTCAACTGCACAGTATAGTAGGACCAGTTGGACACTGTTTGTGAGAAAAAGAGTACCATGACACAATTGACTCTGACAGAAATTTGGACAGTGTTTGGGTGTCAATCTGTGGACAGTGCAAAGTATTCAGAAAGATTTTGATGAGTCTAATAGTGATTACAAAGGTACAACAGCTCAGAAAACTTACTCTGATCATTCTGATAAGAAAAGAACTCCTAAATTTGTTTGTGAGTGCTTCAGATTCAACACAGAGGTCTATATCAAGTGCTTTGAAGAGGTAGTGCTGCTCTGGCTCAAGAGGGTGGCTGCTGGAAGACCCTATGTCTGGCAACATGACTCTGCACCATGACACACATGCGGGATGAACCCAGTCATGGCTGTCAGACAATTTCTATGACCACATCACCCCTTACATTTGGCCACCTAACTCCTCAGACTGCAACCCCCTTGTTTATGATGTGTGGAGTGCAATTGAGCAAGAGACCAACAAAATACCAAAGATGATCCAAAGTCAAGGATTATTGCAGCATTCACCAAAAAGGAAAGCATCCAGAAGAATTGCAATTGATTCCGAAGTCATCTGGAGGCTGTGGTTGAAGGCAATGGTGATTTTATTGAATAAATTTACTCTTTAGTATTTCAAGATATTTTTGTGTAATTTTGGTAAATATATCGATTAAAATGAAATGTCAGTGTTATTTTCATTTTTGTGTAATTTAGATTACAATTTATCCATCATACCCCATATATATATATATATATATATATATATATATATATTATCATTTAGTTATTTTTGGTGGATACCCATATTTGAGTAAATGTGCTGTTTATTTATTGAACAATATCTTTATTTATTTTCATCTACTGATATGAATATTCAAGTAATCTTATTAAAGAATAGATGTACCCTCCAGCAAGATTCAAACCTGTGTTCTTCTGAACAGGAAAAACCATTGTTAGATCAGACATACTTTAGACTAATTAGACCACAGAGTGTCTTGCTGATCTAACAAAGCCAAAGAGGACCTTTAAGTGCAAATTTCTTCAGAGTTTCTTGAAAAATTCATATCTGCTCAGTTTTATATCCTGCCATAAACAAAGCAATTTCTGTAGAAGTAAGTTTATTTATTAATCTGATAGATTTTATCACTTAAACATTATTTTTAGTGAATATAAGCCTTCACCACTAACATTAAATCTTAATAATACTCTTGCTTTTCTTCTCTTTCCCCTTCTTCTTTTTCTCCTTCCTTCTTCACATCCTCCTTTTCCCTTTCTATTACACCCAACATCATGCATTTGTTTATTGATTTTTAAAAATATAATATAGTGTTCATTAGTTTTTTAAAAAATAAAGTGTTAAGAAGTCATTTGATAAAAATCGTCTTAGGATACCATAAGGTTGAAACCAAGGTAGTGGATTCAACTTATCTCCTAATTTTTAAAGTTAAAAGCTCTACATGTTATTTCTACTTTTATTTTATTTTTTTCACACATGTATTGAGCACTTTTTTTTAATACCAATTTCTTGGTCTGATCCAACTCTATTAAACTTTTATGTATTATATATATATATATATATATATATATATATATATATATATATATATATATATATATATATATATATATATTGCTTGGACTAATGTGAGTTTGTGACCCTAGGTTTCATGCTTTTGCGATCGTCAAACAAACTGATTAATTTTTTAAAAATTTTGGGTTTATGTAGATTGCATGTATTTGTGTTATTATGGGAGTGGAGCGGAGGAGGTTAGCTCTATCTCTGATATTGAGAGCTTTCTAGTAAGTACTGCACATATATAATATAGAAATAATTATATATATATATATATATATATATATATATATATATATGAATGTGCATGTAGAATAGTGGTTTAGGCACAGTATGTGGGATTAGCATGTTCAGTTCATAATATGGCTGAGACCTCCATGTTCACTTTCTCTAGTAGGGTATGAATCCATCTTTTCTCCCTTTCAACTAGAGGCTAATAGCTGGGCAGATTGAGCTGTCTAGCTTTGGTGGGAAACCAGTCAAATAGGACAGCTCTGAATTCATAACTAGTTTGACATGAAGCTATATATAAATATATAAATATATATATATATGTATATATATATATTTGCTTGGACTAATGTGAGTTTGTGACCCTAGGTTTCATGCTTTTGCGATCGTCAGACAAACTGATTAATTTTTTAAAAATTTTGGGTTTATGTAGATTGCATGTATTTGTGTTATTATGGGAGTGGAGCGGAGGAGGTTAGCTCTATCTCTGATATTGAGAGCTTTCTAGTAAGTACTGCACATATATAATATAGAAATAATTATATATATATATATATATATATATATATGTTTATATTTATATACACACACTTCACACACATATATATATATATATATATATATATATATATATATATATATATATATATGAATGTGCATGTAGAATAGTGGTTTAGGCACAGTATGTGGGATTAGCATGTTCAGTTCATAATATGGCTGAGACCTCCATGTTCACTTTCTCTAGTAGGGTATGAATCCATCTTTTCTCCCTTTCAACTAGAGGCTAATAGCTGGGCAGATTGAGCTGTCTAGCTTTGGTGGGAAACCAGTCAAATAGGATAGCTCTGAATTCATAACTAGTTTGACATGAAGCTACAACACCATCCTGAAAAACTTTCTATGAAACTGTAACATCTCGTATAATTAGACTGTGGCCATATACTTTACAAAGGAGTCTACAGAGTTAACATACATACATATATTTACATATAAGATGTTTTACATACAAATCAAATTCATAAAGAAGTTAATAATGTTTTTATTCAAGTAATTTCAAGCATGTCTACTCATGATTAAGAATATTAATGTTATCAGTTAAAACAGAGATAAGTCTTGAGTAATTCCATTCTGGTATTTTTAGAAGCACTATTGACAAACAATTTTCTTTTAAATGTATGGGTATCAAATACAAGTGGTGTCATCTGTAGAACAGCTTATCACTATATAGTTTATCACTATATATAAGGGTTATACATTTAATTTTTTTTAAATTAGTCCAGTAGTAGTTACAAAATTTGACAGCGCCTAAAAACCAAGATATTAAATTTTATAAAAAATTAAACATGGGATGTGGTGATCAATATGTGTACAAATTGTACTAAGTTATGATAAGTGGCAAGTTAACCTATGAGAAAATGTGGTGATTGTATGACTAAAGATAACATTTTATAATATTGAAAAGAATACATTAACCAAGTGAATCTGTAGTAGCAGTTTCTAATCACCATAGCAGTAGTAAAAGAATGAACTGCAAATTTTGACTGTAATTTGAATGAAGGAAGAAAAGAAAATGGAATGTCACTTACCTCATCATGAGGGAGAGAAAGAAGTGGTGACAGGTGGCAATTTCTTTTACAGAAAGACATTGTAGGAAGAGAGAATTATTAAAAGGAAGAAAAGCTATAAAGCTCCTCCAAAAATAGGAATCAGCATCTTTTCTTGTTCGTTCTGTATAAGAAAGGTTGCAAGAAAGAAGGAGATTTAAGAGATGGATAAGAGAGATCTGATCATAAGAGAACTTTTTATTATATTTTGAACCACACAGACTCTGTAAAATAATCTAAAATATATTATTCAGTGTAAGTACTGTGCTATACCCTCAGGAAGAGAGTAAATCTAATTACTGTATTTTTTGTTCATATTGTAAGGAGCTGAGTTACAGGTTTGAAGTGGATGAGGTTGCTGTTGGTCATGAGTTTATAGTGTGGGGAGTTACAATTTGTTATGGCTGAGGTGGAAAACTTTCAAAGTAGATAAATTCAACATTTTCAGAAGAAATGGAGGAATTATATATATATATGTATATATATATATATATATATATATATATATATATATATATATATATATATATATATATATAAAAGAAATTAAACAACTCCCTCCCTCCCAAGTGGTGAAAAATTAAACAGGAAGAGGATATGCAAATATTTAGTTTGGTGATATAGATCTGAACAGGTGCAATATATTTAAATATAGAGTGGCAAAAGATATAAGTATATAACCAAACCAGCCTAAAGAACCAATCTATGAAACCACAATCTTTTTACAATAATATTTAAGAATATAGCTTTATGGACTAAGTATTGAGCACTTTCTAAAATCTACTGGAATTAGTTAATTTTATCCTGTAGCTAATTTATACAAGAAGTAATGTTATATATTTTTAGATAAAGTATAACATAATTCAAGAAAAGAGAAAATATACGTGTGTACACAGATAGCTGAATAACTGAAAAAGAAGAAAAATATTATAGGCTTTGCTATTAGAAAATGTATGTGTGTGTGTGTGTGTGTGTGCATGCAATATGGCAGGCTGAATTTAAGAAGATGATCTGTCAGGAGAAGAAATCTGCCCACTTTTCCCAAGCAGAGAAAAATCCTATCGTTTTCACTACTATATTCCAAAATAAAAAAAAAAAAAAGAAAGAGTGTGAGTTCTTTACGATTTATAGTCCTGAACATAATGATACCTAGAGGGCATCCTGACAGAGAAGGCAGGATAAATCCCCACAATATATTTCTGTAAATAATTCAAAATGCTTTTGTATCCACATGAAGATTGGTCAAGATGCCAATACTCTTACTGTTATCTTTGTTCAAAACAAGGATCTACCTGCTAACAAAACTGGTGTACCAAAAAGAATTATACAGCCTAACATGTAAATAGTTAAGGCTGTTCATATGAGCAACTTTGTAATGGCCATTTGTTGCTCTTCACTGCTGAATTTTAATGCTACACAGGCTATTCTGAAATAGTGAAATTTAATCCTCAAATCCAGGAATATTGTATTGGCAAGTGATCATATCATAGTGTTCCGTGAATTAAATTCACAACTGAAAGATACAATTGGTTTCAGAGGAATATTTGTGAGTAAATGTTCTTTTTGAAACCAGAAAAAGAATTTTAAAAAATATCAATAGAGTAAATTAAAATGTTTAACATTTGGTGTTTAATGAGTTTATAGCAGTTGCTATGTTTTTCACACACACATACACTCCAAGCCATTTTATCCGCCTGTGATTGGCTAATAAATTACTACTACCTTTGTATAGGACAATTTAGACATTGCAGTTGTTCCTTTGAATTTTTTGGTTCTGAGCATACTTACCTATTCTGTTTAGTACGTGTGTAGTGATTGGTTAATTTTTAACCAATCACATATTTTTAATGTAAGATCAAGTTTTCCTGCAGTTCTGTGGGAGCCTACCTCTTTTCCTTAAATAGGGCAACTTTTTACGTGACCAGTAGGATCCAGTAAGATCCCAGCCGTCAACACAAATCCACGATCTTGCTCATCATGCTCTAACGCACACACAGACACAGAATTTTGTAACTACAAACTTACATTTTCTCTCTGTAACTTTCGCCAAGCACAATCAACCAGAACTTTGTTGATTCAAACCAGTTTATTTCACAACACATTTCAAGCAATTGTATTCTTGATGTTATTCATTATTCACATGCAAACTTTTCTCTAACAATTATTTTGAAACATTTATCTCATAGAACTTTCTTCAAATGGTTGATTACAAAGGGAAAAGAACTTCCTTCTCTTTAATCTACATTGTGAAAACAATTTTATTTCATGCTTGTTGTATTTTATTCAATATATATTTGTTGGTTAAGAACTTGTTGTTGTTGTTATTATTTCTTGAATCCTGTATGTGGAAGAATCATTAATATAAATAGTAGTAGTACCTATATATTTGGTGTCCCTGCTACATTTAGTGAATTGACTCGACGCTATATTTGGGACATACGCTATAAGTTAATTTAAAATGTAACTGTGTCTATATTTTATTTCTCAAGACATTGAGACAAATTGATCTGCCTGATATTTAGAACAAAACTGTGGCATGACATTTGGTAATCAGATTAACAATAAAACGTGTTTGAAGTCATGAGAGATAATTGATAACCAGACTTGGAATAGCCAAACTGGCAGCCCAACCTTAGTATTTATAAACTGGCAAGACTCTTTGGACTCACTTGATCAACAAAGGTAACTGTGTCTCTTATTATCCATAAGCTTAACTAAGTATGTCTGTACTAATTTGAATGTACAAAAGAAAATCTATCATTTGAACAATGTTGATCAGTCAGACAGGCAATCTATTGCTGTAGTATCAACAAGTCTCTTATGTTAATTCAACTGTTTTTTGCACTCCTCTACTCTGTATTCCAGGACTTGATTTAAACTGATGTCCTTGTTGAATTTACCAAATATATGTGGGTGGCTTTTATAGTACCTGCTGTAGGTACAAATGTTTATCCAAATGTTAAGAACAAAAAATATAAAGGCAGCTTGAGAGAAATCAGAAAACGTAAATGAAGATTTTATTTTTTAAAAGAAAATATGACTAAGACTAAAAAAGTGTACAAATTTATTATAAGCTTTCTCTACAATTCTGAAAAAAAAAAATTAGCAAATATTACAAAGGTCTGTCCTTATTTACAAATCCAGCAGGTCATGTTGTAAGAAGTTGAGTTCTTCCTATAAGTCTGGGAAGCATTCTTTCTTCACGGTGACTACCCCAAAACTGTCCTCTCTACAGGCTGAGTTTCACTGACTTGGCCATTAAACATGACCAGCCAAGTACAGTGCATACTAATTAAAAAAAAGGAAGTAATTGGAAAAGAGAAAGGAAGGAATTCAAAAAGAGAACGGAAAGAGAAAGTAATTAAGAAGAAGAAAGCAAAGAGAAAGTAATTAGGAAAGAGAAAGGAAATAAGAAGGAATTAGAAAAGAGAAAGGAGAAAATGTGGAACTAGGAAAGCAGAAGAAATTAGAAAAGAGAAAGGAAAAAGTAAGGAATTAAGAAAGAAAATTAAGAAATTAATGACACACACAAAACATCCTTTACAAATAGTATTTACTATTTGTAAAGGATGTTTTATGTGTGTCAAGCACTCTCCACAAGATATTCAGCAAAAACACAGTAAAATCAGTTACCGTTGCATCAAGACCATGCCACAAATAATAAAAATCACAACGGGAAAACAATCAACAAACCACCTGAACAAATTAAACCCATATATAACTACAAAATAAAGAATGTATGTCCCTTAAATGGCAATTGCTTGCACAACAATGTAATATACCAAGCCACTGTAAAATCAGCAGATAACAAAGAAAAAATATACATAGGAGTAACTGAAGAACTCTGGGAACAAAAAAAAATACACACAAAACATCCTTTACAAATAGTAAATATGTGAACAGCACAATGCTCTCTACACATATCTGGGAGATGAAAAGCAAAAAAATCACACCAAAAATATTATAGAAAATAAGGAAAAGAACATCAGCCTACAACAATCAATCCAAAAACTGTAAACTCTGCCTGGAGGAAAAAATAGCTATAATTACTTTCCCAGACTAAAACAAACTACTAAATAAATGATTAAAACTCATTTCAGAATGCCGACAAAAAGAAAATTTTTTTATGCTTTTTATTATAAATTGAAAACTAAAAATGAACAAGAATAAACAAAAATAAATAAAATAAAATAAATAAACAAACAAAAGTAAAGTAAAATAAATTAATCCAAACAAATAAATAATTAAATTAAGTAAATAATAAACAAATTAACAAACCACACCCACCAAAATATCTATTAGTACAATAGACTAACCACAAAGCAATAGACTACCCACAATGCATCACTGACCTGTATTTATAAAAAGTCAAGCAAAAAAAAAACGAACATGGTTTGACGATTGCATTTAGCATGAGACCGACTGTCACCTCTGGGTGTTAACTTCTATGTCCACTTTAATATATATATATATATATATATATATATATATATATATATATATATATATATATATATTACTCGTAGTAGAAGAAAAATTCTCATTAAATAAAAACAAATGTTGGCGCCTTTAAATTTTTAAAAGTTTGGTCTGTTTCCATATTTTTCTTTTATATTTTTAATGCAGTGTTAAATCAAACACATTAAATAAAAATATGAGCAACATGAAAAATCTGATTACAATCAGTGCATTAGTAAAAAAATTGGCCATTATAATGTTTATGAGGAGAAATGAAGCACATGAGTGTCCCCTGCCCTTTATCCTGATATAAAAATTATTCATTCTGCATCTTAGCTAATCCTGATCTGACTTCTGGTGATCCCAAGCCCCTCAAACTTACTTTAAATTTATATAATTAGAGCCATATTTACTTATAATAAATAATGTTAGCAAAGAATTAAATAAAAGAGATAAATTTGTCAAAACTCTTATATATTACATTTTTTTTTCTTTCATCTACAAATCTTTTACTTTTTTTATCCCATTTTCCTGTTATGTAAGAATTTAATTCAAAGAGGATATAATTAAAAACAAATGTCTGGTAGGGGACATTTAAAAGAATACTTATAAGAACAGTTGTAAGTCATTGAAAGTGAGCTCAATCCTAATTAGCAGTCAAGAAATATGGTCATATGCTAAATTTAACATATTCCAAAACACAGAGTACCTAGAGATGGTGTTAGTATGCTATCCTCACATATCATTCAATTTTTCTGTTGTTCAGCCTCTCAGTCAAATAGCGGATTTCCCTACTCATTTCCCTAATAAATCTGATCAACATTCTTCTTTACTTGATTTGTTGTTTAACTCCTCTCCTAGCTCTTGTTAAGCATCAAAACTCTGTCCTCTTGTTGACCTGTCAGATTCACATCTTTTATTTAAAAATGTCAGTGGGCCTCCTGTGATTATTCTTATTTTGGTCTCTCCATGGTGTCCACTACAAGCTTTAGAAAAGAATGGTGAAGCACAGACTATCGCTTTGGATATCCTGAAGGCATTTGACAGAGTTTGGCATGCTCGTCTTCTTCAAAAGTTGAAAGGTTATGGGATTTATGGATGAATTTTTGAACTGATTCAGTCTTTCTTATCAAAACATAAAATGAAGGTTGTCTTGAACAGCCATTCTTCTAGTTCTTTTGCATTAATGCAGGTGACCACAACACTCTATCCTTGGACAAATGTTGTTCCTAATTTTCATAAATGACTTCCATGATGTCATCAGTTCTCAACTCAGTATCTATGCTGATGATACAACTATTTACTCCTGTCTAAATAGTAAGTCTGATTGGTTCGATAAGGTCAAATTGGAAGCTGATTTCAAAAATGACCTAAAATCTGTTGTTAAATGTGACAAGGAATGACTTGTTAATTTCTACGCCTGCAAAATGAAACTTCTCTCTTTTAATTATCTTAGAGAACTCTTTCTTTTTGCCTTACATCAGCATGGCTGATGCTAACCTCATTGCTTCTCAGGCTAACATTTTCCACTGACATGAAGTGGAAAAATTATATTGAATCAACTGCTGATGGAAAAGTTGGTTCTGTGTCCTGCTAGACAATTTTTGTTGTCAGAATCTATCTTACACCTTTATAAGTCTACCATTCATAAATATATAGAATATTTCTGCCAAATCTGGTCTGGTGCTTCTGCTATATTTATGAAATTCTTAATAAACTCCAAAAAGAATCTGCAGTGTTATTGGTCCTGACCTGGCATTTTGACTTCAGTCACTTTCTCTAACCTCTATAATATAGCTTCTCTCTGCCTTTTCTACAAATATTTTCATGGTAATTATTCTAATTAACTTTCCTCTATGGTACCTAGACTTTATGAATTTATGTGCAGTATTGGATTGGCAGAAAAGTCTCATTATTTTATAGTTGAAATGGTTAGCTGTAACCATAAGTTCTATGGTAACAGCTTCTACTCTCCCACTTCTCACTTGTGAAACACATTTCCAGCTTCTTGCTTTCCAGTCAACTTTGATCTTCAAAAATTTAGATGCAATGTCAATCATTATCTTCTTAATTCTTGTTTTTTTTTTTCTCTCTCATTAACAATGATTTTATATATATATTTTCTCACACTCAGTAAACTCTTGCTTCTTAGTGGTTTTATTGCCTTACCTGGAGTAAAATGATTAGATCCTTCCAAAGTGCCTATTTCTCAGTTTTTACAGACTGAAAACAGAAGCCTTATAAATTTATGCAGTTCAAAATTTCAAGTGATATAAAGTGGAGTTCTGGTACATTCTCTTCCATTTCTGTATATGACTCCAACAGTTGGTTTTATCCTGTAAATGATGCAAATGGGTTTAGAATGATCTAATAATTGGATCAGAACCATAGAGAATTAAAAAGTATGTCAATAGATCAAACCTGCTAACCAGAAAACAAATATGATCATGTTGATGACATGAAATGCAAATTGGTTCTAATCATGACATGTTATCTATAATTCTAGAAAATAACTCTAATATTACATAACTTTTTATTATTATTGATCCTTGACTAATATTTCTTTTATCCTAATATTTTTTTAAGAAGTAGCATAAATCAGAAATGAAGAATAAGCTTGTAGTGAGATTTGAACTGTCATCCCTTGTCCTCAGCATCCATTTACTATGACATCTGCCTTACCAATTATGCTATGAAGGATTCTGGATGCAGTCTTTCAAATCTAACCATATAGTTATACTGCTGATGTTGTACTCCATTCAGTTAGGTGGTTAGTTTAGTTCCAAAAATAATAATAATAAATGTTTTACAACTGTTATTGTTATTGGAAACAACATCATCACTAACCAATATTTACACTGCTGCACATGCCAAATCTCTTTGTTTCTCTTATGCTCCAACATTCTATAAGTAAAAAAATCCTGACTCTGCCAAGGGGCTGCCTATCTATCTCCATTTGAGATCGGTCATTTCAAATTTTATGTAACCTACTTGTACATTCACTCACACACACACACACACACACACGCACACCATATTTTGTGTAAAAAATGTTATTCAGCAAATCATACAAAATTAGCCATGTACATTAATAAATTTGTACTGAAATTATTTAAAAAGTTTTTTCCATACTTTTTACAAGTGAACCAGTCAATTTAAGCAGTGCCACATGAGTTACCTTACTTAACCCACAACAACTCCTAGTCCCTCTTTACATTTAGTTGGTATTGAAGGAACCATACCCATGTTTATTTTATACCCCTAATTTTTAATTAACTGCATTCATCAATTATCAATATTTTGTGATATAACTTGTAATAATATTACATTAAAACTTCTCAAAAACAATGTTTTACTCCTATTCTGTTCTCTTGAATGCCTAATACACTACTATCTTTATTGACATAATCAAGTAATATTAGTTTTAACACATTAATGCCTACCATAACATACATCTAGTATTAATTATAAAAATTAAATTAAAAAACCGGTATTAATTATAAGTTTCTAAACATCTGGTTTCTACCTATAACCCTTTAATACCTACCAATCCAATTTTTGTGACAATGAGCATTATTGGGTTAATATTACTTTCATATTAACCCATTATAATATTATTAATATTAATTATACTATTGTTATTATGTAATGAAAGTAACCAACAATTATTACAACTTAAGAAGCTTTAATAAACTAATTTTACAGGTTACTATTGTTGACTTAAAAAGTCCACCTCTGTTTCCTCACAGCACACAGATAGTGTGTCATAGATCAAGAGAGTTCTTTAAGTGCTGATGACCTTCTTTCACAAGGGAGTTCCTCAAGGGCTATCAGTTGTTATTATTACATACTATTACTTAATTTATAATATAATAATAATAGTAATATCACTTACTTTATTATGTTCATAGAAGAAACAATGTCAATTTGTCAGTGTGATGTTAAAAGGGCTTAACTTCATTTTTGTGTAATGAGAAAAAAACAACTTAAAGATAAAAATCTAGAATAAAAATGCATATTTAAAAAAAAAACAAACTGTGGCTTAACTTCACAAAAAGTCTTTGCATCAAAATATTATTTGTGTCATTTTATAGCAATCAGTTTGCTCATTTGAAAGCCAGAAAAAAGAAACATGCAAAAAAGCATATATTAACTTAGACCCTTTTAGAATCATACTAAGGAATTATTATTAACTTTTGTCTATTAAAATAGAAAATAGATATTTTGCTCTTAACCATCACTTCTTAATACTTTTATTACCTTGAGTGTTTTGTTCAGTTATCAGGTCCTGAGAAAGATTGTTTTCTTTTATTGCCACTGCTTGTTTTGTGACATTTTTAGAATGTGCTATTTTGATTACTCTTGTCTTCGCCCTGTGTACATTGTTCTCCTCTTCTTACTTAATTTTGTTCTTTTTCTTTTACCACCATTATTTGTTAGTGTCAACATATGTCAAACACACCAGGCAAGAACAGCCAGCTTCCTACGTTCACTGCTCCCATTCCTTCTGTTGACATACCATACATAACTCTCTAAGTTTGACAGTGTTTACTTAATGAATACATGTTAGCATCAACTGTACCAAGTATCACCAGTGCTTCTTTTAGGCTCTCTGTCTGCATGCCCAGGCTGACTCCTTTTTTATTAACCCAGGTATGATTTTCACCTGAAAATCACCTGTTCCTATGAGGAGGAAACTATAATATATTCACTGCTCTGACTCTTGTAAAAATAAAACATGGCAGAAACAGTCAGGTAATTTCTGGAGTGATAGTATGCACCAACCAATTTTTCAACATCTTTAGCAACAGATCATATATATGTGGGTGTCATAGGTATTGGTAGCTAAAGAAATTTTACTTTTGGGATCTTACCTTTATCTTAACAGTATATACTCCTGGTCAATTTATCAGAACAAAGACTAATAGGTTGGAAAATTGTATTTTTTTTACTGAGTTCTGATTTGCTTGCAGGTGATGCATTTAGAACCATTTTTTGTAAAACATTTTGAGAAATGTTTTTGGCCCAAAATAATGGAGTGCTTCACTCCAAGTCATTGGAAAATGTAAGTAGTTTGCATATACTATATTATTTGGTAACAGTACTAGATTGTTCCATGTATAAAATAATTGTTTATTCACTTCTGGACTCCATCAAATTAATGTTGGCTGTGGAGGGTATGTGGTTTTGGAAACTTTCTTCAAACATTCAATCTTCTTCTCAGGGGGTAATGTGAAGGACCCAACCTTTCTCCTTTTGGGTCAAGCATTTATATAACTTCCTGTCATCTGGTTTTCATGTATAAATATTATTTGATAGCAGTGTGTGCCATATATAAAATAATTGTTTATTTATTTGTTGACAAAAGCTGAGTTGATTTCCTTTTTATATCATCATCCCCATCAACATTCTTTGAAACCTGATTTTATACTTGGTGGTATGAGGTTACCTTCTAGGTCAGTCTTTTGAGGCAATTAACTCTTTTGATATTTTGAAAGTACATAGTACAAAGCTTAATTTAATATTTCTTACATTGAACTCAGTACATATTGGGGTCAACATAAATCAACTTATCTTAGATCAAAGGTTCCTGATGGGTATTAAATTGATTCAGATATCTGATATGAAACACATATTAAAATACAAAGAGCTAATTGTTCAGTATGAACACTTTACGTCATGAAATCACTTTTTTTATTCATTGGAAGCTTAGTTGGGACAAAGCCAAAACAGATTATAGTAAGAAATGCAGAAAAATAAATAGAAAAGACTTGACTGCATCTCCCAGTTTATTTCAAATGCTCGATATGGAGTAATAGGTAGTAAAACTGGTCTGGTTGACCATTAATACTGAGTATTGAGTAAAATCTTTACTGGATACCCCATACAAAGTTCCACATAAAATAACTCAACAAAGGTTGACATATTGTAAAATCAACCAACCTAACCAACAATGCTGTAACTTGTGGGCTTAAAATTGTACAGGTGAGTCAGTTTAATAGGCCAGTAATTTTAAAATTATTTTAGCTGAAATTGTTCCTGTTAAAGTAGAAATTTATTTACAGTATTGGTAATATTAACCATTTCCTTATAAAGAAACATTCAGCATTCACTAACTGAGCAGTCAGTACGACTATTGGTTGAAATTTATAAAACCTTTCTATTAAAACAATTTTTCAGGGAAATATGCTTATCAAGTTCAGTAGCTGTTATTTCTCTTTCCAGTATTGATGGGGTCTCATTTCTTTGCCTTTTGTTTGAGGTAGTGTGGAATGTCAGCATCTTGACTATGTCATTCTTTTCTCTTCAAGTTATATGTGCTGTCTAATTTAATTGTTGCTACTGTTGAAAGTCCTCAAGTTATATGATTTCTGTTATTTGGTGCAGTTCATGTGAGATTCCTCAACATCAGTCCATGTTCAAAGAAGGATGGTTCCAACTAAGACCTACATGCTTCATTCACTCAAAGCCATTTTTAATCATTGATATGAGAAAGTGATTGTATACAGCTGACAGTTAAGATATTTCTGAATGATTTTTGTGCCATGCATGGCATTCATATAAAAGTCTCAATCTGATGATGAAGAGAAAAAAAATATTAAGCTTTTAAACACTAAGAAAATCAAATAACTATAAAATTTTATTGAACTTTTTTTTGGAAATTATTCAGGAATAAAGATAATTATTTTTTGAGCTTTTGAAAAAAAAATTTGGAATCATTTTTAGGGCTGCTGTTGAATTAAAATATACAGGTGCACTTTCAAAAACAAAGACACAGACAATTTGAATGAAATTGAAATGGACATCTGTGTTGTGACAGCTAATTTCCCTTTCTGTCTGGCAACAACCCCTAGATAACAGGAAAATAATATAAGCTGGCCCTTTGATCATCTTACCATCACCAAAGAACTAGTTATAATAACAATAAAAAATGGCTTGATTTATTCCTCTTTATAACTAAGTTGTAAATAGTGTCAGCACTCTTTATTTTTGACTAGATTGTAATGACAACAAATCTACTGGTGTCATGACAGATCAAGTTAGTGTTTATAGGAGTTGTCAGTTGTTGAAATTCAGATCCCATTGTTTGGAAGATGAAGAGAAACCTCACCTAGACTGTATTTTTTGTTTGTTTGTTTTTTGGCGACATTGAGCTGTTTGTGAGGGCTGATGATTGGTGGAAAAATAAAGAAGAGAGGAAAAAACTGGCAAAGATGAAAAAACAAACAGTTTTGACAATCTGTATTTTTTCACTAATGTTCAACATAATACAAGGCTCAAGAGCCACTCAAGGTAGCAAGTTACTGAATGAGGTTTGTGATATGAATGTAAGAGAAGAATAAGAAGTAAAGATTATGAGGATACAAATAACATTTGATGACCCTTGACTTGAAGAAGTTAAGATTGAAGTGTTCAAAGAAGCACCCATGCAGGTGTCAGTTCTATAAAGTAGCAGTTTTGGGGGAAAAGCTGGGGATGATAAAACATTAGTTTATGGTGACTGGTTAGGTTTTTTGGACAATTCCAGGACAATACAAAATTCTATTATATTTATGATGTAATGAATATGCATACACCTGGGTTCACCCTCACAGTAATATGATTGGCTTGTGTCAGCCATAAATACAGACTGAAGTGGAGGTACAAGAGGATATCTATTGATGACACCTATTGACTATGTCTATTGTCTACAACTATTGCCTATGCCTATAGCCTACCACTATGATGAGGACCAATTCATTACGGTTACCTGCTAGATTGTCCTACTCGGTTACAGTAGTCCGAAACCACTTCGCTACTTCGAACAAATATATCCCTTTCTGGGACATATCAATTTATTATAAAAAAAATTCATTTCTTTAAAAAATCTTACTTTTCTTCAATAGTCACAGGTTTTTAATAAATAGAACATGCAAATACACACACAGACACACAGACACATAGACACACAGATGCACGCACACAATTTAAGCAGTACTTTTTAAACCAATGAGTGAAACTCAAATGAAAAATGAAACTTGAAGGACTTGAATTTAGATATCTGTATTTTTTTTATCTTTAAATGTATAAAACATTAGTAAGAAATAATATCGCTTTAATAAACAATACAAGAAAATTATGTTTTTTGGTTAATTTTTTGTTAAATGAATGAACGAATACCAAAAATCATTTATGTGTTATGTTTTCTTTTTATCATAAATTAATTTGGAAATACAAGAAAGTAGAATTTCTAAAAATGATAAACAAATTTGGAAAATTTAGTTACAAAAATGTTTTGATAAAAACTTTTTTGATTGTAAACAATTAGAATGCATTAATACTCTTCATATAGAAAATGAACATATAGAGCACAATTCTTAAAATTTGATAAAAGTTACTCTGGACATGAAAACTAGTTAATAAGAACATTTTGGTGTAGTTATTCAAGGTGAATTAACCAAAATACTTAAATAAATATAAAGATGTGATTTGTTATAAACATGACAGTAAAATTTAACTAAAATATAGTAGAAAAGTGAAGGACAAGCCTCGGTGAGCACAGTCAAGCAGCAGGATCAACAGTACTCATCAGCAAACTGGTTAGGTTTAAGGCTCTAAGTTTTTCACTCAGGATTGCCCCACAAGTGCATTAAAGAATTGGTTTGTAAATTTGGTGATATTGATTGATGATTTCAATCCCATGGACTCAGTGGAAATAGAACAAGCAATAACTGAGTCATACTAAATAAGAACAAGATAAGATACCATGTGTGAAGACAATAGTTTGCATGCAAATAATGTTAATAATAACATACTTTTGTATTTACTGTACTTGACAGCAAATAAGACACACAGGTGTATAAGATTCACTCCAATTTCAGCAGGGCAAATCAAAAAAAATTAGTAATTAGTAAAATTATTAGTAAATGGTACAGCCTAGGTTATATTTATGAGGTATTATTTTAGTTAAACAAGCCATGATTACAATTAAATGAAAAATAATAGGAAAAAAAGAACATGAGCCTATAAAATTTTTATTATATCCAGAGGTAAGAAAACAAAATAAAAATCAAGCAATTATTACAATGGAAAAAAACAGTACAGTTACCATTAAAATTTTATTCATCTTCAAATCCATAAAATTCGACGTCTTCATTATCACAACTCTGATACTCATTTTCAGTACTACTTATTGTTGTTAAATAATACGTCATCTTCCATTCCATGGAGAGCATTGCTAATGCCACACTTTTTAAAAGATTTCACAACAATTTCTGCTCTAATATTATCCTAAGCTTGCTTCACACATTTGCAGACTTGTGCAATGCTGGGTCTTTTTATTCTTCCTGTAAGTGTAAGGTTGTGATCAGGCATTCCAAACCAGAAGAGAGGGCTTTCATAATAGTCCACCAAGACATCCTTTACATACAACTTGTAGCCATAACTGTTGACCAGCTTTGTCCATCCAGCCTTTTAGATGAACATGAACATGCACACCTTTTGATATTTTATCTTTTGGTGTAGTTTTTCTCTTAAAAATCAGAAAAGGAGGCAGTTTTGTGCCATCAGCACAACATGCAAGAATGACCCTATAATGGGTCTTCTCAAGGTTTGTGGTTTTTATTGTAATAGTCTTGGATCCCTTAATACTCACAGTTTTATTTGATGGACCATCAGACATTAGTGGGACTTCATCCATATTTCCTATCTGGCCTAGATCAAAAGGAGTTTTTTTCGAGCATGTATAACACATTTATGAAACTTTACTATTTTGTCATCATAGTCAGCTGACATTCTCTGTGCAATTGATGTTTTTGTACACATTGACAAACCTTCTTAAAAATGACAACACCATGCTTATGTTCCTATAAAGTTTTGAATCCTCTTTTCCTTCACTAATCTTCTAGCCTCGTTCCTTATTATTTTCGTAGTAATAATTCTGCCTGTACTCCTCTCATCTACAACCCACATTTTAATTTCCCCTTCAATTTCAGGCCAGTGTGGGGCTGGGTAGTGCAGGTTACAGTTTCCTTTCTTCACTGTCCATAGGTTATTTTCCTGCAACCACCAGTAATGTATCATTTTTTTCTGTATTTTGCAGCTGCTCTATATCCATGCTCTTTAGCATTGTTTATTACATGAAGCTTGTATGCAACACTGTAGCTTAACCTCTTTTGTGCTGTTGTCATATCTAAAGGAGTGAAATTCAGTCAAAAATTTTCCTTTATGTACAACCTGCATCTTGTAAACATCTTAGTGGAATAATTAGGATATAAAAATTCTGATTGTATTTATATTAATGCAACCGGAAGTTATCACAAGAAAAATATTAATGAAGCAAATATATTTTACAAATACATAATTTGAATTTAATGCATATAATTTTAGTGAAACAAAGTACTAAACTGATGACATTAATATAATGAATATTATCAATGATAACACTTTTAATCTGCATAATAGCCTTTTAAATAATGACAATAGGTATATGAAAGTTACTTAAAGTCTAAGCTTGCCAAGTAGCTAATTTTGGCTGACTATCACAAATTTTAAACCAACATATGACATATAAGATGCATGGGAATTTTAAAAGATATTTTTAGTAAAAAATGTGCACCTTATCAAATACAGTATTCTTTTTTATAAATTTTAATATTTTAATTTACTTAATTTATTTCCTAAGCATTTAATGATTATTTTATTATTTTAATAATGACTATTAATAATGTTTGAGTTACCTCCTCCTTAATTTCCTAATTTTTGAAACCGCTACTTGGGGACGCTCTCAATTGACTATATATACTTGGCAAGATCTCATCTTGTTCTGTTTTTAACTCATTTTTCAGCTGATACAAGACAGTGTAAATCTCTAGTGAAGTTTTGCATCTTCCCCTTGTGGAGGGGGGGCACTATGCAGTGCTCTGGCAAACAACACCATTACACTCAATTTGATCTCAACAGGCAGACTTCTTTAAAAACCATTTTCTTTGACAAAACGAAAACACAACTCCATTCAACTTTAGTCAACACTGTTCCTTCTGGGCTCATCAATTGAAGTGTGACACATATCTCCAATGTCATTCACTGCCCTTTATTATCACTTTTCAATGATACAACACATGAAGTATCTGCAAGTTTGATATACAATCAACAAAGACGGTAAATTTTCTTTAAAGTTCTCAAACTTGAATTCAACAATCGGTAATAATTCTAATTCAGCTCAAGTTTAACACAAAGCTGACTCTATTAAATTTTGTGTACCAACTCCATGCATAGCAAACAAGCGCTTTCTCAAAACCCTTCCAACGGCAAGGATTCAATAATTGGATGACAAAACCAATTCAACATGGAGCATTGGAAAAAAACAAAATTTTAATAGCCAACACTGAACAATTCTCACTACTGCCACAGTTTTCAGAGAATACTATGTTCAACTAGGAAATAAGACAGCACCCTGATGACAGCCCAAAATACAATTTGCTGAATTACACATCTCAATCACACTTCCTATACATTTTATTTTCAGCTTACAAAGACAGTGACAAAACTTCCAAGAACTTTCTATATTTGGCAGAAAAAAACATTTTATACCCTCAGGTAGGAGGGTATTGTCAAAGTTACCTCCTTCTTCATTTCCTAATTTTTGAAACCACTACTTGGGGACGTTCTCAAGTGATTATATATACTTGGCAAGACCTCGTCTTGTTCTCTTTTCTCCTCATTTTTTAGCTGATATGACACAATTTAAATCTCTAGTGAAGATTTGTGTCTTCCCCTTGGGAGTGGGGAGCACTATGCATTTCCTTCATAGCACACACATATATACATATGAACATTCACATTCACTTACACATACTGTGACCACAAACTTTCTACATTCATTCATACACACTAATTATCGTCTTTGTCAATTGTAACCCTTATTGTATGTTAATACACATAATACATGTTTGTACATATATATACCAGTCTTTGTTGTTTTCTTCACATTTTTCCTTTTACATTTCTGTTGGCAGGCTCAGAGAGTCTGTCATGTTTGTAGTGGGCCCCATTTTAGGAGACACAGATGTTTGTCCCGCAACATGTACAAATGGCCCTCTACAAATGATAACAAGGTTTTTCTTTAAATTGATTTCAGAATACTTTAAAATTTCTTCAGGACAAATAAAGTTGTTTTCTGGGATGGTTTCTAGACAATAGTGAAAACAGTTTGATATCCTGGTCTGGAAGAAGTTTAGTTTTTCAATACTGGATCCTCAACAGTGCAAGATGAAAAATGGAGAAGTTGTTGCAGTTCTTTACTTAAAGAAAACCACTGAAACAATAATAGTGTGTGACATGTAGGGTGAAAAACAGTTTTCTCTATTAAATATAGATGAAGAGGATTATTGAACAAATTCAATTTATATTAATTTAGAAGTAGGATTAAGAGGTTATCCACTGGATTAGAGAGGTTTACCTGATCTAACCATATGTGATTTGGCAAAATCACTAATCTGTCATTCAAACAAATTAACATTTTATACATATTTTCTATCTACTGGCTTGTGATCAGCATCCATTGAAATAGTGAATAAATAAAATGATAATGTCATCAACTTATAAATAATGTTAATTTAGATATTATAAAAATATTTCTTTTTATATTCACTTCAACTTCTCCCAAATCAAGCACTGCTCAGAAGATAACATAAGAACTGTGAGCATTTCATCCTATATATTTGTTTCAAAGCATACAAAGTCAAGATCAACCACCTCCCAAAAGCAAGGGTGAAAGAACATTGAAAAGTTGTAGACTAGCAAGAAACATTGAAATGGGGCATGGTTGATCATGTATGGAGGAAAATTTATGTTCATCAACCCCTGTGGAATGAAGTGAAGATAATAGAGAACAATACTGGAGGATGAGATGACTGAAAGAATCAGTGCAGATGTTAGGCTCTGACAACTTGCTCAGTAGACCTAGCATAGAAATAAACACTATGTGGGAAAAAAGGACAATCAAAAACATTACCATTACCAATTCTAAGAACCATATATTTTATTAATTAGGACCTAAGCAGAGATTATTACAGGCTCAAACAAAATATATAAGAATTGTAAAAAATAATTACTTAAAATATTAACTATAATAAAAGCTTGGTTTTAGAGCTTTTCCAAATATACAGGAGCCACAAAATTAGGTAAATATTATACCACTATTACCAGTATTATATTAATATGTTTGCATAATCAATAGAATACGTTTTGTATGCATGTTTTGTTTTTCATTACTGTATACCTACTTTTGCATCCTTTTTCAATGTCATAAGCAAATAACACATCCTAAGTGAAAGCAGTAAACTGGCTCCAAAGAAATACAAAAACAGTCATTACAGAGTAGGAAGAATTATATGCTAAGAATGGTGCCAACATCTTGGATTCATCTCTGTTGTTGTTACAATATTTCAGCCATTGAGCCCTCTAGCATTCTTCAGGTGTCTAATAGTCCAAGCAATCTTCAGAGAATTTCAAACTGAACACTTCATTTAATCTATAAGAGTAGTTTCTTTTAATTGCATTGTCCATGTCTAAAGACAAAGCCAGATATTCCTATACATAGATTGCAAAATGAGAACACTCTATTTCCATAGATTTAATAAAATGTTCAATTCCAAATTCCCTAATGATTACCTCGAACAACACATACATAAAGAAGGCACAAGAAACATTGCAATAATAACAACAAAGACAAGAACATTAGTCTGACTGTAAATAATGTAAATAATGATGAATCCTCTTCCTAGAAATTCAGATAGAAACTGGATTTCAACTATGGTATTAACACAAAGCTGTCATAGAAAAATAATTAATATGATACAATAGGACTTTAACATCTAAATGACTCACTCTCATCCAAGTGAGAAAACTGGATCTGATAGTTGCAAACATAGAAAAGAGTAGTACCTGCCACATTACAACCATAGCTGTGTCAGTAGACTACAACATGAAGACAAAAACAAGCTTAAAATTGGAAAAATATCAGGACCTTGAACAGTAACTGTGGGATGTGAAGCTTGGGGATCATGCTGATAACAGTTGGAGTTCAACAATCTGGGTGTAAAATAAAGGAGACTAATTTATGTTAAGAAACTAATAACCAGGCATACAGATTGTTAAAAATATATTATATTTCTGAAATATGATATATTTGACAGTCAATTGACAGTCACAACTCCCACAAGAAAAAAAGAAAAGAAGCATGATGTGGCAGTATCTTTTCATTGATCTATAACCTGATGAGTCAGTAATTCACAAGAATATAAGATTTCCTGGTAAAAAAAGAGTTTCTTTCTCCAAAATTCTTCAGTGATAATTTTTCACTTCAAATACATGGTCTATAAAAGGTTGGGCTGGGAAGTTTCTCTCACTCACTTTCACCCTCTCCATCACTGAGTAGTAGTTAGCAAAATTTCCCTACTGGTGGCAATAAAAGTAGCCAATACATATCATATGTATTGTGCTATTGATTTCTTACATAAAAGCATTTCTCCTAGTGAAAAGATGTTTGAACTAACTTTCAGTGAGAAACAGAGACCGTGTGACTTTGGTGTAATGGCCTGAATAACCATGGAGACTAATATATGACCAGAACAGCCCACTGCAGAACAATGACCATAATTGCTTAAACACCAATTTGAGCCACACGTGTTATGACAGTGCCACAGGAGCACATGGAATAATTCCCAAAATACTGAAATCAAGATCAGAAAAGTGAGAAATTCAAGAATTAAGACTATCCAAATTACAATATTGCTGGGGTCTACAAGGTTACTGAGAAAGGGATTGGAGATGTGAACCACTTGGCAATGAAAACCCCCAGATATCTGGTATTAAAATACAAATATATGAAATAACAATAAGCTAAAACTTTTATGTTCGGTCACTCTACTAGTGCATCTGGTACTTAAAACCAGTAATACCTTCCACTTGATCAGGTCATCAGTGACTAAACTGGTTCCTCCACCAAACTTTTCTGGTAAGGAAGGTGGCTAGACATCCAACAGGATTAAAATCAAGACCTGTCAAAGATCAGATGAATCTTCTTGTAGAGTCAATGGCCATATAATAAAATGGGGTAGTTGGGCTCTGTACCTATGTATGCAGCTAGTGCGGTGATGGGCAGAAGGCTTCCTAGATGGAAGTCAATAGTCAGGGCAGAAATGGTGCTCTCTTTACATTCATTTTGTTTGGTGATTTTAATGCTCATCACATCAAGTAGCTTAAGCATTCTAATTTCACTGATGTTGCCAGTATTCAAACTTTTACTTTTTCCATTGCTCAGTCTCTCAGTTGAATAGTGGATTTTCCTACTTGTTTTCCTAATAAATCTGATCAACATTCTTCTTTACTTGATTTGTTCTTTAACTCCTCTCCTAGTTCTTGTCAGGCATCACAACTCTGTCCTTTTGGCAATTGTGATCATTCTGTAGTATCTGTTGATATTTCTTTTGAGTCATCTATTAGACAGGAACCATCTATTTACAAGACTTCTTTCTATTACCAGTGTACTGATTGGGATTCATTTCATGACCTCAATACACCTCTTAGATTGATATTCTTAACCTTATGATTGAGATTTATGTCACAGAGGTTTCTTCTTGCATTAAAGCCGGCATGGATACTTTTGTACCTTCTTTCTAGATGAAATGACAATCTTCTCCTTACTTCACACTAGCCTATTTAGCTGCTATAGCCTACAAAAATCAATTTTTCCAGCAGTACTAGCATGATAGTTCTGATCACAACAGACACCTCTTTGTGTCTGCTTATAATGATTGTAAACATTTACTCAAGGTGGCTAAATCTTTGTTTGCAGACAGAATAAGGCACTGTATAGTCTCTATCATTTAGTTTTTGTGATGCTTCTAAGCAAGTTGGCCATGTACTAGAGGCTCTAATCAACTCTGAATTGGTTAAGTATCTAGCCTTGAAGTGTTTTCTTTCAGATAAGCAATATAGCTTTCACTTCCCTAGGTCAACTGCTGATGTATTAAGGATATCAAGCTTTAAATAAGAATGGTGAAGCTTGAGCTGTTGCTTTGGATATCTCAAAGGCATTTGACAGGTTTTGGCATCTTCTTCACAGGTTAAAAAGTTATGGTATTTCTGAACAAAATTTTGAACTGATTCAGTTTTTCTTATCAAATTATGAAATGTAAGTTGTCTTGAGCAACTACTCTTCTAGATCTTTTTGCAGTAATGCAAGTGTCCCACAGGGTTCTATCCTTGGATCTATGTTGTTCCTAATTTTCATCAACATCATTCTAGATGTCATTAATTCTCAACTCAGCATCTATGTTAATGACACAACTATTTACTCCTGTCTTAATAGAAAAGTTGAACTCAAAAATGACCCACAGTCTGTTATTAACTAGGAATGGCTTGTTAATTTTAACGCCTTCAAAATGAAACTGATCTCTTTTAATCATCTGAGAGAAATCTTTTTGCCTTCCATCATTATGACTGATTCTAACCTCCAGGAAAATCATTCATAGCAACTTCTCAGGAAAATGTTTTCCACTGACATGAAGTAGAAAGATTATATTGAATCATTTGCTATATCTGCTGCTAGGAAAGTTGGTTTACTGTGTCGTGCTAGACAATTTTTCTCACCAGAAACTATCTTACATACTTATAAGTCTGCCATTAGTCCATGCTTTGAATATTGCTGCCACAGCTGATCTGGTGCTTCTGCTATATATTTAGAGATTCTTGATAAAATCCAAAGAAGAATTTACAATTTATCAGTTCTGACCTGACATCTCAGCTTACATTACTTTCCTACTACTATAATGTGGCTTCTGTTTACCTTTTCTATAAATATTTTCATGGTAATTATTCTGATAAACTTTCCTCTATGGTAGCTAGACTTTATGAATTTAAGCACCATACTAGATTGGCAGCAAAGTCTCATCATTTTACAACTGAAATAGCTAGATGTAACTATAAGTTCTATGCTAACAATTTATTCTCTCACACTTCTTGCTTGTGAGACTCTCATGCAGCTTCTTGCTTCTCAGTCAACTTTAATCTTGAAAAATTTAAATGCAATATCAATTGTTACCTACCATCTTTTTGATTCCTCTTCTTTTTTTCCTCATATTGTTTCACACTCAGTAATCCCTTGTATCTTAGTTTGGTTTGTTAGTTGATTTGTTTAGCAGCATATCAACCTCTACATTTATTGCCAAAATCTAAATATTTTGAACATAATTTTATGGCTTCAATTAAATATATTTTGAACACAATTGTATGCCTTCAACTACAGATAAAATGTATTATTTATAATTTTACTATAAATAGGTATTGTTAATAATTTTTTATAGAAAAATGTATTGCTGTCATTTTTACTATAAAAATGTATTTTTATACTTTCATAGTGTTTTCTTTTTGTTTGGGTTTTACTACTTGCTCATAGCTGGGACCCTAACAAGTGTTACCACTCCTGGTCAGGATGGACCTAGGATCATCAACAATTAGGAGGTGGTTCCATGCTCTTTAAAACCTCCAATGTCCCAATCAGAAGTCTTGCTGCCAGATGTAGTTTATTGTCATATCCAGGACTGTTGCATCTTACTGGCATTATTACTTTGCTTGGGTGAAATGATAAAAAAAAAGACATGCTACGCATGAATAAATACCTCTCTGATTTTCAACTCAGATATGCAGTAGGAACTAGTCCAGTGCTCAGCTATGATGGGAATAATAAGCAATAACTAAATGAAAAGAATTGTAAAGTTGCTCTCACTCAAGGCATGAAAGTAATTTAGGAGCATAACAGAAGTCAGAGAATACTATTAGTCATAGCATTAACAAATTGGGCACTTCAATGTCGTTAGCAAGCTTGTCTCCTTAGATGAATTACGACTGAGTAGTGAGTTCGATCCTCACTGTGTTCCCCATACTTTCGGGCTTGTGCCACATCTAAGCTAAGCTTGGAAAATCACTATAGCAGTAACAAATCAAGGGAAATTACTGGAATCATTAATATCTGAGGGTTACTTCCCTTACCTTGGTAACTATGGTAACAGTTGGTGTTTAACAACGCTCAACTCTTGTGTTATTTCTTTCGACAGTATCTGCTGAAACGTTTAAAGAATTATGTCGTCAATACAGACAGTTAAAGAACGTCTTAAAGTAGACGAGCCATCCCGGCGCCATGATCATCTATATGGTGAGCTATTTTCTAAAAAACAAAATGAATATATCAACTGAAGCACATTTTAATTTTACTCCAGGTCAACGATCGTCAACGATGATTGTTGTTCTCTTCGCAATATACGATTATTGGTCTTTCAGCTACCCTAACCAGACTCTTTTCATTTAGAAAAATGTAATTGTAACAATAGTAAAAAAAAAAGAAAAAAAAAAGAAGCTGAGAACAAGGAAACTATATACAAAAAATGTGTAATAATAAACTTTTAAGAAGAATAACAACCTTATCTTCTTTTTTTTTATCATTACAATACATTCTCTGTGTAGTTCTTTGCTCTGAGAAAAGAAAAATGCAAAGACTTTTTGGTAAAAAGGAGTTTTATTTGTACCTCATTAAGACCATAAGGTTATTATGTTTGCTGAACAGATTTCTGATTAAATCATTCATTAAATAAAGAAAGCTTGTATTGTATTTCTTACACTTGTAAAAAAAAAAACTCAATTGACACGCTTGTAATTTTTTAGACTCAGAAATGTCCCCACCTTTTTTCCTTTTTTTTACAAATTGCTTCTTTTTTCTTTTTTTTTTTTTTTTTTGTTATGAATGACCTTTTTTTAATGAGTTTGCTTTTATTGCTGTAATTAACTAATAACTACCTACTCAAGTTGTTTCACAAAAAAATATTATCCCACCACTCAGTAAATTTAAAAGATCTTCGTTTCCTTCTACTAAATCTTTAAACTAAAAACAATTTATGATTATTTATTTATTTGTTTACTTTTTTTCGTTGGACAAGCATTTAAGGAGTAGATTACCAAAAAAAAAACTAAAGGACAACAACAACTTGTATGCACAGAAAATTGTCTCATTGTGTCTAGATTACTGACGTTCTTCATGACATATTATTTTTAGCAAGTCCTACATGAGGAAATAGATTCATTTAGAATAGAAATGGAAGGTCTTATTAGATAATGTCGGTAGGGGAGTGGATCTTCCACAGGCAGCCATAAGTTACCTCGTCTTGTTTTATAAAAACAGCTGAGTGGCTAAAGGGCTACATATATTTATTTGCATCTCATTGTTACGTGAAGTAATTGAGAATTTTCAATTTACTGCCATTGCTGTGGTGGTTATTTTACAATTTGCTAATGTAAAAAAGAAAATTCGTGATTTAAAATAAATTATGTACCTATTCATTAGAGTGAGTCTACTGCAGATAAAAGTCTACTTTGTCTTTAACTTTATCTGTGTCATTTAGTAGCAGAAAAATTATACAAATTTATATTAAAGTTTGGATAGACTTGCCAATATATAGCTTAAAAATAAAGTCTTTTCTAAAATGTCTGCAAGTAAATGACAAGTGTAAAGGAAATTAATGTATTTTTTCAACAGCGATATTTTATATTTTTGTTTTTAGAACTGAGTAAAAAACCAAAAAAGAAAGAAAATACGTTAGTATGCATGCAAAAGAAAGATGTGGGTTATCCCACTTAACTTTGATAAAAAAATTAAAAAAAAACGTCTCTAGAGAGCACTCTTTTAAGCCTATATAAAAGTGTGCATTTTTCTCCCTATTCTCTTTTTTACTGTAAAAGTTTTACAGCTCTGGCTATAGGATGTAATCGTACGTGGCACATTCATTTTCATGGTTTTCTCTCCTGACTTTCATGCTCTCGTACACACACCTTAGAGACACACACAAACAAACAAGCACATTCTTATAGCTAGTTTCATGTTCTTCCTTTTCATCACATGTAATTCTTTCGTTAATACATGCATTGTCGTTTATTTTATATTGTTTTCTGTACATTTTTTACGTGGACTCACATTGAGTCCACCAATATTGTTTGTAAAATAAATTTTCCAGGGCCCATAAATGTTTACTCTTCAAAATATTGATTCCTGCAACATTATGGTGACTAAATATTTACCCAACAATACAAGCAATCCTGCAACAAAGTTAGGAATTCTGTAGATGGTACATGTATGCATGTGTGTGTATAAAAAAGTTCAATTACTAATGGGAAAATGTCACCATGCCAGGAAACAAGATACTGGAGGTTTTGTCATTAAAACATGCTGAGAGGAAAAGAAAGATAAGAGGATGAAGACAAGTGTCTCATTTTTATAGGTGCTTGACAGCACCACCTAATGACTTGCAAAACTGGTAATGCTATGTGGAGATAACCCACAGTATTAAGGAAATCCATACTTTATAACCTGTTAAATAAATGTCATTCAAATCAAATTTCTTTAAGCTATTGTGCAAACAGCTCTAATTAATTTACCCTACTTAAGTTGGGTCATATTCATCAAATGAATAATGGATATTATGCATGATGATCTGGTCACAGAACAACACCCAGTAGGCTGCCCTGCACTGTGCTTTAAGGATGTCTGCAGGCACAACTTAAAATTCACAGAGATTAATGCTAACAAATTGGTTGTTTTTGTTTAGCAGCATATCAACCTCTATAGATTATTTAATGCTGAAATCTAAATATTTTGTACACATTTCTTTTTTTAGTTAATAATAGTTTTAATGATACAAGTCTTACTAATTAATGCATAGCTGGGTGAGAGGAGAAGAGCTGGATTCATACCTTTCCCAAAAGTATTTACACATAATTGAATAACAAACTCAATTGAAATTGAAACTTGGCTCTCCAATTAACATTTACAAGCCATTATTCATTACACTACCCATACATCCAAGCTTGAAGCACCTGATATTCCCAAGTGATCACCCATCTAGATACTGAACAGGCTTGATGCTGCTTAACTTTGGTGATTGCATGGGAACTGGAGTTTCAACATGATATGGCTATAAGCCTGATGGCTGGTGACAAGCTATTCAAGTGGTGTCAAGAAAGACAAGGACAGATGTAACCGTTAGATGGCGGATAGAAGACAATGCAAAGTGCAAAGACTGCAAAATCAAGTTCATGGACCAGCTTCACATGCATTACCTGCAAAAGAGATTGTTATTCAAGAATCAGATTTCTGAGTCATTCTAAATGTTGCTCTTGGTGGAACTGCTTTTAGCAACAAGAGCACTACTATTATCTTACAAAATAGATGGTTGCCAACATACTTAGGTCAATGAGAATCTTGAAAGAAATGGAAAAGTAGAATATGTGTAATAAAAACAACAACCATAGGTGTTTCAGTTTCAAAGAAAAATTTCCAAATAATCATTCTCTTAAACTCAAATCTCATCTTACTTTTTTGCTCTGTTTTTCATAACTAAATTTTGGATTTAATTGTGTTTGAATTTCATAGCTAAAGCATTGTCAATTATTATTAATTTTTTTTATGAGTATTTCCTTAATTTTAGTTTTGTTGTGCTCTGGAAAGAAAACTCCAACTTTACTGTGTGGTGGAGGCCTACAACTTTCAATTAAGGATATTTGTAAACAAAAACTCATGTTATATGTTTAGTATCAACCCTGCTGCCTAGAAAAACACCACTCAATACTACCTAGAATGGCGGCAATCAATCTGCATTGAGCTGTTGGCATATGATACTACCTTGGCTCATTAGAGAAAGGCTAAAGAGGACAAGAAGGAAGTACAAACAATGGGAAGGCACCATTAATTCATCAATTCTATTGAGGCAGGCTGATACATGCAACATCTGTGGCCATATCTACCTCTCACACATTGGACTTTGCAGTCACATCAGATAATGCATGAAGATCAGACTCTTAAGCATGGAAAATCTGTAGTTTTCTTAGACTGTGATTCCAACAACAATTTCTGTTGATTTTTAACAAAACTCCCAGATCTTCATTCTCTGACTATGAGTAAGCAATATGGATATGGATTTGAAATAAGGAATAAGCTTCTAAAAAGATCCAAATTCATGTCCTTTATCCTTGGAAGTTGGCACTTGGCCAAATGTTTACAGTATTAACTTTCTGACTATGAATGTGTTTGAATATCACAGGAAGTGACCTCTTGCTAATATCAGACTGGGGAGATGATTTGATTAACTTTCAAACTGTGCTTTGTTTTTTACACGTTTGGTTTCCTGGAATGGTTGATAAATGCTGCACCACTGAAATGTGTCTGAAAACCATACCATAAATTGGCTAAAGTCTTGTGAGTGAAATTGGGTAGACAAAACAGTTCAGATGACATCAATGGTTGTGTTATATGTATAGATATGATTATAATCAATCATTTACAAGTGAATCTGGTTTTGGTATTAAATAACCAAACAAGGATTTGATATGCTGTTAAACAAACCAAATTCAAATTCAGACACACTGCATATATTTTTCACTTCCCCAAGAAAAAATATTTTGACATTTTTGTTTATGCCCTATAAATGATATATATATATATATATAATATATATATCATTTATATATATATATTAATATTTAATATAATAAATAATATAATACTCATATATAATAATATTAAATTTATTAGATACAGTATTGTCAATTATTATTAATTTTTTTTCTGTTGCTTTCAGATAATTCTAATGAAATGGCAGTTGTTATAAAAAGCAATAGACATAAGATAAAAGGCAAAAATGAATAACATTTAGATTCTTACTAATTGTATATTCTTGTAATTCTATTTTAATACATAATTTAGCTAAGATATTTATTGACTATGTATAATAAATGTTTTCATGCAAATTAAGTTTTCATTCATGTATTTTTTCTCTTCTTAAGATAAAAATCAAAGTATAATATCTGGGTTTTTTTGGGGGGGGGGTATTTTTTCCTTGATTTAAAATAAAATGATCATTTTTGTCAGTAACAATTAAAAATATGTTCACCCATACAAAACAGGACATATTATTTTAATCAAGATATTATCATCAAACAAAACAGGAATTAAATAAATCTGTACTTTAAAACCTTTCAAATGAATAATTTCAATAATCTTTTAACTATCTAATCTAATTTTTAAACTGAATTAACTATTTGGAAAATTTATTATGACATAATAATATACATAAAGCATAAGTATATAATAAATGTTTCAATTTTAAAGAAACTTAACTGTTACTATTAGCTCTGACTGGAAGTATGCTTAGTAAAATAATCTGACTTATCATTAACACAACAATATTTGCTAAAATCTGGATTTTATTGTAGATAATGAAACTTTCTGGTGCAAGACCATGAAGAGATTTGTGTTACCAAAAAATTGAAATAAATAAATAACTTTAAAAAATAACATAATAAAACTAAGGATAACATTGTTAGTTTTAAGTACATTTCTACCTCTTTAATCTGGTAGTTGTGGGATATGGCTATTGCCAGACCACATAAAACACTTGTCATGTCCATAAAGAAATACATAAATAAAAAATAAATTATACTGCCACTGTGTTGTGCCCATAAAAAAATAAATAAAAATTAATTATATTGTCAAAAATAATTATAATAATTACAATTATCATTAATTCACTCATTCTAAATCAATGAGAATCAACTCCACTTTTCTCTTCTATACACACAAACACGTGACATTCTCACTATCAGACAAGCAGTTCACACACACAGGTCATCAGCACATGCATCAATTTTGTCTCCTTTTACTTTTCAGACCATAATAGTAATATTTATCTTTTAGCACTCAACAAAAATTCAAGGTAACAAAAACACAGACACTTCACGTATTTTTCCAACTAAATTATCTGGACACTCTATAAAAAAAACATATGAGAAAGATTGTATACACTTTACTTATTCTTTATCTTATCATTCTGTCAAATTCCAACCCATATTTGACCTACATTTGACCCAAAACTCACAATTTTACTCAGTATTACTGTCTCTCGTGTTTCCAACACCACATAACAACCAGACTCGTTTTGTTGTTTCCACATATTACTGTTTCTCTTTTTTATGTGTAATTATTTACTCAGAGTTATAACTCCCCTACAAGTGATGACAGCCTGATGTTAAACACAAAATTTCCTTCTGAAATAGCATTAACAATTTTACACTGGAGACAACAGAGAACTGATAAAAAAAATTATATATGCACCAGAATACAGAACAGTTTAGAAAAATAGAAAATTATGGTCTTAATATAATTTATATCATGTAAATTGTAATAAATGAAAATCATTTGTGTTTACTTATGCTTCTAATTGATTCATTTATAAAATTAAGAAAAAATTCAAATTTTATGCTAAATTAAACATTAAAAATGACTGAATTTAGAGCTCATTGATTAACTTTCAAAATGTGCTTTGTTTTTTACACATTTGGTTTCCTGAAATGATTGATAAACTAAACTATGGTTCAAACTGCAGTTTGTAACTGACTCAAAGACCTCTAGTGGCTAATCCACAAACTAATGGTGTCAAATTCTAAATGTATCAGACCTTGGAAGTTGCTTGGTGAAAAGATGCCAGATTAGAAAGGTACAGTTTGTATAAAAATATTATTGTTATTTTATGAAAATCTGGGGTAAAATCTTTGTAAAAAAATAAATAAACCTTAATTCCAAGCTTTTGTTTTGCTTCAGAATAAAAAGAAGTTGCACAGCACATTGAAAAAACTGTTACTTTAATTTGTATAATTTCTTAGTAGCTACTTTGGTGTTGACAAACATATTGGTTTTTATTTTAATTTTTTTTAAATTATTATATTTTGAGTTCATATCTATTTGTAAGTAATATTAACATTGTTTATTTTTTTTTCTTCTTTAGATTCAATATATATGGTCAGTGGTGAAAGGGACCATACCAGGGCTCTTTTCAAATCACATACAGCAACAGACAAAATGGTAAGAAGGAACAGAAATCAAAACTATTTTCTTATAACAGGAAAAGATTACCAAACAATAGTTTTATAGTATATAAAAAAGCAATTAAAATTATAGCAATTTTAAGTCTTTTAATTTTCAGTTTAAAAACTAAAAAGGAGAAGAGGAAAAGTCTTAAACAAATTGCAAAGACTGAACATAACATACAATGGAGGAATGCTGAAGAATGTATCATTGTGTTAATAACATCAAAGATGTAGAAAATAGTCCAAATAATATGTGTAATAGTAAAAACCCTATTTCTTATAACTTCAAAATCCACTGGGATAGAAAACAAGTTTGGCCTAAAAAAAATAAAATGTTTATGCAACTAGTTATTTATTGTTTTGCCAACATTCAAATTCAACTTTTAATTGGCTATTTTCTGATCAGTCAGATTCATTCCAAACAATGAGAACAGGATGGTATATTTGTCTTGAACCACTAAAATTCTTTATATAATTCTAGATGCATTGTCAGTTCACCAAAACTGTTGAATATGAGCCATTGTTTCTTTATCCAATGAGTATATCAGACTTGTTTTATGGTATTGAAAGATGTGTAAGTATCTTCCTTTTGATACAGCTGAGCAGATTGGGTTAGATGATGCCAGAATAGACCTTGCAGTGTGATGTTAGTAGAGTCAGATGCATCAGCGGGTTGACCTGGGGATGGCCTCCTAGCCACCAAGTGCAAATCTGCATCACACAAGATTTCAGTGGCTGACCATGACAGATCCATGTAATTGATCCATCTGCACCTACAGGATGCATGCACAGGAAAAATGTATATGTCAATATATAAATAACCATAGAGAAGAGGACAGTCTCATACATTCTTGTGAGCATGTAGGGTTGACATTTGAAGAAGGTCCCAAAACCACACACCTACTGACCAACAGTGATTGACAAAGTCTGTGGTGAAATAAACAATGTAATATTATGTATGAAAGATTCAGTCCTGTGTTTTCATTTGTAATATACAACAACAACATTACACTGTGCAATCTATATAGACTTTTTTTTCTGTTTTACCTTAGCTTATTCATTTTTTTCCAGTTTGCCATTAGCACTTTCCAGTTTAATCCAACTGCCATTTGTGGTGGTGGTGGTGAAATACTTAAATGAAAATTTCAATAATTTTTAAGTATTAAAGTCTGAAAAAATGTCTCTTAAATTTGATTGGCTATTTCACTTTTCTTGTCCATAACATCACTTGTATTTTTATTTTTACAGTTTAATAAAATCCATCTCTTTTGCATTTTTGGTTCGAAAATTAATTGTGGAAAATAACTTTTTTCTTAGTTTTCAGTATTCAGTAATTTTGTTTTAACAGTTGACATGTGATCACCTTTTACCAGAATTACCTAATCTAAAAAATACATTATAGCAATTAATCCAAAAATAAAACAAATTTAATTTTCATTTAATATGAATTTTGTAATATTTTTCCATTTTAAATTAAATAAATATTGTTGAAAAATATATAATTTAACTCAAAAACCAATGTTGAAATTCCAAAATATCAGCTGATTACTGATTTTTATGACTGCACATGGTGTAGCAGTTATCATTGTAGAAAATGGGATTGACATGTCAAGTTTAAATTCCATCCAAGGCCATTGCATTCATTTTCACCCAAATACCATCAGAAAAATTTGAATCCCTCTCTTCTTTTCCCATCTTCGGGTTAATAGCAGGGCGGAATGGGTTGTCCAACCTTGGTTGGTAAGCAGTCTTTGAGAAGGACTACTCTGAATTCAAAACTGGTTGAAATTGAGGTAGTAACTCCACCCTGTAAAAACCTACTTGTTCCAGAAACTACAGCAGCAACACGTAGCATGGTGATGTTGTGGCATTATATTCCACAAGGGTGGGGTCTACAGGTTTTACATGCATATAGACTGTTTTTGACAAATATTTCTGTAAATATCAAAACTGGCTATAAACATAGCAAACTGAAACTCTTGTGGGTTACTCCACTTGGCTCCCCCCATCTATAGGTTAAATAGTAGGACTTGTTTCTGGAAAAATCATTGTTATTCTCAAAAAATTGTTCATGCAATATGCACTTGCAAAAAAAAAGAAATATTCTTATAATCCAAAATATTTTTCAGCTTTAAATAACCCACAAAAGGTTGATAAGCTTTAAAAAAAAACAAATCAGCCAACTACTTACAAAAATATTTAAATTTATGACATTATAATTTTAGTATAATTCTTAGCTAGAATGATTATTTATAAGGTGAACTCGGAATATAGAGCCATTGTTTAACAACTTGAAACTACAATATTTTTGTGTGAAGCCATATTACTAAAATATCTTAACATCTACACCAGGACAATCATTACTTTCACTGCTTTCATCACCATCTACAAATTTTTCTGAACCAATAACAGATTTACTATCAATATATCCAAGCACAAAGAAATACCCCATAAAATATCTTGTCAGTTACTCTAAAATGATTAATTAGCTTAAAATAAATTATATTCAAAATAAGTTTATTTCTGTTCTTTTTAAAATAAAATAATTCACTCCCCCACTTTTAAACAAAAATATTATTTATTTTTCTTTGAAAATTTTGTTTTAATTTTTGAATGCATTTACCATGAAAAGGTGTAAGTGGAAGATGAAATGTCCTATTCTGAAACAATGAAATCAAATACATAAAGCATTCTTCATAGTAACAAGTATAAATTTACATCTAAAGATTAAATTTCTTTTTGCGATAGAAAAAATATTCATATTAATTTTGTTGATTTTTTTTCCTCTCTAGAAAAAATACCCCATTTTTCTCAACATGTACAGTGATCTGAAACACTACCCCAACCACCAAATGAGACTTGAAGTTCTGGATCCAGTACCCAAGTTCATTTCCAGACAGTGGAGAAACAATACTGATAGGTATTTTGAAAATGTCTTTTAAATCAAGAAATATATATTTGCATATATGCATATAGATAGATAAACAATTATTTCTTATGAATTAATGGAGTTTATTTATAATCTGACATTATCTTATTACTATAAATTTTATATATACAGGATACATATTTAAGCAGACAAACAGATAGATAGATAGATAGATAGATAATGGAGAGACAATACCAACAGATATTTTGAAAATGTCTTTTAAATCAAGAAATAAATCCAGGTAGATCACCAATATTCCTGCAATTGATGGAATAGTACATTTAGTTCAAACAAAAGTATCACCAAGCCCTTGAAATTATGAAAAATGCCAGGTGGGTTTTAATGGAAATCACGGATATTACTTTCATTTTGACTTACATACATTTGTTCGTTGCAAAGAAAAGGAACAAACCAGGATTAAGATTTCAATAATGTGTATTGGTCAAAATTCAGAATATCTACATAGTTGAAACGTGGGACAAATTGTTAGTATGTGGTTCTTTAATTGCGGTTAGTAAGGAAAGCGATTAGGTGTAAGGGTGTTTTCAGCAGAATTAGGAGTTGACCAATTTCTTTGGTTGGTTGGTCAACATTATGGTTGGTGTCAGAGGATAGTTCCAGGGACAGATTAGTCATTGATGAGGTTTGAAATCAACACTTGTGAGGTGTTTAACGGGCTGGCGGTCATGTGATACCAAGATGTTAAAGCCAAACTACCTGGTAAGATGGGTTGGCAGGTTGATCGATCAAGGTCAGTGGTGGGTTGATTTGTGATAAGGTGCATTGGTTTCCAAGGTTAAAGTGGTGGTGACAAGGGAGGCCTGGAGTGGATAGTGAACACTGACTGAGCAGAAGGTCTCTGCTGAATTCTGGTCAAATCAGAAATCAACGAATCAGGTCACAGTGGTGACATCGAGGGAGGCCTGGAGTGGATAGTGAACACTGATTGAGCAGAAGGTCTCTGTTGAATTCTGGTCAAATCAGAGATGAACAAATTGGGTCACAGTGGTGACAATGATAGAGGCCTGGAGTGGATAGTGAAGGTTGATTGAGCAGAATATCTCTGTTGGATTCTGGTCTTCAAAAATCTAAATGCAATGTCAATCATTATCTTCTATCAATTACAGTTCTTTTATTGTTCTCTCTCGTTAATAATGTTTTCTTTTTCTCATATTCTCTCACACTCAGTAACCCCCTTGTACCTTAGTGGCTTTATTGCCTTGCATTGGGGTAAAATGATTAAAAAAAAAATTAAAAAGTTTAAAATCTATATAATAAATGCAAATGTCAATGTGTCACTGTGTCACACTTTTTCAACTTTACTCTTAGAGGCCATAGCCCAACATATCATACCATTTTGGGATCAGGCCAACTCTGTGAGCAAATTGAAAACATTCCAGGCTGGATCTGGATCTGCAATCCTGAAATTTTGGATTCCCAGGTTTTCATTACTGTGATTGTTTTCAGCGATTTTTACATAATTTTTTGCAATGAATCTTTTTGTATGATAACAATTTTTATGTCTTGGAAATAAATTTGGGAATAATCAAAATTAATTGCAAAATCCAGCAAAAGTCACTCATGAAATAAAAATAATTGCTTGTACGAAAAGTAAGGACCTACATAAATCAAATTGTCTTTAAATTAAGTGGTGGCAGAAGAATTATCATTGAACTTTTAAAAGGTAAGCTTAAATATTAATGCAATACTTAAATGCAGCAATCAATTTTGAGTTCTTTTGTAGTTTATTGTTGCCTATTGCATCAACTCCTCCCTACCTATTATGATTAAGGCCCAATCAAGAGCCCTCCACAGAAGCTAGCTTAAATACTGCTCAATAAGTCGGCTTTTAACCTAGTAATATATAAATGCAATTTCATCAAAATATTAATAAATTTAATCAATTAAATTAGTCAAGCAGTTTAAATATTAACATCATTTCATAACATTAATTTTGTCTTATATCATTGTAGATTTAATTATCTAAAAGAACCAGATGTAAGTGGAGCCAATCGTTGGAAGTATTTTTATCGGTAAGTATTTATTCCTTTCTTTTTGATTCACTTTATAAATGAATCTCCTTAGTAGAGTAAATACATTGTAAATTATATTTATCTGGTATTCTTATTAAATACAGCTTGATGCAGTTTTAGAGAAAATCAAACAAACAGTTGTAGCCTACTCTCTAATAATAACAATTCAAACACATATATTTGTTAATAAATCATGACATTATTGTGCCAGTTATATTGCCATTTTTATGGTAATAGTTCAACTAAATTACATCGCCAACCAACACAACAACAAAAGTAAACAAGAAATCTAACAAAAATGTTATCAATAACACAAAAATATACCACATAAACTGTAAAATATGATTACAAATACTAAAAGCCTTAATCATGGAAGGCAAACAACTCAACTTCAGTAAAATTATATTCAATTTAGGAACAAAAATACTAAATATATTTTACAATTAATAATAAAAAAAATCCACAACCTGACATGTAAAAATGTAATATTTAAAAAATAAATAACGTAATGTCCACCAACATGTGAAGATATAACAGTCAAAAACCACCAAAGAAGCACAATGCATACACACAAACATAACCCTATTTAACACCAAAGACATTGAACAGTTTATGTTCACATTCTCCCTAAAAACCAGGAAAATGATCTGAACTGTAAACAAACTTAAATTAAAAATAGTAATGAATTTTTGTTGGTCTTCAAACAAATCTGTATAAATATTGTTTGTCTATAAATTATTTGGAGATTTTTGTTACAAAACATGAAAGATGAAGTGAGCAAGATCATTTGATCTGTGCATGAATATTTTGACTGTTTCTAATCATATAAATATAAACTTGTAAAGATTTCATACTTTCAAAATCAATTTCTAACAACTTTTAACAGCATGAATCATATTTTCAAACTGTAAAAAAATACCAGCAACATTTTCTTCTATAAAAAGCTGCTACTGATTCTTTTTCTTGTTCCTTTCAAGTCAAGTTTCTTATACTCCTTGATCTGGATGGAATAGAAGAGATGATAATGTAGCACCAATCTCATCTAAAATGTTATAGTCACATATATTCCAACTTTTCATAGTTGGACACAATAGCTTTATGTAAACATGTGTGTATGTATAAATACATATGTATATATGTATGAGGTCTGACCAAAAGTATTGTGATAAGTGCTATAAAAAGAAAACTACAACACATATCAAATCGACATTTAATTGCCTTCAAAGTTGTCCTCTTTTCAAGACACTTTATCCAGCATCATTTCCAAATGAAAGAAGCATTCCTGGAACTCCTTTTTAGAGATAGCAAGCAACTGCCCCATCATATTCCCTTGGATTTCCTCAATGTCTTGAAAACTTGTTCCTTTGAAGTGGAATTTAATTTTTTGAAAGATGAAAAAGTTGCAAGGGGTGAGATCTGGAGAATATGGTGGTTGTCAGACTTGAGAAATGTAGTACCTTACCAAAAACTGTTGCACAAGCTGCACTGAATGGGCAGGTGTTTTGCCATGGTGGAGTTGCTAATCACTGGACACATGCAATTCTGTCTTTTTTCAATGAACAGCATCCTACAAATACCACAGCATGTCACAGTAATACTCCTTGTTTACTGTCTGACCAGGTGGAGCATACTTATGATGAACAATGCCCTTGCAGTCGAAGAAAACTGTTAACAGTGTCTTCACATTGCTTTGACTTATTTGTCAAGAGAGTCTCAGAGAGGTTGGGGTTTTCCACTGTGAAGACTAAGCCTTGGTTTTGGGGTCATAGCCATAGACCCATGATTCATCACCTGTTATGACCATTTTCAAAAAGCTTTCTGCAGTGTAGTGAGATGACCATATTCAACACATTTTCTTTCCAAGCACTGCTATAAACAACAGAAATGAGCAAGAAGGTCATAACTTAGTGTGTATGCACAACAGAGTTCAAGGTCAATCTGTGCTAAGCAGCCTCACTCTATATAATTTAGCTGTTACCATAGCAACAGTCTCAATATTTTTTGATCAGAGTTCATATTTGTGTATGTGTGTTTTGATAGATAGATAGATAGATAGATAGATAGATATCCAGACAATGGATAAACAATACTCTGAAAATATCTTTTAAATTAAGTATAAATACAAATACATCACCAATATTCCTGTAATTGATGGCATGGTACTTCTAGTCTAAACAAAATTATGAGGATGCCCTTGAAATTACAGTAAATGCCAGGCAAGTTTTAATGGAGTTAACAAATATTACTTTCATTTTGAATTACAAATAAACCATGGAAATGGCTTTTAAATGAGATGTATCAATGGTAGCATGAAAGAAAATGTTAATATATTGAACTGCGCATAAACTGTTCAATATAACTGGAAGTACATCAAACAGCTTTTGTGATTATATAATGAACAAATATTAGTACACAGAATTATAATACACATTAATAATTACATTTTCAGTCAATCTGTTTTAAAATCATTTATCTATCTCAAAAATGTGTCCTGCTTCCAGGACAATTCTCAAAGAATACTTTCTTCCTTTAACACACTTTAACACATTTCTTCCTTGACAAAGGTTGGATCATTTGAAGTCTTTAATATTTTATTATTGATCAGGCAACTTTTTTGTTACCAGCTAATAGGTTACAAGTAATAATTACGTTGTATAAATTAGAATAATTTAGCAATTATTTATACCTATTTATAATTTGGTAGAGTTGTTTTTTACTCAAAATGACTAAATGCAGAACACTATTTTTGTAATGTCTGTTTTTATTAGGTTGGTGCAAAAATAATGACGTAACAATGTCGTTTTTTGACGTTAGAAAATATGTCAAAAAACGACATTATTACGTCATTATTTTTGCACCAACCTAATAGAACAAAACAAATTACTTTAACTGATTTTACACAATGAACTGAAGAAAAAGATCACCACTTACTTGTGATGACCAATAAAACTAGCTTATTATTACTGACAATGGCAATAGTAAATTAGTTTTAAAAAATGCACTTTATTTGGATCTTCTTTTGAGTCATCAAATTATCAGTAATAATTTGTACTGTTATTTTTTCTACACATGCATCAGTGACACAAAAATAATAGTTGTCTATGCTTATACAATGTTGTATAATACTCTTTAGCACTTTCAAGAAAAACTGACAAGTCTTTCCAAAGTTATATAAATAACAAATATACCAAAAAATAATAAAGGAAAATCCCAAAACAAATTTTCAAATTCTTAAATAGCTACAGTAAGTCATTTTCTTGTTTAATGAATTTCATATGACCTACAGTTCATGATACCCATAGTGGTTTTCTTCTTACAGTGTGTTTATTAATTACTGGACTTGTTTTTAATTGCTTCTTCTAATAATTTAATAGACTGAAAATTGTCTTCTAATAATTTAATAGACTGAAAGGAAAAAATCTTAAATATTATAGCAGCATTAATGCAAATTATAATTCTACATATCTTAAAAAATATGTGTAGTGCAGGTGATGCAATGGTTGTCACCTCCAAACAGTGAATTGGTGAGTTAAGTTCAAATTCCAGCCAAATTAATAACATTCACTTTCATATAATTTAAAGACATATATACATTTTTTCTCAACTGAGCTATGGTTTTAAAAAACAGGGCAAAGTGGGCTCTCTAATCATGGTTGGCAACCAGTCTACACAAATACATATATACACACATACATACAAGGGTGATATCTGACTGGTTTGCACCGTTTCATGCAAATTTGGTTGCAGAACTATTTCAGGATTATTGTGAAATATAAAGTTTTCCTTTATTTAACATGTTTTTCCATGCAGTAGGTGTGCAACTTCAACAGGGCAGTTGTCCTGAATTGCCAGGTGATCCTAGTGAGAAAGGACTAGCTCCTAAAATTTTGCATCTCATTTCAGTATCCATTTATATTTAATATACACAAAGTTATTATGTTCAACTAGGGTTTTAAATTTGATTATAAATAAGTTTTAAATCTATGTCCACACTGTGGGATTGGTGCTACACATTCTCCATATGAAGAGGTCTAACCAGAAGGTGGATGGGGAAATTGATTTTAAAAAAATTATTTAATTAAAATGAAATATTTTGTTTGATTATAGAATTTTTCAAGTTCTATTAATATCACTCTACATCACAAGAATCAGTGCTATACCTTCCAAAAAAACTAAATCTTGTATTTTCTGCCATGTAATATGCACGATATATTTTCAAAGTCTATCAAAAAATGAATGCATGGATACCAGTCATTTCAACCTGCTTGCCTACTTCAAGCATAGTTGACTTTTATGGTACTTTATGGTATAAATTACAGAATAATTTTTGTAGTGATATGCAAATCAGTATAATTTGCATATGAGCAGGTAGCTCATATGATAAAGGGACACCAACTAGAACAGATGTCGAACGCTTACTTAGCAAGATACACGACACAACAATGGCATCGCCGATAGGATACTCTCTGGTCCTTGAAGACCCAGAATACGTAGATACGTGGATTCGTTGCTTTGCTGCTAATGCAAGATGTAAAAAGTTGAAAGACAACAAAAACAGAGGAGGGGAAAATGAAATCACCGACTTGTTTATGGCTACCGCTGGTTGTGAAGCAATTATGAAGGTTGCTACAATGGTTTACCCTCAAGAACTAGAAGAAATGACTTTCGAAGAAATAAGTCAGGTTATTAAGGGAAACATGAGGCCAAAGAAAAGACTGGTGATTGCAGAAAGGACCAAGTTTATGGCAATGAAGCAGGAAGTGGATGAACCGATAGTAAAATATTTACACCGGTTAAGAAGTGCGAGTAAATACTGTGAATTCAAAAAACTAGGAACAGGAGAGCAGACAACGGAGGAAGAATTAATCCAACTAAGATTAATTGAAGGTATGCATAATTCAGCACATAGATATAAGTTAATGGAACAGTTACAACTTACAAACATGCCTTTGAATATGTGTATAGAATTTATACAACAGCAGGAATTAATACATACCTACAACCAAAATAAAAATAAATCCTACAAAGAAATAATGGCTGAAACATATATGGTACAAACAAAAAGAAAAAATTGTGCGTACTGTGGAAAAATTCATGAAATGAAAAAAGAAAAATGCCCAGCCTTTGGAAAAACATGTTCAAAGTGTTTAAAAAAAAAATCACTTCAATGAAGTATGTAAAACGAAAAATGTGGAAAGAGTAGAGGATGAAAATAGACAGATTTTTAATGTAAAAAAGGATAATATACAAAATACTGGATCTAAGAACGGAGATACAAAAATAAAAGTGAAAATCAATGACTGTATTGTCGAAATGCAAATCGACACAGGTAGTGAGGTCACGATAGTACCCAGAAATTTGTGGGAAAAAATGGGAAAACCGTTTTTAAAAACCAACGTACAATTACGTCAGTTTGATGGCTCGATTATAGCAATTATGGGTTACTTTGAAGGTTCAATAGAACTAAAAGAAAAATATGAAATAGTACCCATTATAGTTACAAATTGCCGAAAAATGCATGGACTACTGGGGAATGACGTGTTAAAAATAAATTCAACGAAGTTGATTAATGAGATAGAAATGGAAAAAACAGGAAAATTAAAAAATTATGAAGCTAGCCTGAAATTAAAAGAAAATGTTTCCCCCTCCTACTACGAAGCGAGAAAAATACCAGTGCATTTATTACCGTTGGTAATAGCTAAATTGCGAAAGCTAATAAAGGAAGACTTATTAGAACCTGCCCCTCCAGGAGGAAGTAAATGGGCATCACCCATTGTGGTATTGAAAAAAAAAGATTGTGACCTGAGAATTTGTGGAGATTATAAAATAGGGGTGAACCACAAAGTTTGTGCTGACTCGTACCCTATTCCGAATGTGGAAGTAGCTTTACATAAACTTGCTGGAATGAAAGTATTTTTGAAGATAGACCTAAAATCAGCTTACCACCAAATACCTATAAATTAAAATTTTAAAGAAGTGACGACCATAAACATACCTATAGGCCTGTTAAGGTGGAAAAGAATGCTGTATGGCATAAAAACGGCAAGTGCAATTTTTCAAAAAGCTATTGAAAAAGTAATAGGAAATGTTGAAAATACCATCTGTTATCAAGACGATATATGTGTTGGAGATTTAAATGAAGATGATTTAAAGAAAAAAACTGAAAATATACTGAACCGGCTAAGAGACGCTGGTATGCCAATAAATAAAAAATAGTGTGTAACCAACAGTAATAAAATATCATTTTTGGGTTACTCAATATCAAAGGAAGGGATCTCTCCAGACAAAGTACTAATAGAGAAAATTCTAAAAGTTGCTACACCGAAAAATAAAAAAAGAGTTGGAGTCCTTCTTAGGTTTGGTAAATTTTTATAGAAAATATGTACCAAAATATAATGAGTTGAGAGAACCATTTGCTAAGTTAAGAAAAAAAAATGTGGAATTCATTTGGTTAGAACACCAACAGAAAGCCTTTGAAAACTTAAAACAGATTCTGGCAAAAAAGCCAATAGTACAAATTTTTGACCCTAAGAAGGACATAACTCTAACTACTGACGCTAGTGAGCAGTCCATATCTGGTATTTTGTCACAAGATGGGCATCCCATAATGTACTTATCGAGGAGATTAACAACGACTGAACACAATTATTCGAATATAGAAAGGGAGGCACTAGCCGTAGTGTGGACAACGGATAGAGCAAGACAGTTCTTGATGGGAAAAAAATTCTTGTTGAAAAGTGATCACAGACCACTGGAATTTATTTTCAACCCAAGAAAAGAGCTACCGAAAGTTACAACATCCAGAATATTACGTCGGGCAATTAGACTGATGGTGTTCGACTTTGACATTGAATATGTTAAAGGGAATACGATACCGCACGTTGATGCCTTATCTAGATTGAGGTTTTATAGAGAAGAGAAGGACAAAAAGAACGAGGAATTTGAAAACACATTCTTGCACCTTGTAGAAACTGATGTAATATCTGTAGATAAAATGGCTACTGAAACTACAAATGACCCAGTGTTAAATAGAATAATGTCGAGGATAAAACAGAATCGCTGGGGAAATTGTTCAATGGCTGAAAGACCATCAGAAATCAGACATAAAATGACTATAGAAAACGGGATAATATGTAATGGAGACTTGGTAGTTCCCCCAGAAACAGAGGAGACAGGTTATAAAAAGTGTACACGATGACGTACATTGTGGAGTGGCAGCTACGCAAAGAAGATTAAAATTGGAAGCCTGGTGGCCAGGGTACTCAAGAGACGTAAAAAATGCACAGAACTCAGGAATTTTAAGCAAAAGAAAATACATGTATGGCCCTAAGAAGTAGAACCATGGAGCAGAGTACACATGGACCATGCCTATGTCAATGGGATAGGACTATTATTAATATTAGTAGACGCATATTCAGGTTGGCCTGAAGTGGTGAGAGTACCTGATAAAAAAAGTACCACCGTAAAACAAATATTAAGAGTAATATTTTCGAGAAATGGGACACCGAGAACATTGGTGACTGATAACGCACCAGAATTTGTGGATGCTGATTTGCATGAATGGCTAAGAAAAATAGGATGCAGACCTTACAAGACCCCTCCCTACCACCCTCAAAGTAATGGGACAGCGGAAAGGATGGTCCAGACGGTAAAGAAGGGCATAAAAGCATGCTTGCAACAGAAGGAGGAAATCGATGCTTTCCTACCAAGACTATTATTAAGTTACAGAACAATTCCACATGCAGGCAGGCCGGAAAGTCCATCTGCCTTAATGGGCAGACAATTAAGGTCCCCTTTGACTATGTCATATGCCACAAATCAAAAGATGTGGTACAAAAGAAATAGGAATATGCAACCCGAGTCAGCCGAATTTATTATGCAGAAAGGACATAATACTGCAATATTAAATAAAGAAAATGGGAACAGTGTTCTAGCTCATGCTGACCAAATAAGATCCCAAGGAGAAGAATCGGATGAGGAAATGCCTTCAGAGATGCCCATTATTGTAACAGAAGAGTTAATGCAGAATGAAACTGTGGAGGAAGAAGTAGAGAGGGATGAGTTAGAAGAGAAAGACCAGAGTATGCAAGAGGAACAGTTCGATTATAGGGAAAGACATGATAGATCTAGATCTCCAAGGGAAAGGAGAGAGATAAGGGAAGATGTTCAGGAGGGCACAAGAAGAAGTACAAGAAGTACTCGCGGCATAAGGCCCCTCCGTTATAGGGAGATGTAGTGATATGCAAATTAGTATAATTTGCATATGAGCAGGTAGCTCATATGATAAAGGGACATCAACTAGAACAGATGTTGAATGCTTACTTAGCAAGATACACAACACAACAATTTTTTTTCTTTTTTTCTGTGTACATTATATGACTGGAAATACAGCTGTATGTCTGTGTTCAAGAATGGGAAAAATACAAAATCCATCCACTTTTGTAAGAAATAAGAAAATGATTTTATTGCACTTATACTTTGTACATTTTTGTGAATTAATTTGGTTTACATTCTGACACTTTGACCAGTTTTGTGCTGTTAAATAATTACAATAAAAAACAGAAAAAAAACAAAGTTTGTAAGAATTAGAATCAGTTATGTACAAAATTATTAACTCATCTCAAATGGTAAATAAGCCTTTGAACAACTTTTGACAGTATTAACAGTTTGGAAGATTGTAAAAAAAAGTATCAAGAAACCATACAGACTAAATTTGATAGAAACAGGAGAATCTTTGAATATATATATATATATATATATATATATATATATATATTTCTAAAGAATTAATGAATTTATTTTTAATCTGACATTTTTAATTACTTCAAATGTTGATTTCTCCTACAAAGAAGAATACAGATTCAAACCTGCCAGAGAGCACATTTTCCTTAAGTTTTCTAGTGTATACAGGCCAGTAGACATGTTTCAAATTTTTTAAAAATTAGAGCATCTATTTCAAACATTAGTATCTGTTAAAAATAACATTTAAAATAATAATATATATATGTATATCTATATCTTTAGGATTTGCAACATAGATATATTAGTTAACACAGCTCATTATCCTAGGAATAAAACTGTTTTGTGATGTCTGATTGTGATGCTTGTAAAATAATTCCTTTGAAAAACCAAAATTTTTGTTATAAAAAAAAATACAAAAATCATTGACAAAAAGATTTTCTGCTCATCCCTAATATGAAAATTTACTAAGTTTACTTTAGCCTATGGATACAGGAGGATTGTATTATTTCAGTCTTCCAAGTTAGAAAGACCTGCATACCTTGAGAATCAGCATTTGAAATTCATGATTTACCTTTGGCTTAAACATTGGCAACTGGCAGTAGTGGGAAAAAACACAACTACATTGACTACCAAGATAGTACCCGCTTAACTCTCATATATTTGCTCACATGAACACACTTCCTGATGCCAAGAGCAAAAAATTTCTATAATGTAGAAAAAATACCATGGCTCATGATTTTTCTGTATGTTCTACTTATCATTTACTTGAGATATTTGTTTTTTAAGACATGAAAAGGACTTTATGTAGAATGCTTTACAAAAAGCACATTTGCAATATGGAACCAAATAAAAAAAATATCTGACATTGTGACAATTTTATTTTTTATTTTGCTGCCAAAACTTTCTTGAAAGGATCAGTTGTGCCCTAAATCAGGAAATTAAGTTTAACATTTTTTTATTTTTAATCCAAAGTTTATATATGTGCATAATTTTATAAAATATATTTCAAGTTTGTTCATTTTTAGTAAAGTGATATAATTTGCAGAAGTCGTCATTTAAAAAAAAATATCTGCCTATTTAGTAACTGTATAAATATGGATTGTTGATTTGTTTGCAAGAAAAAGTTCTCCTGTATTCATAGAAATGTTTAGATTAGTCTGGCACAAGGCTACAAGTGGGACACCAATGAAAACCAAACACACAGCACAAGCTAACCATCACTCCAAGTGAAGCATCCTATCTCCAGAAATATATATCAATATTAACTGATCAATAAACTGTTACAAGGGTGGATCAAAACCTTAAGTGGAACTCATATATATGATCCATTACTAAAGATGCTAGAAAAATGGTTGGCTCTTTGTACCGATCCGAGAAGTACCTGACTCCTACCATGCTTTATCTTTACAAGAGTAAGATCAGACCAAAAATAGAGTATTGCCATATCTGAGCTGGAGCTACCCAATCCTCACTTTCCATTTTTGACAGAATTCAAAATAGTTTCTGCAGCCTTGTGGGGTGGGGGAGGACTTATTTCACACCCTGCAGCCCCTTTCCCATAGACACAACATCCCATCCTATCCCTAATTCTATGGCAAATATTCAGACGAATTCCAGTCTCTAGTGGCATCAGTTTAGATCATTGCAACCAAGACCCACCTTGCTACATCCACAACATTGAATCACCCTCATTCCCTACATATTCCATTGGTAAGAGGGTTGTCTAACTCAGTGTCTTCCCAAGAACCATTACTTTGTGGAACAGACTATCACATGGATTCTTCCCTGAAAACTACAATCTTAACCTCTTCCAGGCTATGGTCAATCATTATCTATCCTTCATATCCTCATAATCTTCACTTCCTACTTCCACCTCCTACATTCATATCACATCATTACTTATTCAGTAACCCTCTACCTTGAGTGCCTCTTAGACCTTGTATTGTGTAAAAGACGGCTAGTGTCATAGACAGATTCAGCTTTAAGGCAGTCTTAGCTATTATTTTTTAACAGACCTTTGTGGTCTAACAACAGAGCCACATAAGGAAGATTGCATGGTATATAGCTTTCCAGTAGGGAGAGCCTGCTAGCCTTTAAAATCACCACTCAAAATCCAGGCTTCAACATAATGCCTGAAGCTAACTGGACAAGTTTTTTTTTCTCTGAGGGAACAGTTCAACAATAAAAATTAGGTCCCCTTACCATCTCAGAAAAAAAAAATTAAATTACTATTAATTGACTCTTAATACTATGACTGTAATTTCTGCTGTTGAAGAGTCTTGATTATCCTCATACCTTAATCTTAGGAAAAACTCTTACCTCCAAAATAATTCAAGTATCAATGAAAGAATTGTGTATATATCCACATTGGTTGCAAACTTTCCAAATCTCTTACATATTTGTTTTTGTCTAGTTTATGTATCTCTTGAACAGAGGTTGGTTAATACTGAAGAAGAATGAAGTAATTCTTTAATGCTAAAATGTTACTAATTTTTTTTTTATTTTATTATATGCCTTTCCAGTCAGACTAGTATACTCATCTTGATTACTATATTCCCAACATTTTGGTTTTTGTGCCCACCAGCTATTCTTCAGGTGTCTGTCATCATACTTGGTAACCTTCTCAGAATTTTTAATTCCAGTCAGAATCATTGCATTCACTTATATGCAAATACCCTTGGGAAAGCTAGGAGTCCATTTCCCCATAGCTATGGGTTAAACAGTAGGACTTGTATCTGAAAAAAATATTCTCAACAAAAAAAAAAAAAAAAAAAAAATGTGAATGCAATATTCGCATTAAAAAAATTATTCTTACAATTCAAAATATATTTCAGCCTTAAATAACTCACAAAGGGTTGATAAGCCATAAAAAAAAAAACAAATCAATCTCTGAATTTTTAACTTTATTCAATCCACAGGAGACACATGGCCTAGTAGATTAAATCATTGATTAAAACATATTTAGTTCCCTGGCAGTTGTGAATTCAATCCTGGAAAGTCACATATTCTGGTTCAGTAAGTGAGCATTAACTAATGAGATATCCCTTATGTATGGAAAGCTAAATAAGAACATTCTAATCCCTGAGTATGGTTTAAAAATTCCACAAAGGTTACCAATTACAGTATACACTTGTCCAAAGTCTAGAATGGCTGAAACATTATAAGAATATCCACTAAAATGAATATATTTGTCTCAATGAATAAATTCCTTATCTAAAAAAAGAAATTCTGCTAAAAAATTTTCTTTGAATTTGTTTTTTTGAAGTCTGTATTTTTTACCATAAAGCATTAAAATTCTATAAATTATTTAAAAAAAAAAAAAAAAAAAAAGCATAAATTTCAATAATAAAAGCAAAAAATAACTGAAGTGATATTTCACGAATAGAAAATGGTTTTATGCAATCAATTCTAGCATGAGACCATATTTGTGGAGCACCCAGTGTGAAACAAACTCAGTAGCAATAGTTTGCAATATTATCATTCTACCATATGTACTTTGTAGATATTTGTTTGATAAACTCGGTTTCAGCAAAAGGCTACTTTCATACATTTCCTAAATGAGAAACAAACTTACTAATAATGATGAATGTTACTCTCTGGCAGACACTCAACTTTTTTCTTTTTTTTTTTTTTTTTTATTCGATTCAAAGAAGGGAATTATCACTTGGAAAAGCTTCCTTAATATAATGAAAAGAACTCCCACACTTTTTTTTTAAACTGACACAATCCAAAGATCTTAGATATAAGGAGAAATGTGATATATACAAGGGGATGCTGGAAAGTTTATGGCCCCAATCCACTTTCCAAAATCTGACCAAGTATCAGAATTTTGTGGAAGAATCCCTTATTGTTCAGACCAAGAACTTTTCAGCACCACCTCATAATGGCTGACATTGCTTCTGACATTTTTGTAGCAGTCAGGCAAGTATAACAATTGTGTTGATGATTGATATTTTTATGTATACATTTAATGATGTACGTATGAGATTTAAAGAAACATGAGGTAGGTAATAATTATAGTACATACAATAAAATAGATTAGCAATAATTGCTTATACCTATTGACAATTTGGCAGAATTATTTTACACCCAATGTAAATAAAACCAAAAATGACTATTCCTATAATGACCATTTTTGAATTAAACAATTTACTTTAGTTCATTATATGCAGAACCACATGCAAAAAAATCCCTGCTTGCTTGTGATGACCAATCAAAATTTACAGACCAGTTTCTTATCACAATTTCTTATCAATAATTGGCTTACATACAACCTTAACTATTAATGCCACAAAAGGTTTCAGATAAGGCATATTTACAATATATATCTCACACAAACAAGGGTGGATGAATAAGTCTGTAGCCTGGCATGTAGCTATTCCTCAATTTTTATCGAAATTAATTTTCACTGTATAAAGTTCAATCTCTGTGATTAATATTCACTGAATTAAGTGCATTGATAAGGATGGAGATTATATTGAAAAATAAATATTTTTGTGTAAAATAAATGCTTTATCATCATTAGGCTGCAGACTTATTGATATACCTTTCATATACATACATATATATAATTTCTATAAAAATTTATTTTTGTTGATGAGATTCTTGAAATCTCAAACTGCCTTTGAAATCACTGGCATATCTATATTGCACATCTTATGCAGTGTCTAAAAGCCTTCTTGTCACTTCCCAAAATTCTTCATGTACTGGAAGAATTCTCCAATTGGTCGCACAGCATCAAGAATTTGTTTCAACATTAACATTGTTTCCTCATGATGGCGTTGCTGGTTATATTTCAATTCTTCAAGTTTGTCATCAATTATATCAATCATATCTCCCACACCGGCCCATTCTGTTTCAATTCGGCGTGATTTTCGAGGTGGGGACATGTGGCCAGGTATGGACTCATCCACCTCCACCTCTAAGTCAGCTTCCTGCTTGATCTCAACATCACTGGACAGAAGATCTGTGTCATTCACCTCACAGATCACGGGCGGAGCACTGCTACTGCTCTCATTTATATGAAGTGGCTGGAAATAGATAATAATATTGGCATAATTAAGATCTTATATATTTTAAAAAAAAAAAAGTCAATAAATTACTTTATACAGTTTGGAGTTGTAGCTCGTTTGTTTAATCCTCTGGCTCAATGACATTGTGGATATAAGTGTTGACTAAGTATTTCAATTTACCTGATGACAAGCTCAATCCTTGGGTCAGGAAATGGAATCTATTCAGTGGAATGGGTGGAAGTGGTATTGTTGCATAGTGACTATTTTGACAAGATTTTAGTAGTGTATGAATAATGTTTCATGGCTGGAGCAAATGAAACAGTTATACTTAATAAATGAGTATTGGTATATGTTATATTCCATGCTAATAGGAATATATACTTGAAAAACAAGGTGGATAAGATAAGTAAAGGTTTATTGTAAAAACCAATACAATAAGAATAAAAGTAACACTTATGCACAAGGTCGTCACAAGTCAGTCCAATAGTGAGTGCTACTATTGGAAGGTTGGTAGTTCTCACATAAGTCTGAGTCGTACTCAACAGATCCCAGCTAGTAATATTTACCAACCTCCCCACGGGGTACGATGTGGTACAAGGCCAAATTTAATGTGGAGCAATCCAAGCCTGTAGGCTCAGCCAAAAATTCCCCATAAATCCCGCATAAACAGATTCGACTGTCTACCTCTCCGGATGAGACTCTGCTCTTCGCCATAGCCTCATCCTGGTTCCTCTCTGCCCAAAGGCAGAGAGTTCAACAACAGCTAAGAGCTGAGTAACAGATTCCAGCTAGTATATCTACTAACCTCCACATGTCAGATGTGGCACAAAGCCAAATTTAATGTGGGGCATCTGAGCCCATAGGCTCAGCCAAAAAATCCCTGTAAACCCTGCATAAACAGGTTCAGGTCTGTCTACCTCCCCAGACGAGACTCTGCCCTTTGGTATAGCCTTGTCCAGGTTCCTCTCTGCCCGAAGGCAGAGAGTGACAGCACAGCTGGAACAGATCCCAGCTAGTATATTTAGCTACCCCACCACGAGGGTTGCATGTGGCACAAGGCCAGTTTAACATGGGCTCTCTGAGCCCGTATGCTCGGCCAAAAATATTCCCTTTCGAACCCGTATAAACGGGTTCAGGGTCAGTCTACCTCCCCGAACGAGACTGCCCTTTGGTGGAGCCTTGTCCGGGTTCCTCTCTGCCTGAAGGCAGAGAGTTCGACTGTTTAGCTGGAGCAGGTCGCAGCTAGGCTCTGTAGTCCATTGACTTACAGATACTTATAGTTCATTACTACCTATAGTATAGTCACTCATGGGGGTGACAGGTTATTCCGTTACATCAGTATACAAAAAATTAAGACTATAATGGATAAAGAAACCAAACGGAACAGTTAATTAGAATGTATAGAAACTACTTAATTAAGGCTTTGAGATTGGAATTAGTGAGAGTTGAAACCTGTATTCCTAATTTAAACATGTGTAGATAAGATCGATTTAATGAGTGAGCAAAAATTATCCAAATATTTTCCTATTCACCCAAAATATATATATTTCTTATTGCTCAACCCTAATTCAGAAAATAAAGAAATATATTTAAGGGCTCATATAATAGCCAGCTCAAAATATTTGCTTATTTTGTCTGAAGAAAAAGTTTATGTAACAATTCCAGTAACTGAAGACTTTATAAACATAAAAGTCCACACTCACAGGCAGTCAAAGAATTTGTCCCAGCCAGTCAGAATTTTTTATCAGAAAAAGCCTTGTGATTTGAATTCATTTTCAGCTAAAAGTTTTACCATGGACCTGTCAGATATCAAATTCGATATGTCAGCACAACACCAGTTGCAACATAGCAGAGAACACATTATGGCATGGCTACTTGCAACATAGCAGAAACAGATTATAGATGGTGTGGCAGCATTCACAATTCATCATACCCCACTCCCCAAGAACCAGTGATGGTTGCCACAGGTATATCTAACATGACAGTACAGTCAATGAAGAGTGCACCCGAGTTCTTGTGGCCTGTTTTATCATCATTTTTAGTATCACAAGAAGTAACAAAGAATAAACTAATAGAATTGAGTAATACAAGATATCCCCCTCTATTGTGGACAGCAGCATAAGTATACTCGCATGGAGTGATAAAGGGCTCAGTTTGAAATTCTGAAAACTTAACAGCTACCAAAAGAAGGCTATAAGGTGAAACAGCCAAAATGACGTGAACAACCAGGATCAGAACAACAGGTCAAATAAGTCAGTCTACATTAATGATAAGTCCTCATCTCAGAAATTCAGTGTGGTAACTTAGGAATCCTGATGCCTTATGTACCAGTCCCTGGTAAATCAGACAGTAGGAACTGGAAGGATTGTCACTGGTGGTGAAAAAGTGGGAAGAACCAAAAATAGGAGTGAACAGGATGATGGACTGTCTCAATTTTACAATAAAGTTGTTGAGAGCCTAATCTGCTTTTTTGTTGTCATCTTTGATAATACAAGTGGACATTTCTTTTTTTCTTATTACACAGTACTTAGTTCATTTGTATACTTGTAAATCAATATCTAAAAATATAAATATTAACAAATACATTTTTCACTAACATCAAATTTAGGAATTTTTTTTTTACAATTTTAATATTCTTAATTTACCTCATACAAGACCATTAAATAACAAACAATAACATATTGTATATAACAAATGATAAAGATGTATTTAGTAACAGCCAACTGGTAAACTGATAAATGTATCCTTGAACAGACAATTTATTCAAATATGTCAAACACACATGCCAATAGGAAAATTTTACCCATGTATAAATATATAAATCCTCAAACTTATTAATAATTAAACTTATGGTTAAATCCATGTCAATTTATTGATGAAGTGCTCAAATTCTCACTTTTCAGTCTTTTCTTTTTTTTATGCCTCCATTTTGTTGTTCATTCCTACTTCCTAAGACTCTTAAAAGTTGCTGCAAACAAACAAAACACAAACAAAATGGAAGAGTTATGGCAGTCACAAATAAGGTTGCCAACTGTCCTTTATTGGAATGAACAGTCTTTATTCAGCTCTTTCATTCCTTGTCCTTTGCTGTTGAATTTGGAAACGAAAAGACATTATATTCAATTAGATTTTGTATCAACAGGAATTAAATTAAAAATTCCTATTTATACTTTTTACTTGATGTCCTTTATTATAATTAGACAGTGTTGGCAACCATAATCACAAACCCATCTTTATTCTTTTATAGGAAAGATATTCCCTTCATTCATAGTAGGAAAAGAAAATATTATGTGATAGAACAACACTTAAAAAGTAGACTTTTGTCCATAAAAGCTATTTTTTAAATTGTTTTCTGCTCTTTTCACAAATATGTTTGTTTTATATGCTACTAGGAATATATCAAAACTTTAAAAAAAATGTTCAAAATTAATTTGAAGAGTACTGAGGAAGGCACTTTTTCTAAAAGCGAAATCCAAGCTAACCCAAATATTTCGTCATCATGTTTGCAGTCTGGACAGCATAATAATGGCAATTTTTAAAAAAAAAACACAGATTTTGGATTCTGAAGAAACTAACCTCAAAAATTAAATGATAATATAGAAATTTCCACCAGAGGATCAAAAAAATCTTCATTGATCCTGTGAGGGAAAGTTTTTAATTTACTATAAAAGAATATGGCATTCTATGAAAAAATGCTTAAATACAACCATCACAAGTTTGTTAATAGATATTAAAAAATTTTTAAATTATTTTTTTATAAATTTTGATTTAAAAAAAATAAAAAACATCAGGAAAAGGTTTTTTTTTATATGATGTTAATCCAGATTAACATTCAAATTCTTAACTAAACAGCTATTTCAACTTCTAAGAATTAAATCAAATAATGTTGATGGCTCTAGTGGTTTGACCAAAGAAAAAGCTTGTGTAGCTGCACAACAATAGTACAAGTGATTTTGTAAGTCATGTTTAAAGAATAAATACACAAACATCAGAAAGTTTATCCAAACCAAATTCAAAGATGACAACTTTACTAAAGGAAAACATATTTTGGCAGTTTGATAATTTTTCAGTGTATTTAAAAATAAAACTGAGTAACAAAAGATTTTTGTTTGTTATACAGACAAATGATGCTCTACTAGACTAAATTATGAACACTGATTTTGAATCTGTACTTAGAATTCTCATGCATCAGATTTTTTAAGTTATGTCCATAGCATACTTATGTTGAAGATAAATATTATATTAATATATTAGTTCTGTATATAGTATATTTCTGTTCAAGGAAAATTTAAATGATGACAAGAAATAAGTGAATAAATATAAAATAATTTGTTTCTGATATCTTCAGAAATTTTTAAGACCCTTGTGAGTTAAGCTGGTTTCCTGTTATAGAAACCAGCAGTATTTAACCATCAGATTTGGGTTGAACTTATTTGATACCTCAATTCCATCTCATGTATGGTTTGATACTATGGACATCCAAGTACCAAGGGAAGACATGGTTTTATCTTGATCTCAAGCGTCTCTGTTTAATAGCTATCAGGTGGTCCCTTTTTAAGTCTAGTTTTCTAAGTGGCACCTACTTTGACTGAAGAGGAACAGGAAGTAAAGGACTGGATAAGGAGTTTTTTGGAGATCAAGTGGCAACAAAACCAGAAATAATGTATATCCAGGTGCTAGTTTATATTAACATTTATGCATGGGATTGATGGGTTGGGGATTGTTCTATTGGCAGGAGACGGACTTCTCAATCATGTGGTTCCTGTTCCATTCGTATTGCCATTCACTACATCAAGATGAGTAGGTGGGTGAATATTTGGTAGGGGGAAGAGCTCAACTGTTAAACCAGCATAGACGTTGTCCCAAGTATCACTTGTCTACCCACCCAGACAAGGAGTTGATAACCTGAATAAGACATCTACAAATAATTTTGGAAACAAGGCTTGCATTCTTATTTCTCAATGTGGCATTTGTCTTTCATCTTGTTACCTTGTGAGCAGCAAGCCCTTTCCAAGCTTTTGGTACACATTAACAAAATCGAGAATTGAAATGCAATGTGGGGTAATCACTGGCTGGTCAGTAGAAAGCTTGGGTGAGGGTTGCATTGTATGTTTACAGTGATTTGAATCTCTCCCTATGCTCATCACTTATGACACTCAGATCTATTGGAAAAAAAAAAAAAAAACAGATTGGAGATAAGAATGCAAGAAGTGCATTTTAAGAGGCATCTGGCATCCCATTCTTTCATATGCTTTTATCATGTTTATTAAATCAGCACAGTTTTATTTCTATGAAATCCAAGAACAATGATACAATTGCCATAATAATATTCTTTGCTATTCAAACCAACTTGCTTATGTTGTTATACTCACAACATTTTGGTTGTTGTACACTCCAGCCTTCTTCAGGTGTTTCAGTAACCTTCTTGGAATTTTGAGCTGAACCCTTTACTTAATTCATGCCTAGTGGATTAAAGTGTCAGTTTGAATCTACTGAGTTCCCTGGTAGTTGTGAGCTTAATCACTTGGTCAGGTAGTGCTGAAAAGTCACACTGGTTCAGTGGAAGAGATGAACATGTGACTGAAAGGGGAATATTGATTGATTAATTTGTTTTTTTATGGTTTATCAAACTTTTGCAGGTTATTTAAAGCCAGAAAATATTTTTAGATTGTTAAAATTTTTCTGCAGATAATAATGATTTACTGACATGAGTTCTACTAATCAACCCATAGCTGGGAGAATGGAAAGTCTAATGAGAGCAATCTACCCTCATGTATTGAATAAAAGGTTCAGTTTGAAATTTCAAGAAAGTTACCAAGTACAAAGACAGATACCTGAAGAAGGCCAGAGGATACAATGACTGAAACAACGTGGGTATAAGAACCAAAATGAGCATAAGTATATAATAATTCCTCATCTCAAACATTTGGACAGAAACAACTAACAAATTCATCCCGTCACCAAGGCAAGGATATGCAAAAGTACTATTAATATAGTATTTACCGTGAACATAAACATACTATGTACATAGTTCAAAAGTTTGACGTACTTGGACATTCCTGAGTATAAATCTGGAATCAACATACTCAATTTAATCTACTACAGCATCATTTGTCTGATAGCAGTCTAAATCACTTGCTTTTAACCAAGTAGAAAAACCTTTCTTGGCCAGTGTAATTCAAATTCTAATTTACAAGTATTTGTAAATTCAATAATATTTATAAATATTCAACACTACTTAAATAGACTGATCCTCTTGTAAAAAATTAGGGAAATAATTCTTGTACATTAGCATTCAGCATTAGGCCACAACACTTGTCAAAATTGAAAAATATTGATACAATATCAAATCAATCCCTGCATTTACAGGGTTATTGGACTTGGCTGTTTTGAGTATGAAAACAGATTTCATACAGTTTTCTTTTAAAGAACAGATATATACACATATGAACAAAAATTTACATAAATTAATAAAAGTATGTATCCATTTATTCTTTATTTTAGATACATAACTATTTTAATCAAATGTTTGTATATGAATGTCTGAAAAAAATCCTACACAAAAAAAATTAAAAAAAACAAAAAAGGTTTTAAAAAAATTCAGAAAATTTTTAAAATATGCAAATATCAATGATGTTACCAAATTATCAAACTTGACATTTATAAATAACAGCTTAGTCCATTAACTCCGTCAGGAATAGATTTCATGGTATCAATAACTCTCCCCAATTGATTTAGAAAAAAAAAAAGTCACTATTTTTCAATTCTGACAAGTGTCATGGCCTAAGAAAGGTCTAAAGAAGACTAATGTACAAATATTAGTTCAAAAAGATTTTTTTCCCTAATAGTGCCTAAATATCAATTATTAATCAGGAGTGAGAAGAAAAATGACAGTGAAAAGTGAAATATAATTGGATGATACTTACTGATGAAATAATTGAGGAGAAGATTTTGTCAAGTTCATTGAAGTAGGGACAATGTACTTTCTTGCCCTCATTCCTCCTCTCAATAGTTTTCCTATATTGCCGTTTAATATTGCGCCATTTCTGTTCTGCTTGCTTCACAGTATAGTTGAATCCACTATCACTTAGCATCCTTGTGATCAACCCCCACACATTCTTCTTTTTAATGTCTGGGTTTGTAAAATATCCCACATGTTCCGTGTACAGGTCAATTAGCTTCTTCACTGCCTCTCCTGACCAGCCGGGGTAATCAGAAGTATGTTCATTTTCCAGTCCCTGGATGGTGATGCTTTGGGAGGACACAAAATCATCTTTGTCCAGTTTTTTTCTATGCCGAGCACGAACATTCTCAGTTATAACAGATTCCTCCATAACGCCATCAGCTTCAATTATACAAAAGAAAATGAAAGATGCATTTGTGAATTTCCAAAAACATTTTATCATTTAATCAACAAAGAATGATTGTGTATCTGAATTCCACTGTTGACAATTTTATTGGTTTTTATTTATATTCACATTTTTCCTGCCATGCACACACATACACAATAGCTGGATGGGACACAAGATCAAGTTTAAAATCAGAGCCCTACATATATATGTGCGAGTATTTCCATTCCAGTAATTACTTTGTTCCCTCAGTACTTCCCATTAAGTTGATCAAGCATTAATTCTGACTACTCATTTAGGCACAATAGAGACATGCTGTTTGAGAGGATGGTCACATCCTTGTGAGTGATGAATTATTTTCCACCCAACAGCCCCTTTTTCACAGACAAAACATTGCAAGCCTCTCATACTTAACTATTTACTCAGTTTACAGGATTTTTAACACAAAGCCATATATATGAGTCACCCAGTGACCAGTGAGGATCAGTCACAGTACTAATGATCTGCAAAACCAGTTTGCTGAACATCGCACCACAAAGAGGTGACTTATCTGTTTATGCTCCTGTGGTGTTACTAATGGGATTTATTAAAGAAATATGTGAAAAATTTCATTCAATATTTCATCATCAGTCCCATGACCAGGTGTGGTTGCCAGGTCACTGCACAATTGAGCATCTAATCAGTTCCCTCCACATATCTGGGTTGAAAGCTGGAGAGGTATTTATTCATGCATAGCATGTCTTCAGCAAGTAGACCTGGTGGAGCTCATTTCTCTCCAAGTCAAATCACATCAATCAATGTTCTCTAACTTAAAGGCTCACCTTGGTCACAAACACATTTGATTCCATCAAGAGAATCCTCCACTTTGGCTGTTGACTTCAGTTTAGGAAGCCCTCCAGCCAATGATAACATTTCATCACCACACTGGCTGCATACATAGCCATGGAGCCCAATCTACACAATTGTGTTAGATGGCCATTGAACCTACAAGAAGATTCATCCGTCCTTTGGCAGATCTCATTTTTTTCCTGCTGGGTGCCTAGTCACCCTCCTCACCAGAAAAGCCTGGTAGAAAAACCAGTTTAGACTGGCTTAAAGAATTGATAAATGCATTTTCAAATAGATGAGGACAGTAGCTGACACATTTAATGTAGTTATAGAATTCATTCCGAGCTAGTTAATAATCCAGTTACATAAGAGGAGTGACCTATATGCAAAAAGGCTAATCTTCCTTTCAGAATTGCTAATTATCATCATCATCACTCCCATGAGTGTGGTCATAGGGTTGCTGCACAGCCGAAAACCTGACCAGTTACTTCCAAATATCTGGGTTGAAAGCTGGAGACTTATTCATTCATGCATAGCATGTCTTGTGCTCACAGACCTTGTGGAGCCCATTCCCTCTCTTGGTCAAGCCACAGCCAATGTACTTCAACTTGAAATCTTGTGTTGGTCACACATGTGAAGCCGTTGATTCCATTGAGGTAACTTTCAGTCCTAGCTGTTGACTTTCATCTAGTAAGCCCTCTAACCAGTGATGCCATGTCACCACACTCACTGCATCCATAGCCTGGAGCCCAAATGCTCACTTGTGCTGGATGACCATTGATCCTCCAAGGAGATTTATCCACCCTTTGACAGGTTTTATCTTTAATTCTGCTGGGTGTCTAGCCACCCTCCTTCTCAGTAAAGCCTGGTACGGGAGCCGGTTTCAACACAGATAATCTGACCATGTGGAAGCCAGTACTGGGTTACAGAGTACCAATAGCATTCCTATGATTACATACATAACATATGCTAAAAGCTTATATAGGAAGTAAATAAATATCAAAATGTTCACAGTATATTTAATTTGTGAGTAGACAAAATGAATATAATTTGAATTCAAAAAGTTAATCACTAAGTAATAATACTTACCTTCTGATACAAAATTCATGCAAGATATTAATTTCAGTGGAAAATATATCTAGGGGGCATAAAGGGTGCATTTTCTTCCCCTGTCATTGATAAATTTGGAATAATCCACATGAGTGTTGGTCTTGATATAGGTTATTCACATGGCTACAAATGAATGAAAATCACCATGGTAATGTTAGCTCTAACAAAAAAAAAAAAAAGTGAATTTGGTGATTTTCTGGGGTTTTTTTTGTTTTTTTTTTTAACCTAAAATTTGTTTTAGCAAGTTTCAGGAAAAAAATAGAAAAAAGAAAAATCAAAAATTGCAATTACATTAATTATTAACATGGATTAATTGAAAAAATTAAAAAAAGAAAAAAGGTTGTTTGATTTAATTTCTGGAAATGCAAAACAGTATAATAAATTCTGATTGAGCATTTGTGTTAATTTTTTTAAATTTTATCTATGCGAAAAATAACAAAACAATGTCATCCTGCACAATTTAGCATTACAATTTTTTGAGTCCACTTAGAGAAATATATCAGTTTCAAAACATTTTCAATATTAAATTGATTAGAATATACGAGTCCAGTTGCAGGTTAATACAGTGGGTCTGGTTATTAGCAGAAATCTTTGGTTGTCAATCAATTATCAACAAGCAAAAATAATTTCATATTGGCCAACCACTAATGAAAATAATTATCGTGATTTGAAGGATATTTCAAAATCATCTTTTGCTTTTCTATTTTACCAGTGACATTTTTCCTCCACCAAAACATTTTCCAAGTTCATTTACATAAACTTTTATATTTTTATTATTTAATATATCAATATTTTTTCTATTAAAATATTATTGATTGATGATTGATTTTATGACATGTCGACCTTTGTTGGGTTATTTAAATGTCAAATTTTGTATAGGACACCCAGTAAGAACTACTTAGGAGTAATGGTCAATCAGACCAACCTCACTATTAGACCACACGGACATGCTCCAAATATTGAGGACATTATGATTTGAATAACAATGTTTTCATTTCTTTCTGAGTAATGCTTACTTTTTTAGCATGAAAACTAATAAACTATCGTTAAATGCAATATACTTTATACTAAATCATATGTCCCGGAAAGGGATATATTTGTTTGAAGTAACAAAGTGGTTTTTGGACTACTGTAACCGAGTACGACAATCTAGCAGGTAACCATAATGGAATGGTCCTCATCGTAGTGGTAGGCAATAGGCAAAGACTATAGGTGTCCTCAATAGGCGTTGTTCCTGTACCTCCACATCAGTCTGTATTTATGGCTGACACCAGCCAATTATATTACTGTGAGGGGGAACCCAGGTGTATGTATATTCATTACATCCCTAAATTACCTTTAAATGCATTTGAATGGTTTTTAACTGGCTGGTTATTTTGCTAATTAGTGTATCAACAGCAACATTTATTTGGAGCTTTGGTCAGCTGAGGTACAAAATAAGCAGTCATAATCATAATTTTTGTGTTGGGCAAATTTTATTTTTCAGTAAATTTCTCTGATATACATTTCATATACAGCATGATATAGTCAAGATATTTTTGTGTGTGTGTATTTTTGATTTGAAAAATAGGAGCCATCTGATCACATTAAATTTATAACAGGTGTTTTCTCAAGGAGACCCCATGACTTGAATGCCTATCGGGACTTAAGCTCTACCCAGATCTCAAGTGGAACTCATACATACAATTCATTGCTAAAGATACTGGAAAAATGGTTGTTATTTTTTTTTTTTTTTTTTTTTACTGATCCAGTAAGTTCCAACTCCTCCTGTTATCCTCTACCTTTACAAGAGCCTGAGAAGGCCGAAAATAGATTACTGCTGCCATACATGGGCACTATATTCTTAACCTGTACAAGTTTAAGGTTAACCATTATCTTCACCATATATCCCTATAAACAGTGCCTTTTACTCTGTAACCCTCTACCAAAAGGGGCTCTTAGGCCTTGTTCAAAGTGAACATTGGTGTAAAGAAAAAAAAAAACAAAAAAAAACCTTGCTTCTGATACTAAGAAATGTGGTTAAAAAAAACAGTTGTAAAATCATTTCTACACCAATGGCTAACACCATTTTTTTAAATAAGTGACATTAAGTATAATATGTATATGTGACATTAATAACCTTTAAAGAATATACAGCAATTTTAGTATCTGTAAATAAACAGTAACAGTTTCAATTTTTTGTATTTTCAGTCATAGTGATGTGTAAGTAGCATAAGTTATCATAAATGTTATCAGTGCAGGGACTGGAGTTCAAATTCCAGTCTAGTATGCATCATTTACTTTTACACATGCTCTTGGGAAAGGTGTGAATTCATCTCTTTTTCCTCCCTACTAGGTCTTAGACAGCAGGCTAGACCAATTCCTCGAGCAGCCAGTCTAGAGAAGGACCACTCCGAAGTCAACTGTAGAGATGGCAACAGGAAACCAGTCCACTATTTTTTCCAAGAAATTATATAGTATTTCACATATAAAGAAAAGAATATGTGAAAAGTTTTCACATATTCTTTTCACTGAAAAGTTATGATCGTCTACAGGCCCAACACACCCTTAAGAAACATCGCTTTAAAAAAAAAAAAAAAAAAAAAAGTTTCCAGAATTAAAATTGATAGTAAAAAAATAAAAATAAATAAAATTTAATAATCCCACAATTTTTTTCTATTAAAACATTCTGTGAAGTGAATGTTTTTTTTTTTTTTTTGTGGGGGATATCAAAACAAGGTCCTGAGTATTTAGAGAGGCTCAAAAAAAACGAAAATAATACTCTTACAAGGACAGGGGAAAGTCGGTGTTAGAGAATATAGTGTAGTAGAGAATGTCTAGATTGGATTGCTTCAATAGACCACAAGTTTGAAATGAATGTTTCCTTGTTATTGAGTTTGCTGTTGGACAAATTTAAAATTGATTGAGTTACTCGAAAATACTCAAAAATTTCTGTATTGTCCTTTTTGCCAAAAAGCAAGTCCACCAAACTGGAAAACTTAAAAATAAAATGGTACTATTCTGGTAAACAGTTGACGACCATTATTTGGAAATCCTGAACAGTGACATATTTTGGCACTGGCAATATAAACACTTCTTGGAATATCAATCAAGCTAACACTTTTTCTTTGTGTTAGTAGCGGAAAAATTTATGTGAAGGAATTTAGTTCTCCCTAAGAAACTGACCGCTTACGAACAAACCAAAAAAAAAAGGGATCTCTAGTGTTAATGTGGGCGTGAATGAAAGTATGTGATCATCGAAGGGTTCTACTTAAGAAAATTCGCTATTTCGTGTGCTTTGATCAGAGATAAACAATTAAGTTGTATGTTCAAAAGAGACAGTGAAATGGGGTTTTAAAATATGAGGAAAAAGAAGCATTAAACTAAAAAAAAGGCAAGATATTTAAGAGGCATTTTTGGTTGTTGTGGTCCATTTGGAAAAAAAAATGTAACTTGTGTACTAGGCAGAGTGCAGAGAGGTTCTTAAAATCGCTTAGAAAAATAAATATTTATTTTTTTTAAATAAAAAAACAAAACTTAACTTAAGTTTTTTAAGTGTTCCGTCTTAAAAAACAAAAACGCGATAACCATATAAATGCAATTATAGACGCAAAAATGACGGGAAAAATAGTTTTCAATTACATGATTTTTATTTAAAAGCCATTTCTATTTAAAAATATTCAATTACGCTATTTTATCTGAACGAAGAAAGAATGGTGTAGGTAATTTAAAGATAGCTAGAGAAAGAAAGGGAGGGAAATTCTGATGAAAATACGAGAAAAACCGGGCAAATGAAATGGACAAGAAAGAAGGGGCTAAAAGTGATCCAGGTACATCGAAAGAGAAAAAAAAGAAAAGAAATGTGAAATATTATGATTGTTAGAAGAGAGAGAGGTTAAAATGCAAGAGAGAGAGAGAAATCTTTAAAAAAAATCAATGGTAGAAAACTAAAGTAGGTCGGTCACACAGACTTTACATACATTTCTCTCAGACATTGATGAATGCAGAGACGAAGCAACGAAAACGAGTGGAATATAGATCAGATTTTAATTTACTCTTTCTTTATTCAGGAACCTAGCAGTATTACTTTAACTTTACGTTCAATCTTCCTTGTACATGCGTTCTTTGCAAATAAATAAAATATGCGCTGGAATCTTTTTTTTTAATTTATAAAAAAGGAAAAATAATTTTTTTTTAAATTTTTTTTATTCATCTTTGTTAGGTTGATTTTTTTTTAATTTTTTTAAATGAATTTTTAGGATTTTACCAATTCCAAAAATGCTTACGAAATTTAGTTCAGTTGGAACTTTTATAAACTTAATATTTTTGTTTTAAAAAATAAACATAATTTTTTTAATTGTCAGAATCTTTTTCGAAATCCACGTGCGTGGTCATTATTGCCATTCATTCCTCTTTTTTTCTTTTTTTTTTTTTTTTTACACATACAACTTCTTCGTCCCCAATCCCCACTTAAGTCCTGAAGAAAAAGAAAGAGAAAAACAACTAAAGCCTAAAATGCGTGACTTCATAGAAAATGTTCAATCATTTGTGCGCAAAACTTTAAACAATGAATATACTCACCGCAACAAACCTAAGGCCTGGGACGTGAAGGGAAAAAAAGCAAGAAAATTATTGAACAGGAAAAAAAAAATTCCTTTTTAGCCTCAGTTGTTGGAAGGGAGGGCCAAGAAGGAAGTTGGCTTGGGGTGTTCGGTTTCAATACGGTCACCTGGTCAGTCTATTGGTAGTCATAAAAGTTAAACTGTCTAACTATGCTCAGATGTGAGCGCAGACTTAAGCTTGGAAAGGCCGATTTATTTTCCAACCAGGACCGGGAACGTGTTTAAATATGAGCGGCAGGAAAGCTGCTAAAGAAACACGGAATATAAAAAAAGAAAAGAAATAAAACGACAAAAGCGAAAAAGGAAAAGTTAAAAATAAGCCTAAAAAATTATTTAAAAAAATCATAGGACCGGGAACGTGGTTACAGAAGCGAGCGACCACGAAAAGAAGGCTGTGCACGCTTCGTCCTCGTCCTTCGTTTTAATCTGCTTTTTTCTCTCTATCCTATTTATTTTCATTCATTCAGATTTGTCTTATTTTTATCCCCCAACCCGCTATTTTATGCATATTCTTTGTAAGTGTTATAGATGTACGTACGATGTTAGTTTATTTATTAATTTATCTTCTTTTTTTTTCATTTCGTACTTTTTTTGGAGGGGGGCGCAAAAACACAAAAATAAAGAAAATAAATAAATAAAAAAAAACAAAAAAACATCTACAACTCTTGTTTAATGACTGACCTTTTTTTTTTTTTTCTTTGGTTTCCTTCCACCTACCAATATTTTGAAAAGAGAAATCTTACCATCTTTTATGTTCTTATCTCGGGTATAGTTGATTTTAGCGTTTCAAATGATTTTTTATATAACACTGATTTATCTCCCTTACATCAGATGCAATATTTTTTTAAAACTATTTTTAATTTTTCTATGAAATGAAATTGAATTTACATTTGTGACTAGACTACAGGCACTGACCAGTCTCAAAAACAAAACAAAAGGTAGAACCTGCTTGCACCTGAAATAAGACAAATGTAAAATTTGTAAATTAGTGTTAGTGTTACAGTGTATGTTTGAAACGCTACAATCGACTCTTTTTTTATTCCTTCCTTTGTTATTTTTTTTAATGGAATCTTTTTTCTTTTCTTTTTACCTTTTTCCTCTTTATTTGCTATTTTTGTGTCTGATTGTATGTCTATGAATATGATGTACAATCAATAATGTCTTGATTTGATTTCAGATTTTCCTACATGTATTGATTTTTTAGTTTCGTCGTGTCTTGTATTTTGCCAAATCTCTCGGTCTTCAATAATTTTAGTCTAAAATTTTTAGAGAAGCTTAGGAATTTTTTGAATCCGTGCAAAATAATACTTATGGCGATGGCGGGGGTGATAACCATTCTGCCTGAGTTCATAACTTAATCGATAAAAATTAATCAACTGATTTAAAATCGATAAGTTAAGTAAAATTATTGGTAAATTTTACATACAGACAAAAAAGAAAATAATTTATGAAATAGGATTTTTTTCAATTATGTCTTCTACTACTCTACTTGGTTTGGAAAGAAAGAGACTGCACTGACAAATGAAAAATATGGCTCTCTCTAGCAAGCAAGAAGTTCTCTAGTACTAGGTTGGTGACAGTCTTACCAAATGCACTATGAAGGAAAAATGATTTTAAAAGATGAAAAAAGCAACTGCCCTCTCGTGAATTTTTTTATTTTTGTGTTGTTTTTTCTTAGGAAAAAAAAGGTCGTTATATTTTATTTTCTCAAATGGAAAAAAAAAAAAAACTTAAAAAACCTAATAAATGGAATTCTTCCTGGAATTTTCGCGTTTTTTTTTTTTTATCAGCCGTTAAAAATAAAATAAACATTGTTTATAAATTTATAATCTTCAGAAAAAAAAAAGGTTAAAAAAAAAAGTGAATTTTTTTTTCTTAAATGAAAGATTAGAGAGGCGGCAGGCACACTACTACAAAGAGAAGGGTAGAACCGGCTTCTCAGGGTTTTAATAAAGAATCCCTTTAAAAACTACTAAGTAAAATCTGCCGTCTCCAGCAGGCATCACTTTACACAGAATGCGTAACTAAAAGTATGCCTGCTGCTGGAATTTATCTGTGGTCCATTACTGGCCAGAAGTAAAGTGAGCCCTGGACTTAAAAAAATAACGGCTCCCGTTTATTGGTCAAGTGCTCCAGACAATTTATTTTTTATATATTATAAACTCTAAAATTAAAAAAAAAGCCAAAGAGAATTTCCTCATCCAGTGATTTCATTAATTTTTGTTTTTAAGAATTTTATTTATTCTTTCTCCTTCATTTTTAGTTATTTTGCTAAAAAAAAAAAAAACCCTTTTTTAGCAATATTCGGTTTATCGACTAAACATTCGTTTAAAAAACGATGTAAGTGTACTGTAAAAAATGAAATGCGCTATCTAAATTCCAAATTCACTGAAATGTTTTATTTGGCTAACTCTAACAACTCTTTCTGTTGGCAGATAAAAAATATTTTATTATCAAACTGTATGAAGACTCCCACATACCCCCACAAACTGGAAATTCTTTTTTTTCTTTTTTTTTTTTTTTTTACAGGTTTTACACAACAATCAACAGCAATGTTAATATATTTTTTTAATTCAGGAACTCCCAAAAGATTAATTAAACATATTTAAATTAAACAAATAAATTATTATTAATAATAATAAATAAAAAAGAAAATTAAAAAGCTGTATTTACTTTAATTATGACCAAAAAGGTAAAAAAAATAAATAACTCCTTAGGAATATAAGAATATATATATATATATATATATAGTATTAGAAATTTATATACTCGTCAAGTAACATTAAAATTGAGCCAAACATTTTTTTCTGTTAAATATTCACATGCATTTTGTTTGTACTATTATGTCAATGTATGAGGTATAAAGAAAACTAAAAGGACACATTGTCAGTTAGAGTTCAAGCAGCTTGCTTTCTGAAATATAAAAATTTGGAAGTTACAATTTATTTGCTTTCTTTTTTTCCTTTCCTTTTTTTCATTGTGGATAAGTTAAATATTTTTACAAGACCAAATTTTCACCCCCTCATCTTCCACACACTAAAAGAATTTGGTTGATTGATTTTATTTAGTGGCATATCAACCTCTATGGGTTATTTAATGCCAAAATCTAATCATTTGGACACTATTTTATTTTCAACTAAATACTTTTTGAATATAATTGTATGCCTTCAACTAAGATAAAATGTATTGTTGGTAATTTTTCTATAAAGTTGTATTACTGGTCATTTTGTTTTAAAATTGTATTGTTGGTAATTTTATTATATAAAATGTATTGCTGGTAATTTTTCTATAAAAATGTATTTTTATACTTTTATTGTGTTTTGTTTTTGTTTTTGTTTGAGAGTTTGGTACTTGCCCATAGCTGGGACCCTAACTGGTGCTACCACCCCAGGTCAGGATGAACCTGGGAACAACAGCAATTAAGATGTGGTTGCATGCTCCTCAAACCTCCAATTTCACAGAAGCTTTGCTGCCAGATGTAGTTTACCATCATACCCAGGATTATACTAAAAGAAGTATTCCCTAATATCCATGTCAATACCAGAACTGATCAATTTTTGTCACTACCCTAACATAACACTTCCCACTATAAATATTGAGCATAGATAGAGCCACCTCCTCATTGGCTTTAATCAAGTTTCCATAGATCAGGTCTATGTTCCTTGAATCTAACTGAGAGTTCTCTGGGTCGTAATGAGAGAGTTCTTGGAATCTGTTAAACACATTCACTGCATACTAGGATGATAGATTTTTGTCACGGTAGACTGCTTTCCCGTCAATAGCTTTCATGGGATCCGCTGTTGGTCTATTCGAAACTCTAAAACTCAGTTTAACTGTGGCAGAGACGATTCAATGGTCAGATCCCACGGAAGAGAAAGATGAGTATGCTCGGCAGTCCTTGATGCTATTCTGCCACTTCTTACGGACCAGTATGAAGAAGTCCAGTTAGCTCAGGCATCAGAAGCTCGAGAAAATCTCAAGAAAACCTCGATGTACCACTGTCACCCTTCTCAGAGCAATAAGAAGAAGTTAACAGCTGCTAAAAAATCCCTCGACCATGCTTATCTTGAAGCAGAAGAAGCTTATATAAATGGGAAAATAACTGACATTTCCCATCTTCATATCAACCAACAACACTCTGCAGCTTGGAAAACTATAAATGAACTAGTGGGAAAGGGATCAAAACCTCCACCAACAATTAAAGGTGGCAGCCGTGAGCAATGGCTTGGTAACTGGCTTTCTCATTTCAAAGACCTCCTTGGTAATCCTGCAAGTCTTTCTGACCATGTGTCCATCCCAAAAGTTCAAATTAGTAGTGCTTTGAATATATCAACAGGAGAGTACACCATTGCAGATTTGAAATGTGTTCTAATGAAGACAATGAACAAAGCTCTTGGTCCTGACAAGATTCCGGTCATCTTATGGAAGGACCCTATTTTTCACCAATTACTTCTTGATCTGTGTAATTATGCAAAGGCCAGCCACGTTTCACCAACCATCTGGCTACGATCGCAAATCATCCCCATCCCCAAAAAGGGTGATTTGACATTACCAACCAATTATCGCGGTATTTCATTGCTTCCTATAGCTGCGAAAATCTATAACAAGCTTCTAAATCGAATTCGCGCTGAAGTTGAACCCATTCTACGCAAAAACCAAAATGGTTTCCGCCTAGGTCATTCCACTCTTGGACAAATCCTCACATTGTGTAGAATAATTGAGGAAATCACATTCTGCAATAAAACTGCAGCTCTTATCTTTGTAGACTTCAGCAAAGCTTTTGACTCAGTCAACCGCGAGATTATGTTTGAAATTCTTGAACTCTACGGCATACCAGTAGAAATCATTGAAGCAATCAAAGTATTGTACACCAACACACAGGCCACTGTCCTGACCCCAGATGGAGAAACAGAACCTTTTGATATTCTGGCTGGCATTCTCCAAGGTGACACACTTGCACCTTTCCTTTTCATCATTGTAATAGACTACATCATGCGTATATCAGTGGATACAATCAAGGAAAATGGACTGATGTACCAGCCTAGAAGAAGCTCATGTCATCCTGCACTTTACATCACCGATGCTGATTTTGCCGATGACATTGCACTGTTGTCTGACAACCTCATTAGTGCCCAAGCACTCCTTTCTTCTCTTGAATCAGCAGCTAACTGTTCAGGTCTACACCTAAATGAAACCAAAACTGAGTGTATGCCAATTAACATTCGCAAGAATCACAAGATCAAAACACTCTCAGATAACATCCTCAAATGTGTCGAAAACTACAAGTATCTAGGATCACACATCAAGAACTCTGAGAAAGACTTCAACATTAGAAAAGGCATAGCATGGACTGCTTGTAACAAAATGGATAAGATCTGGAAAACCAATCTTGCTCGTCAATTCAAAATCCAACTTTTCCGTGTACTTATTGAGCCAATCTTACTCTATGGCTCTGAAACTTGGACTCTCTCAGCAAAACAACAGCGCCGTTTAGATGGATGTTGTACACGTCTTTTAAGAAGAGTGCTTAATCTCTCATGGCGAAACCACCCAACTCTAGAAATGATATATGGTGACTTGCCGAGAGTATCAACTTTAGTTTGTAAGAGACGTGTCCAGTTCACCGGGCATTATGCACGTGCCACAGATGAACTTGTGTCATCCTTTGTACTCTGGAGGCACCCATCATCTGACAATCGATCACGCAAGTTAACCTTTCCAGATAGGATAAAACGAGACACATTGATCCCTAAGGAAGATCTTTTAGGTGCTATGACAGATAGGGAACACTGGAGAGGTGTAGTGAGTTGAATCTCGGCTGAGGCCGCAAGATGATGATGATGATGATAAATATTGACCATGTATCACACTGGAAAGATGATTGCCAAGTAGATTGTTTGCAAATCCTGACATGTTATTATCAACAGGAAACAATCTTGAGAATCAATCTTATCTTGCATTTCCAGATGTATAGTCATGTGATCAAATATACCTTTTTTCCCTATAATTCATTGTGATTTTTATGTAATAATGAGATAATTTCTTTGTACATTATTCCATTTGGACTGTTATCCTTATCTTGAATGATTTTATATTTACAAAGTTTCTCCCTAGCCTTTCTCGGGCACTAAATGTTTTCTTTCTTTGAGATTTCTGTACACACATAAATATAATTTTTTATCTCTTCTTTTATGAGCTCTGTTCTATATTCATTTCTTTCGAAAATGTTAAATTCATTTATTTTGAAAGTCCTTATCAGCAACAAGTCATAATTCCTCCTGCTGCAACTAGTGACCAACAGCAACTGCATTACAATCAAATAGTGCTTAAATTGTTACATATTCATGATGAGTACAACAGTAAATGTATTAATGTACAATAAGAATTCCTCATCCAAAAAATTCAGATAGAAAATAAATAATTTCTTTTTACTTATAATAAATTTTAATTTGGTCCCCAAATTTGTGTAGTGGAAGTTGGCATTTATCATTGTTTTGCCTCAAGTCAAAAGCCCATATTTTAATTCAGCACTTCTGTGTAAGCAGCACATTCATAAAAACATTTTATTTTCAGAATTTTGAGAAGCCCTTGGAGTCATCAATGAATATTTCAAATTTATAGCAAGCAAAAAAATCAACTATTCAATATGAATGAAAAAGTAACCTAATTTAATACAATAGTGCTTGAGTTCTCAAAATGTTCACATTGAAAACTCACAAACTCAACACAATTTTCAAAATTATATGCAAAGTCCTCTTCCAGGATCATCATCATCTGCCTCATTCTGTTCTCCTTATTGTCCATAGTCTGAAATTTCTCCCCTTTTAATGGCAATTTCAATTTGGGGAAAAGCAGACATCACAATAAGTCAAATCTGAACTGTAAAGTGGAGACCAACTTGGGTGATGTGATGTTTTGCCAAAAGATGCAGATGTGTGGGTAGTATAATGGATAATGTCTTGGAATGATAAATCAGGGAACCAAGCTCAAATTCCAATTGAGTTTGTTATATTCACTTATGCACTAATAACTTTGGGAAAGGTATGAATTCATCTCTTCTCCTCCAGCTGTGGATTAAGTAGTAGGACTTGTATCCGAAAAAATCATTTATCTCAAAACAAAAATTCTTCATGCATTATTCACTCACAAAAAAAAAACTATTTTTAAAACATGTTTCAGTTTTAAATAACCCACAATACAAATGACTGGATACTTATTAAATTATTCATGGAATCCATAGATTTTCTAATTCTTGCACTGTCAATTATCAATTTCCATTGATTGCAGTTCATATATACCAGGAGTTCAGTTTGTTGAAAGCCTTCGAGATCAAGGATTACTTTTTAATAACCATAAAGCATCAGTACCAAAATTATCTCGGTTTTCCTCATTGAATCAATTATTAGAATGTTCAAAAAGTAATTTCAAAAGAAGTGTAAGTTAATTGTCTATATTTCTGAGATAAGGTTATGTACATTATTCAGACTATTGTCCTCATCTTTGTCACCATATTTATTACAACATTTCAGCCATTGTACACTCTGGCCTTCTTCAGGTGGTTGGAATGTCAAACTGAACCCTTTATTTCACTCACTGGGATAAACTGTCCATGTGCAATGGATGTCAGTTATCAGTTATCTCCTGTTAATTTTCCCAGTTCTCCTTAGCCAGGTATTGAACTCACACTCTTTGGGTTCTGTCACTGGATCTAACCAACACCTTTATCCACTGTGCCATGTGTCCTTGAGGACATTGGGGTATGAGTTTCTGGGTATTATAAACTTAATGTTTCAGCAACCATTTTTACCAGTGCTCATATTGCAATTTTTGCTGTTATTATTGCATGTTTTTTACCAGAGCTCATATTGCAACTTTGTTGTTATTATCGCTTTTCTCTGGCACTCCTTATTACTGGTTCCCATATTGTATTTATTTCTATGCTTGGTCGGCTCAGCAGATTTTTGTGGCCTAGCATATGTGCTGATTCCTTAAGTTTACGAATTTTCCAATGGTGTTCCTTGTCTATGATCTCAACTTGATCCCACAGAGGGCGGTGATCTCCCTTCTCTCTCCATATATGGTCAGCCACGCCTGATTTTTTCACTTCCCCTCATGTTACAGCTTACTGGTGTTCTTGAAGCCTTACCGTGAGGGGGCAGCCTGTCTCCCCATTATATTTCTTTCCACAGCTGCACGGGATAGCATACACACAGTCTTTGGTCATGTTCTCCTCTATGGGGGGTCTTACTCGGGAGAGATATGTCTACCCCAGTGAGCGAAATAAAGGGTTCAGTTCGACATTCCAACCACCTGAAGAAGGCCGGAGCGTACAACGGTTGAAACATTGTAATAAATATGGTGACAAAGATGAGGACAAAAGTCCAAATAATGTAAATAATGTTATTTAAATATTATTTATCAAAAGTATTATCACCTTCATTTTCAATGACTACAAACCAATGGGAAGGCAAATACTCAATTCTGCAATTACAGAAATCTACTCCCACCCCCACAAATAGTTGAAAGACTGTTTTCAACTTCTTTGTTTCTAAATGTTCTACTATTTATGAAATGTTCTATTGATAGAAACAAATAAAAATCTGTAGGTGTTAAATCTGGTGAGTATAGAGAAGGTGGAAGAACCTCTTGTCCTAATAATCTGGTATTTTGTGGGGGGTTGTATTTATTGTCATGCTGAAGAATAATGTGACACTGCAAGAATGCTGAAAATCTGAAGAAAGAAAAAAGGACTAAATTAAATCAAAAGTGACCACAAAGACAAACAAGATAGTAGATAGATTGAAAGACATAACGAAAACAAGAGAAAATATACTCTTATTGTTGCTTCCTACTTAGCCTCCCGTCCAAATGTCCAACTCTTGCAGCTGATTAATGAGATGATTACTTCAATCCAAACCCTGCATTATCCCACATTGAGTTTAGTTTTGATCATAAGGCTAGCAAAGAATCATCATCATATTGGGTTTTGGTCCAGGCAGAATGAAGACACCAAGTGAGAAAAAATAACTTGAGTAAAAGTAAATGCTTTTATATACTTTCTTTTGTACAGTGTTTGATTAGTATTGACATTAGAATTTATCAATCTCTCATGCAGAAAATTATCGACCCAACCCTCTTGATCATGACACTTTGGCTGGTTTAGTTAAGTCTGGCTTATGTCAGATTTCTCTTCAGGCAAGCAGTCACATGATATCAGGCAATGCAGTCGTTTCGGCATCTGCAACCACTACTCTCAGCCGCTTTGATTCCTTGCATTTATTGACATTCACCTAAAACCAGCATGGGGTATTATGCTATTAGGAGATTCAGTGTTTCCCCTGTCTTTCAACAAGAGCCCTTTTGTTGTCTGTCTCTGGGAAATTAATTACATTTCCAAATTGGGTGATCCCCTTTTCCTATGGGTAGCAGTCACAGGTATCAATCCGCCCCAATAACTTCTTCTCACACCAATACTTACCAATGGGCATGGGCAATTCCTCCACCTTCCTCAGTATTTCACATTGTCTACCCCTTGGCCAAACTAGCTCCTGACCGTTTGGCGTGGCTTAACTTATGGTCATTAATTAAAAAATTATCATTTCAAATTTTGTTTATGCAAAATTTTCCCACCCTGATCTTGGTCAAAATTAGATATTTACCAGATGATTCTCCAGTCAGCCATTCCCCCAATCCTGTCAGGGCCATTGCACTCCAACCACAAGGAAACTCTATTCTTGAGTTTTGGATACAGATCAAATTTTATCCATCCTACATATTTTGTATTTTCTTAACCTGTACTTTGGAGTGAGGTTATTAATCAGCTGTCAGTTTAAAAATCACCACATGGCTTCTTGTGGTAATATTGCCTTTCCTTAAGTAGTTTTTCTGGTTTCTCTCAGTCTGTCCATCGTTCTAAATTGATTAAACCTTTCTTTCCATTTACCAGCACCAAATAGTGTCACACATTCTTGTTTTCTCATTTTGTGAGTACAAAGAATGTAATTGATATCTTGAAGGACATACTGAAAACAAAAGAAACTATACATTCATTTTGTTTCTCATTTCATGAATAAGGACCTCGCTAGAAACATTGGTTAAATGAAACCCAGAGGACAAGGTGAGGGAAGTGTGGTTTTGGATAGAGACCACCAAACTAGTTACAGATAATAATTTTATGGCTACAGGTTGGTGAGGAAAAGGGTAAAGTAATGATTCTATGTCACTTGTTGATAGGGGTGGAGGATGCATGTGTCACTAAAGGAACAAGCTTTTCTTAGGCTTGAAAATTTTGGTCAAGAGGAAAAATCACAGACCTAACATGATAATTAGGAATGAAGGAATTCAGATAATAATTTTATGGTTACATTAAAAATAACATCTTTTTTGTGTTAGGTGAAAGACTTATTCCCTGAATGGCAGCAGCATGAAGAGCAGATATGAGGAAGTAGGAGGAAAGAAAGGTACTGGAATGAGCAAGAGAAGTGGGGAGAACAAGATGGTGGATCGATGTATTGCAAACCACCACTCCTGCTAGAAGAGCTTCCCATATTTGAACATACAAGGGCCACCCAGCAGCACCTGTGGAGAGATTTGATTGGGTGATAGGAGACTTGAAGGCATCCCAGAACAAACCAACCCCAACCCAATTTTTGGAGGTTGGACTCCATAGCCATGGAGAGATCCCAGGGGTGAGAAGTGAGAGAAGAGAAGACAGACAGCAGCAATTGAGGCAGAGACGCACTTCCATTACGCCATGTAATTTGCTTCCACAAAGAACTACTGATCATGCCTTGTTAGATAAATTGAGCAGAGTGATCTGATGAAATTGCAAAGTAGAAGAATTGAAAGTCTCTATTGTATGACAAAGAAAGAGAAAGAGGGAGACAAGTGTGTCATCAGCATTCTCTAATTTGCTGCCTGAAGAAGTTTTCAACTTAAAGTTTGAAACCTCGACTCTGACTTGGAAATGAAGGACAAAGTGTCATGAAATTAGACTACGAGTGAATGGTCATTATCCTGCATGCTTGTAGATTCTTATATGAAAAAGTATTCCTGTATAAACCTCAGTTATATAAACCTTCTTGATTTACACAACTTTCTTTTTTTGTCTCATAACAGCTTCCCACCTGAACGACACTAGTCCAATGATATCTGATAATGATTTGATCCTTGCCTGCCTTGAGATCAAAACAAACACAATGTGGGACAGGGAGAGGCTTGGATCAAAGTGACCTACTTTGCAGTTAGCCACAGGATTCAATCGCAGATATACCAGTGACTGAGGATTGAAAAGTGTTATCATGTAGCACAGGGGCCAGGATTCCCCTCAGTGTTATAATAACACCTTTCTTCTTTACCAAACCAGGACATTTTCAATATAATGTTTCATTTTCCCAATCAAGTTGCTGACAATAAACATCTGCAATAATGGTCCTTCCATGTCCCATTACCTCGTAATGGATATCAACTTTCATATTTCACTAGACACAAAGCAAGAACGTCTGTGGATGGAGTCCTGGTTTTGGTACTGGCACTGGTTTCTCAGTCTTTTGCTTTCTGTTGACATAAAAGAAACATTTTTTATCATCTGTAACAATGCAATGCAAAAATAGTTGGCATTTCTGATTAAAAGATATTGTAAATTGTGGAACATTGTATTCAGTTAACAAGCAAAAACTCATGAGGAATCCAAATTCCTTCTTTGTAAGTTTTTCCAATTAAACTCTGAAATGCACTATTGGATAGAAGAGATGATAATCTGATTCTAGACACTGTTTCCTGTCATTCAACCTTGTTTCTGCATTCATTGATTGACTCCTAATTCACAGCTGTGAAATACATAATTACATTCTGAACACTAATAAAGTAATTACAATAATTTAAATGCTGATAGACTGTAGCCTTTTTCTTTGCCAGTCCGTCCGATGTCCAATCTCTGTGACTGATCGATGAGTTGATCACTTTGATCCAAGCCTTGCCCTATTCCACATTGTGTTTGATTTTGATCATAAGGCTGGCAAGGTTCAAATCATTGACAGGAATCATTGTATTGGTTTGGTCTGGGCAGAGTGAAGTCACAAATAAAAAAAACAATTTGAGTAAAAGAAAATGTTTTTACATATTGTATAGGACTTGGTTAATTCTTGATATTAAAAGTTATTAGTTCTTCATGCAGAAAATATTGACCTTTCCTGCTTCGTAGGTTCAGAGTGACAATTCAGTTGGTTTAGCTAAGTCTGAGCAAAGCTTCTGGCACATGGCTTATGTTGGAGGCTTCCTTCAAGCAGGAAGTCACATGAGATCAGGTGAAGTGGTCAACACTAGTCCGGTGTCTGAAAAAACTGTCTTGGCCACTTTGATCTCCTGTTTATATGGACCTTCACCTGAAACTGGTATGGGGTACAACATAGCCTGGGGTTCTGGTGATTTCCCTAATTGCCAACAAGAGCCCATTGTTGTCTGGTCTTGGGAAATTAATTACATGCCCAATTTTGAGGAGATCCCATCTTCCATGAATACAGGATATTGATCCACTCTAACTCTACTTCTCATTTTGGTACCTCACACCAACACTAGGGCATGGGCAATTCCTCCACTGACCTTGATATTTCAACTGCGCCTGCCACCTTGGCTACACTTCAACCAATAGTCTCTCAACCACTTGGTGTGGCTTAACTTATGGTCATTAATTAAAATTATCATTCAAAATTTCGCATAGGCAAAATTGCTCATAACAGGTTTTGCTTAAAATTCAGAAATTTACCAGCTGCTTTCTCCCATAGTCATCCCCACAATCTTGCCAGGGTCTTGCCCTCCAATTACCCTAGGTTACACAAAGAAACTCTATTCCCTTGATTTGGTTACAGATCAAATTTTATCCATTCTGCTTATATTGTGTTTTTGTAAATGGTATTTCTGGAGCCGCCTCATTAAAACTTGTCACATGGCTTCTTGTGGTAATAATACCTTTAAGTAATTTTTCTGGTTTTAGAGAATTAAGCTTTTCCCTTGGAAAAAGAGAAATCTCCCTTCTTTTTCTCAATCTGTCCATTGTGCTATTCATTAGCCCTTCTCATCTTATTCCAAGCTATGTTTTTGATTTAACTCCTTTCTTTCCATTCACCAATGTCAAATAGTCTCATGGACAAGTTTCAAAGCTCAATCACATATTTATGAATATTAAATGTGTAGGTTTTACAAGGAATTGACAGAAGCAGAAAAAAGCAATAAACTCAAATTAGTAAACTCTAAAACTTCTACAAGATAAATGAAGTGATACCAAAATTTATTTGCCAAAGAAATAAAAGAAAAAGGGACAATGTGTGTCTGTTTTTTCCAAGTTTTAAAAAATGAAAGCAGTTTTTATTTCTTTTACTAAAGTTCACATAATACAAGGCCCAACTGACTCTAGACTTGAAGAGGTTAAGCTTGTAGTGTTCAAAGAAGCATCCACACAGAAGTTTGTTCCACAAGATAACAGTTCTTGAGAAGAAGCTTTCTGAATAGAACATGCTACTTGCCAAAGAAATGCATAGGGAATGAGGGTGATTCAATTCTATGGATGTAGCAAGTATTGACTGCAAAGTTTCTGAGTTGGTGGCACTAAAGAATGGAGCTTATCTGAACATTTACTGATGTAATGAATATGCATACATCTGGGTTCCCCCTCACAGTAATATGATTGGCTGGTGTCAGCCATAAATACAGACTAATGTGGAGGTACAATACAACACCTATTAACTACACCTATTGTTTTCACCTATTGCCTACGCCTATTGCCTACTACTACGATGAGGACAAGTCCATTATGGTTACCTGCTAGTTTGTCCTACTCGGTTACAGTAGTCCAAAACAACTTTGCTAGTTCAAACAAATATATCCCTTTCTGAGACATATCATTTACCATGGAAACAGTGCTAGATTTGCGAGATAGTGACTATGGGAAAGAAACTGTAGGGTGGAAAATAAGACATCTCCCACAAGACAGGATAAACAATTTTGAACTATAACAAGACTGGAAAGTGAGGGTTGTGAAGCTCCAACTCAGATATGGTAGCAATACTCTAGTTTTGGTCTTATCTGAATCTTGTAAAGATAGAGCATGACAGAAACATAGTACAAGGAGCCAACTATGTAGTAGATGTCTTCATTCTTTTTTATGCCATTCTCCGCAAAGTCATCTTGTCCTTCTTCCTCAAAAAGTATGTCATCTTAATTGCCATCCAGTGCATTTGTGATGCAGCATTTTTTCAATAACTTTGCCACAATAGCTTTAGAGATACATGCTTCTCTTAGATTTCCAATATCCATATAACAGAAAGCTCTAGTCAGCAAATGCAGCCTGTTGAAATGAGTAATTTGTGTGTTTGCTCTAAATTCTCTCTTCAAATTTCAATTATTTCAAAACATAATGTAAGCTAACATAATCATTATCATCAGTCCCAGGTGTGGTTGTAGGGTTGCTACCCAACTGAGCACCTGACCAGTTCCCTCCACATATATTAGTTGAAAGCTGGAGAGGTATCCATTCATGCATAGTGTGTCTTGGGAAAGTAGATTTGGCAGAGTCCATCCCTCTCCAGGATAAACCAAAGCTAATGTCCTCCAATTTGAAGGCTCATCTTAGTCACAAACATGTGGCCATTGATTCCACTCTCCTCACCAGAAAACTTCAATGGGAGACAAGTTTAGTTGACCCAACCATGGTAGTATGGTACCCATAGCACTTGTAGAGTGACCTAACATAATTATATAAACTATATACATTCTTATTTTTAATCAATAAAAATTGGACAAAAATTGGAAAAATGTTAAATTCAGAATAAATTTAGCTGCTACAAATTTTAAAATGGCAGTACATATATACACAAGAGATGTTTTATATTTTCCAGACTTTCATAGATACAGGTGTATATTATATATGAGAAATTATTATAAACAAATAATTAAGATATCCATTTTTCATGACAGTGATTTTACAAAATCCTATTATTTATTTATTCTTTTTTCTTCTGTTTTGCAGACCATTAATTCCATTTATGCAGCATGTTGCAACTGACGTTATCTTGGCTTCAGAACCGTAAGTACATTTCAATCAATATTGTTTTTCCTTACCTAATTCCATTCTTTCAGTTCTTTATTACTGAAACAAATTTGAAACATAATATCATTATAGAAAAACAAACTAATAAATATATACATACATACACACACACACGCGCACACCAACTTGAAAGTACTCAGAGTGCATACGTCTGCCAACACTATTGTCACTAAAACTGAATGAAAATCAGTCCATAGGTGCAAGGGAAGTAACTGTGTAAGTCTCAATTTTTCAATATTTTCAGGCTATTGTATATATGAAATATCTCTGTCAAAAAAAATTATGAATACATCCAAAAACTTAATCAGTTATTCCTTGGCCTATGTCACACTCTTTTACAAAATGTTATTGCAATTCAGTGAGAACTTGTGGAGATATTGTGTGACAAAACAAAACATAGGTGAAGGCATAACATTTATCCATTTTGTTAGTAGATATAAAAATATTCAGCATGCTAAAAATATGATAATATATATATTTCAGCAAACGTTTTATTAATTTCAAATGTTCACCTAAAAATATTGGGTAGCCTAAAAAATTTTTCTCTGTGCTTCTCAGTAGATGACATTAGGAGCATTTAGATTTAACTTCTTCATCCAATAAAAAACACTTTGTATTGTGAGAGCTGATATATCAACAGTTTGTCCTTCCACAAGAGCTTCTGGTAAATTGCCATCTTCCAATCTTACCATATGCAGTGTTACCTTTGGCAATGTTTAACCTTCATGCCTGCAAAATACAGTGTCAAAAGTACAGTTATTCCCTTGACATTGCTATTACTTTATACACTTTTGACTTCCTCAGCAATGTTTATTGTTTTAAAATACAATGATTAGAATTTTTATTTTAAATCCAAACATATGAAAATGCATTTATACATTTTCTTTCTTCTTGAGAATTAACAACAAAGATACTCAATACTAATTATTAGAGTGAATAAAAAACATATTTTTATAGTTATTTATAAAATGACAAATAATAAATATTGCATTATAGTTGGCTTACCTATTTTGATAATTTCATAAATTTTTCAATAAAAACACTTCTTTTCAAATTTCTTTTTTATAAAATGGTAAATAAATCTTTATAAAAGTTAAATAATAAGCATTGCATTATACTTGGTTCACATACATTTATAATCTTGTAAATAAACACATGTGTAGAATAATAGCAGCATCAAAGAAATAACCATCCTTTTGGCACACCATTTTTTTTTGGAGGCATGAAATTTAAACATTGCTTTACCTTATTTGGATGAAGACAAGCCTTTGATACAGGTAGTGGGAGTTCATTTTGCTTGCTCCACAATTTCCTTCAATCCAAATTGTTCTAAAATATCTACTTTTCAATGCTCATCATATTGTTTTCAAAGCAGAACATTTTTATAAATAATGATTCATACAGAAATAGAACCCAGCGACTTTTTCATGTAGAAACTACACATAAAAACAGCACAAACAAGTTGGTGCAAATGATTTTCAACAGTTATTTGGATATTTTAAATCTGTTGATTAAATTATTTCCTTTAAATTTCCTCCTGGCATGGGGCTTGTATGATACAGCAGGTTTATTATTTTCCCAATAGTTTGTTTATTAAACTTATACAATGATTCTTGGCTGAAAGCTTACAATTTGAAAAATTCCCACCAATATGACCCTTTCAGAGAGCATTTGTATTTGATACAAATGAGTAATGTCTTGATTTGATCATTCTTAACTTCGACTCATCTACTTGACTGTAGAGAAATCTCCAGTTTGAAAATTCACAAAACACTTTTAACACATTTGATACTTCACAGTATCTTTTCCATAAACTGTTAAACTTATTTTTACATTTGAATCAAATTTTTACCTTTCTTAAAATAGATATGCATATTCTGCTGAAAATATTGTTCATTTTCTTCCATCTTGAATATTAGAATCAATAAACAAAAATATGGCAGTTTTAACTAAAATATTAAGAAATTTAATGACAAAGTGGAAAAAATTTTCCCACTATATATTTCCACTAAAGATGATATTAAACCAGAGTCATTCTCCATTACTGGCACCACTACTGACTGGGGAATACTTGAAGAGGAGATAAGCATCAGATAACTTCCATTGAAACACTAAGAACAAGATGTCACACCCAGAAATCTAACCCAGCATGGTATGATCAGAGACAAATTTAAATACACTGAGACATGAGATGAAGTTTGCCTTAATCAAGAAAAAATACAAAGAGATTTGTTTATTCTAGTTTCACATGATTTATTTCCAAGATCACATATTTATGAAATCTTAAGAAAGGCTAATCAAAGAAATCATGGTTAAATATTGCTTTATGAATTTTAGTAAAAATTTTGATAAAAAAACATTAACACTGAATTTATTCAACCAGTACTTAAATATGGAGCTGATATCTGGAGCCCAAACTACAAAAAATATCAATTTATTGTAATCTGACCAGGTCAGGTGCCTCAGTTCATCTACAGGCAAAATCAAGCTACCATCTCTTCAGTTAAGATTCCAGTTCATCTATCTATGTGAGGTATACAAAATACTGAATAGCTCTTATAAAATGGAAACAGGAGGATGTGGGATCACTCGCACAAATTGATAAAACAGTACTTGAAAGATCCAACTTCTTTGCCCTGAGAGTGTTAGACATGTAGCTCTTTACCTAGTGATGTTGTGAACACACTAATGCTGGCCATTTTGAAGAAGAAACTGAGAACTCTGCTCAAGTGAGGGGTTTACAGCTATATCATGTTGAAACACTGGTGTCATATGATCAGCAAACTTAAGTAATGTTTAGCCTGGTCAGTACCTAGATAGGCGACCAGGTGCTGTAAGCTTGGATATGCAGGTGGTGTAATGTATAATGGCACAGAATTGGAAATCAGAGAGCCATGTTCTAATTCCAGTTGGGTTTGTTATATTCACCTATGTACAAATCATTATTATCGCCAAAGAATTCTTATTATCAAAAAATATTTTCTGGCTTTAAATAATCTTCAAAAAGTTGATAAGCTGTCAAAAAACATATCAATCAATCAATAAATCAATGCTCAAATGAGCTGAATGACTATTGACTAATTCTAAAATTCTAATTCATGCCAATAAAATGACTATAGAAAATAAATTACGAAAAATTAATTTTCTTTTTTTAATGTTTTTAATTTAGGCCTGACTCACTGTTCATTCCTGACATGGCTGTTCTACAGAAATCTTCCTTAAACTCCAAGACCAAAAGTGTCTTTGTACAAACTGACTACAGAGATGCCGATGTTCAGACTGATCCTTACACACCAGAATATGTTGTCCATCCAGGATCACAACCAGAGATTCTCACACTTGCTACACTTTCTTGGGGTAAGAGAAGTGTTATTTTAAGTACCCATAATGCATCAGCTACCACGTTGAACATTTATTTTATTATTAGCTTTACTTAATCTCTTTGTTGCTTTTTTATCACAATACTCTCAAAGAATAACTTACTCTGGTGCAAAACCACAAAATAAAGTATCCATGATGAGCAATCTCACTATACTAACAAATTGATCTTATTTAGTCTGCTGTGTCTCTTTAGGATATGGGAGATCATGTCTCTCCCCAACTTCCTATCTATTGTAGCTCTAAGTAATATGTGTCTTCCACTCCCTATTCAGCCATTCATTTACACAAGCTCATTAGGTAGGCTATTTGATGTTTTCCTCTGACTCTCTTGCATTCCATATGTTCTGTGAGCGTCAAATTTTCCAAGCTTTCTCTTCTCATTATGTCCCAGAAATTTAAAGTCTCTCTCTGGTTCTAAGTAAAAGTGACCTTTTTGTTTTCATTTTCCTTAACACTTAACATTATTCACATGTTCTATGGTATTCTCAGCAGCCTTCTGTAGAACCACATTTCTGTTGCTCCAAGTTTCCTCTTCATTTGTGAGGAAATTATCCAGTATTCACTGTCATATAAGAGAATTGATATTACATAGTAGTTCAGCACTATTAACTTTGTTTCTAATGAAATTTTCCTGCTTCTTAATACTTTATTTAGATTTTGGAAGGCATCATTTTCTATTCCAATGTGCCTTCAGAATTCTGTGTCATATTTTTCAATCTTCTGTTAAAAGATTTCCCAGATAGTGATGGATATGTGGGTGGTGTAATGGATAGCAACTTCAAATGAGAAATCAGAAGAGATGAGTTCAAATTCCAGTCTAGTTTGTTGCATTCACTTATATTTAGATACCCTTTGGAAAGGTAGGAAACCATCTCTTCTACCTCCAGCTTTGGGTTAAATAGTAGACTTTGTATGTAGGAAAATTATTGTTATCTCCAAAGAAATTGTTAATGCAATATTCACTTGCAAAAAATGAATTATTCTTACAATCCACCCAAGATAGGTTTTGGCTTTAAATAACTTACAAAGGGGTAATAAGTTATTAAAAACAAATCAGTCAACTTCCCTGATAATTAAATTTCTGTAATAATATAATGGGATGCACGGTGGCCTCATGGATAGTGACTCGGAATTAGAAAATCAGAGAGCCAAGTTCAAATTCAAGTCGAGTTGGTTACATTTACTTGTGCACAAATACCCTTAGGAAAGGTATAAAACCATCTCTTCTCTTGTAAATAGCAGGACTGATTGGGCTCTATAACCTTGGTTGGCAACCACTCTAGGAGAAGGAAATCTAAATTCAAACCAGCTTGGAGAGGGTTGGGCCCATCAGACTATCTTGCCCAAGACACACCACTACTACTATGGGTGCATTACATGTGGTGCCCCTATGAACCTATTGGGCTATGGGATTCATGAAATCATATCTTTCCAGATCTTCGGTATGACCCTGAATAATCAATATTACTAAAAATCTTTAGATAATAAAATTGATGTTTTAGACCGTAAATCCATAAATCAAAAATCTATCTGATTAGTAAATAAATGCACAGACTTACTCTTTAAATCCTATGGTTTCATAATATTAATTTTTTTTTAAACTTGATTGCCTTATGTCACTGACTTGCTTTTCAAGTGGAGATGGAGTGGGCAAGAGGTGATTGTCACATAGCACTAATCAGAATGGTGAGCTAAGGAAAAAGAAAAGTTCCAAACAAGTCAAAAATATTTTACCCAAACATACTTCACTTATCATCAGGAACTTGTGGGCTATGCATTATTTTCAACTCTACAGCTGCTTTTTCACAGATGAAATATTGTAAGCCTATCACTACTCTATCACTATTTCATATGAACTACATTCTTTAGTTCCATTAGTTGAGATCTGCATAGCTAGAACCTGCCTTGCCACATACACAGGGTCAATTCATTCTCATTCTCTTCATGTTCCATTGGTAAAAAGGAAGTTCCACTCAGACAGCTTCTTCCCAAGAACTACTATTTTGTGGAACAGACACCTTAGAGGATGCTTCCCTGATTACTAATATCTTAAGCTCTTCAAGTCTAGGGTTAGCCATTATCTATCCTACATATCCAAATAATCTACACTTACTTCTTCCTCTTACATCCATACAGCAACCTCAGTCAGTAACCCATTACCTTGAGTGGCTCTTGGCATTTGGTGATATCACATTGAAACATTGATTCTTGTACAATCACCAAAGTTAAGACACATCAAGTTTGGCTAGTACCTGGATGGATGACCACTTGGGAATACTAGGTGTTGCAAGCTTGGGTGCACAAGTGGTATAATAGATAGCAGCTCTGAACTGAAAATCAGAAAGCCAAATTCCAATTCCATTCAGGTTCATTATATTCATTTACACACAAATACACTTTGGAAAACATATGAATCCACATCTTCTCCCCCTTGCTATGGGTTAATTACTAGGACTTGTAACAGTAAATAATTATTATCTCCAAAAAATTCTTACACTCTAAAATATTTTTTTCTGGATTTTGATAAGCTATAAAAAACAAATCAATCAATCAAGTGGCTCTTGGGCCTTTTATTGTGAACATTTAGCAAAACAAATGTATAGCCTTCTAAATACATTAAATCAATCATTAAAGGAACCTTTTATATCTGAGCATTTACTTTATATTGGGTTTTTATTTAAGTTTTCTGATTTGTCATATTTGTACTTTGCTATAACATCTATTTTTGAAGTTAACCACTCATTTTCATTGTGTCATATCCTATCTATTGGACTACATTATCCCACATTTATTTTAATAAAAAAATAATGAAATAAAAGAAAGAAGAAATCAATAAATTTTGTCTGAAATGAAGAATTATCATTATTATATACTGATTTATTTATTTTGGTTGTTATAGTCATAATATTTTGGCTATTGTAACCTCCAGCCTTCTTCAAATGCTTGTTATATCTAGTAATATTCTGGGTATTTCAAATCAAACTAGATTGACTGTTTTCATTCTATCGTCCCTTCTACAGAATCTCTTTATTAGTTAATTTTTCTTAATTTCAATAAGTCATGAGTTAACAAATTATTTTTTGAATATTAATTAAATTCAGTATGACCAGAAACCAATTCTTTTTTGTTTGTATTCTAACACAAAAAAATATTATTTAATATGTCACAAAGAAAAGAACTAAAAAATGTTAAAATTCTGTCCCTTTTTTTTATTTTTGCTACATTTAGGTCGGGGTTTACCTGCTGGTGTAGCAGAGGTTGAGATGATTGAAAGGGCTCGAGCCAAACGTGAATGGGAAAAAACACTGCCTCCTCTTAATGACTTGAACCAATTAGAGAAAAGGCGACAAATGTTGGAAGCCATGGAATTGAAAGAGTGGGCATTAAGAGAACAGATGATTGAAAAGTAAGCTTTTATTTTGATACTTTTTTGCATGTATTGTCTATAACATGAAAATTTAATTTCTGAACCTCTTCATTATTTCAGACATTGAAAATCCATACATGTTCATGAATTTTAATCAAGTGTTAATTTTTATCAGTGTTAAACTGAGTCAAATACTGCCTATTCCTCAGTCCAACTTATTTTTAATAAAGATGATGCTATTAACTTGTAAGGTATGTTATAAAGAGCATTTGGTTGCAAAGGAAAGGAACAAACAAGGATTAAAATTTCAACAGGATGTATTTGTCAAATTTTGGAATATATATAAAGTTGTTTGAAAGGTGGCAAAATTGTTCATAAGTGGTTTTATAGTTGTTGTTGGTAAGGAAAGCAAATAGGTGTAAAGGTGTCATCAGCAGGGCTGAGAGTTGACCGATTTCTTGGGTTGGAGTAGATTAGTGAAGATGCTGATGTGCTAGAAATCACAGTAGTAATACATATGAAGAAACTGGTGAAATTAGTGAAGTTTGGCTGAGATCACGGTGGTAGTGAGAGAGGCAATCATGGCAGTGACAGCAACACGTCAACAGGTGGACTTTCAACCTGCTGTTGTGTATGTCATTACAAAGGACTTTCTTTTAAGCAAATCTGGTGATCCTCAGGGTCATCTTTTTTTCTAGTGGGAATGTTCATGATTGGCTATTGCAGAGATTTGTTTTGTGGATATTATGTGATGCTCAGAGTCCCTGCATAGAAAACAACTTTTTTATATTGTGTTTTCTGTTTTTAGCATTCACATCCAGCCAACATGTAGAATGAATCAAAAAGTGATCTAATTGCAGCAGACTTAAGTAGTTGATGAAGGCAAGAAATGAGAAGAGAGTTTCTAAATGTGAGCTATAATTAAATTGAACAAGAGCAACATACATTTGTGATGCCAATAAGATAAGCAAATTCACCAAGATTTAGCTTTATATAAACTTGGCCGTCCCCATCTTATTATATAGTTGTGAGACCTGGAAGGATCATTAAGATTAGATGACAAGACCAGGTGAATATGTCAGAATTGCTCCAGAATGCCTCTATAGAATGTCTTAGCGTTGAGGTACAGCAAAGAAAATGGAAGTTCATTAACCACACTTTAAGGCAAGACCCAAACAACAGCTGCAACATTGCGCTGATCTGAGCCTCTAAAGGAAAAAGAATGGGAAGATCAAGAATAACATGACAAAGGGCTGTGGAGAAGAAGAGGAAAGTAATAGGCAGGGCAGACTGGAGGTATTCTGTTGAAGTCTTATGTGTCATGAAGCACCAAGAAGATAAATAGAACATACAATTTTCCTCTGTATTCAGAGTGTTGCAAGAGCAGCACTGTACCAAAATCCATGGATGTTCAAATCCCTTATATAAATATAATAATATATAACTTACATCCTTCCTTATACTTTGAATCATCTTCAGATTACTTATAACATTTAATATACAGTGGTGGCTTGGTTACTGAGCACCTCCATTATCATATAATTCAGTTATCTTTCACTTTTTTTAGTGAAAATGTTTCAGAAATTGTACATCTTTTCAGTTAAATCTTTTCAGGAAATATGTATGTACAAACCATACATTCCCATTTGCTTGATGCCACATGACTTCCCTAAGCCAAGCTCCCACACAAAGCATCACATGTGTGTGTGTGACTCAGTCTGATTTTGTCTTTCACTAAGTGAGCCTCTCCCCTAGCATTAGTCTGAAAATTTTAGCTCTAAATAGTATTTTTTTTATTTTTTTTTTATTTAGTTTTACTGTTAAATAAGCCACCATGGGTCCAAAGAAAGTTCCTGGTGTGTCTTTGGGGAAGTCACTAGGCTTGGATGTGAGTGGGCAAGGATGTGGAGCAGTTGAAGCAGACCACAGGGAAGAGCTGACCACTGAAGACTCCAAGAATTTCAGCTGAAACAGCAACAAACAACAGCTGAGAAAATAGCTTCAGAGGTAGAGGAGGAGGGGGAGAGAAGGGAGAATGTACCTTCTTCTGTGATTAAGAACATTTCTTCAAAATAGAGTAAGTTCTTTTAAAAAGTATCACCCAAACAAAGTTGTTGCAAGCATGTTGTAAGCATGTTTAATGACACTGCCTTGTTATATTTCAGGCAAATTTTAAAACTAAGACAAAAACAAACCTCTCTTGACACAGATTGACTGGATCTCTCTCTCTTGAGAGAGAGATCCAGTCAATCTCAAGTAGGTTCTAGTGGCACAAAAGAGACATAGAAGGGAAATAACCCCAGAAAAAGACTTTATGGAAGGGGATTCCCATTTCAAACAATAACACCTCTCATCTCTCCCCATCGCCACAGTTTTACATATGCCAGCAAGAGTCTTCAGTAAAGGTAAAATGAAGTTAAGTGTTCATTTATTCTATTTATTTGTTACTTGTATTTATTTCTTATTGTTTTCTGCATGTAAAACTATAGTTATTCTGTATAAAATGTATTTTTGTTAATATCTTTGAGTGTGTGTGCAACAGATTAGTTGGATTTACATTATTTTGTTATGATGAACCTTGTTTGACTCCTGTTTTTGGTTAGTAAAATATACATATATACATCATAACAACAAATTGACATTTATACATATATAGAAGGATTTATTTATCAGAAAGATTTGGTTGTACTAATTCGGTAGATATATGAAAGTTCTTGTAATGTGGTTGTTAAATGTTTCTGTTTTTTGTTGTTGTGGTGAATGAATAAATTATTTGCAACTGATGTTTATCATTAAAAGTTAATATTAAACATGAGAAAGGGATATTTGTGTAAAATTTATGTGTGGTCTTCATTCCTGAAGCAGCTCAAATCCACATACTCTTTTGGTGAGAGGTAAATGAAAAAGAGTATGACTCTAAATTTCCCACCAATAGGGCATTTTTCTTTTTCCTAGGGAATTGTTTCTGCACATATGGTGCACCAGAAGAAATTTAGTCTGATAGAAAATCGCCATTCAAATTGCAGGAATATAACACATTCCTCAACAATTGGGGGACAAAGAAATGCACATCATCAGTGTACTACCCCTAGAGTAATGGTCAAGCAGAACTGTCTGTCAAATCAGCCAAGTGAATATTGACAGACAGCACTGAAACCCATGACTGTCTATCTCATGAGAGCATGGTCAGGGCTCTACTAACCCACTGTTCAGGACCTTGGCATGACTCCCACAATTTTGCTATATGGCCATACTATGAAAGATCATCTCCTTGCCCTGCAGATAAATATCAAATCCATAAGCAGTGAAGGGAAATCAGCTGATTAAAGAAGACAGCAATGGTTGAAAGACACGTGAAGAATGAACAATGCTACAACACATACAGTTGTCCACTTCAGGAGCTAGAAGTCAGTTCAGATACAGAACCAAGACAACTCAATGGGCAAAAACTGGGCAAGTTGTGGAGGTGCTAGGCAACAGAGAGTATCATGTGCAACCAGGTAACCATGCATGACTGTTGCTTCTGCCGTAAGATAAACCCGATTGCTGACAACCCATACTACCATACACCAGAGGTGGTCTCACAGATGCTGGAGAGATCGGACACACCAAAAGGTTCTGGACCCCTACAGCAACAACCCGAGGACTGGCCCATATCCATCAGCATTGGTTTGAATGCTGAACTGCCATTCATGCATCACCAGCCTGAACTTCTATACACCACACCAGAGGAAATGGAGGTGGAGTACATGAGTGAATTGGAGATGGAAACGGATGAAAGTCAACACTCAAGACAACCACCACCAAAGCATAGGCCACATTGCATGGATGAGAACATTACAACCACCGAGGACCCTGTCTCCACAGATGTGAGGTCCATTGCATGAATACTCAAGGACATCCCTACAACTGACCACAACTCAGATGTCTTGTGGCCTCAAGAAAGGGGAGCACATGTGGAGTAGGACAGGATGTACTATCTTGCATGAGGAACTGTCCTAGAGGGTACACCAGCAACAGAGCCAGACAAGTAGTCTGCCCTTAACACATGGACTGGTAGGCAAATATGAAATGTCAGTCATTCAGGATGGTGGTATCTTGTCTCACTCCAGACATTATGCACTGCTCATATGCTTTTTTTTTTAAATCCCAACCAATTTTGCAGCCAGATTTTTCAACAATAAACTAAAAACAAATTGTGGAATAGAAATATATCTGATAAAACATCATCATCATTATAATGTTTAATAAGGAAATTTCATTTTTTTGATTTTAACAAATATTTATATTGTTATAGTTTCATTGTTGTTATTTAATTTGTTACTTATTTTCTTTGCAATGCTTTCAGACTACAACTTGAGCAATTGGAACTTCTAAAGAAACTGCTGAGTGACAGGGAAGAGAAACAGGCCAGCATCACCAACAAAAGACTTGACAAAATTTGGTTGGTTTACTCTCTAATATACAACATTTTTAATGATTTATAGGTTTTAACAGCAACAGATAAATTATGTTCTTTATTTATTTCCATAGATTTACCTTTAAAATTCTCAAATTTCTATTAAAATCTATCAGTTTATTTTTAAGAAATAAATATGAGGAATAATCTAGAATTTTAAAGTTATGCATTATATGTAACATGATCATTTTTCAGTAAAATTTTCTGTAATCATTTTTATTCTAAAGTGATCATTTTCTGTAATCATTACTGTAAAGTAATCATTTCTATAAAGTGATAATTTTCTGTAATGTAATCATTTTATTCTTTGCCCGTGCTAAGTCTACATGATAATTGAAAAAATATCTGCTTTAAGAATAAGTTACTTTTGTCAGAAAAACTTAAATATCAAGAAAATACCAAATAAAATTTTCTTAATAACAAAATATGTTAAATAGAAACATCAGAACATTTTGAAATATCACAATTTAGTGAATAATTTCTTCTAAACCTGCTCATAGATTTTCTAAAACCTAAAACAAAACCTTTTACGAGCACTGGAATGCAATCTCTTTACCTCAACATTTCAAATAACTGAATCAACTGAATGTTACTGGCCAACAACATAAAATTCTTATTGACTATTTTTTTGAAGTTCGACTAATGTTTGACACAACAGACTTAACAAATTTTATGTGTAATTTAATTGCAATATTTTACTTCTTTTTAGAGAATAATTAACATTTTTATTTTATTAATACCAACCAAATATAATAATACTGTTTATGGTGGAGTTATACAATAGGAACTGTGATCAGAAATAATCATTTTCTCCAAAATTTGTTTTCATATTAATATAGGTTGTCATAAATGGGGGTGATAGTGGTAACAAGCTCAGACTGTCTATAAAACACTTCCATGGCATGCATTTCAAATAGGCTCTGACAACTAAGTCCAGTTCCGTGGATGGTGATGATGATGATGAAATTACAAAAAAACTGGGAGGACAAAGTTTTGCATGGCAAATACCTAAAAAGAACAGAAGTAGTAGATGTGAACCAACAGAAAACAGACATTACCTATAGTAATCAGAGGTCTGAGCCTCATGAGAAAAGGAATGGACAATTTTACTAACAGTGTCCCAGATAACATCAACTTACAGAATGCACAGTAGTTTGCACTACTAGGAGCATCCCATATACTAAGAAAAATGCTATCAATTAAATGACAATTCTCCTATAGGGCCTAAGGGCCATTGTTTGAACCCAGCTCTACAGAATACAAAGCAGGAAACATGGCATAAACAAGTGATGATGATAATGATGATAATAATAATAATAATAAATGACTTAAAGTTGTATGCTAGGAATGACAGTGAGCAGGAAGGTCTCCAGAAAACAGTAAAAGTATTAGAATTTAATTTGAGAACCACTACAACAATGTTTTACAATTTCACGTTGTTGATAAAGTTAACACTCATCAATGGTTACAAGTAACTGGATTAAAGGCTGAAATGGAAGTTTTTATTCTTGCAGCACAAGACCAGAGTCTTTTCACAAGAAACTTTCAGGTAAATATTATACACAATAGTGTGGATCCAAAATGTAGGTTTTGTGACAAATATCAGGAACCCACAGACCATCTAATCTCAGGATGTTCTGTAATAACCAAATAAATATAAAAATCATCATGATCGAATGGGACAATACTTACACTAGACAATGTGCAAACACTTTGGAAAAAATGTTAATAAACACTGGTATGAACATCACTTAGCACCAGTTACAGGAATAGAAGACATCACAATTCTATTGGGTTACACCATCTTCACAGACAGGAAGATTGAAACAAATAGGTTGGACATAATTGTCAAAAACCAAAAAGGAAAAATTTACCTACTAATTGATATGGATGGCCAGCAGACTGTATGATAGCAACCAAGGAATTTGAAAAACTATCAAAGTATAGACCTGGAAATCAAAATAGAAAAAATGTGGAAATTGAATGATAAAAAAAAAGAATGCAATAACGCATTGAAAAAATCCCAAGAATTCCCAGCTTAAGAGAAATACAAAAAATTGTCTTGATAAGTACAGCCTGCACACTAAGAAGAACTTTGTTCATGTAATGCTAATGATGTGATGGGAGTTAGAGAAAAAAATCATGAAATTTAGCCATAACAACACACCACTACCTGACTTAGGTCTTCCCACAGACTTGGTAGGTAGTGTGACCATAGCAGAAATCGAAATATAATGATGGTGATGGTATTATTATTATTATTATTATTATTATTTTTATTATTATACTAACTTTCTATATTATTTTCTTGCTTGGTGTCATTCAGCTTAACCCTCCATTAGTACTGTGGGGCATTTCCACAGCTGTAGTACCAGGGAGTTTTCAAACATCCCATTAAAAATATTATAGATATTGCATTTAGTTCTTAATTTTCTTATATAGTGTCTTAAGTGTACTTTCTGGTTTTGATATGATAAATAAAAATGAAAAAAACAAAAGGTTCCATACTGAAAAATTGAATTAAAAGGCCAACATTAAAAAATGAATTTGCATGTTTTAAACTTCAAATACACAATTTTCAGTAAATAAATTATTCACACAAATATAATAAAAACCAGAAACTTCTTGTAGTTATTTGACAGAGGAATTCATAAAGCTAATTGACTAATCATAAAAATTTGTCTTGCCAATTAAGAAAAACATTTTGTGGGATTTTCAAGCACCCCATGGTGCTAATGGAGGGTTAAATAAAGAGAATGTATAGTGAAGTAAATTACTTGGTTCCTGTGAGTAAATAACCATGATTGTTTTCCTATTTAAGGACACTTAAACAGAAAGAAAAAGAAAAAAGATTTCAAAAGATCAGACTTGACCACATAAGAGGTAAAACAAGTTTCAGTTTTCTTGTAACCATGCAAATCATTTTTGTTTAACCAATTACTCTTTCTGCTTAACTTATTAAACTAAAGTATCTCTGTCATGTTTTATTTTGTGTACATGATCATTTCACACATATTCTCTAGTGATTCTATTTTGATTGTCTTCTACTAGATTTTTTTTACCTGCTTTATGTCCAAAGTAATAGAAAGACATCACCTGCTATTTTTTAGTTTTTCAATATTTCCACCTTTACCTGCATCAAAAAGTTTGATAAGAAATGTGTATTTTCTCATCCATGAACAAACTGCCATTGTCAAATTTAGACTATTTTAAATAGAGATCTACCACTTAATGATAGCTGTTTTTCTGGGTATAGAGTTGGGGGAATGATCCAAGTTGCTGAAGAATATTTAGTGACAGATATAGTATAGTGGATGCATTGGAGTTTCCTGAAACAAGAGGAAATAATGAATATACAATTACATACAATCAAAAACAACATATTTTATTGCCTGGGCAAACTAATTGGAAGGAATATAAAATGAGTGATTGAAGGTGTTTATGTAGAGATTCCCTTATAATAAGTTCTTATGAAAGATTGTGACATATTTTAGAAGAGTTCTTTATCCATTGTTTTGGTAGAATTGTTAGATATCCCAATGTGTAATCAAATAAGCTGTGTACTATCATATGTTGTGTTCATAAGATTCACTGTGAACCAAAAAGTGAATGTGACTTGTCTTATCTCTAAGGCATCCTATTGGTCAAGAGGATAAGACTTCTGTGCATTTTTCTTATATACTACTTTGGCAACACCCTCCAGCCAATTTTAACAGAAGCTCTTTGGCTGACAAGTGAGGTAATCCCACAGTAGGAAGTTCTATTAACAGAACAAATGTCCTTTTTAGTATGAAAAGTCACTACATCAACTTGTACTTCCTGATATTTTTACAGTTAAAGCCATGTGCCTGAAAACAGAATTATAATACAGCTAGAATCAGTGATGTACTTCTGAATAGATGTGTTGCAAATGAAAATAATTATTCAAGAAAGTGTTAACATATGTTGTGTGCTCACTAATGATGACTGGCTGCTCATTTCTGAATACACTCATCTGCTAGGGTGACTAGTCCTTCTCAGGCACATTTATGTTTCTTCAACATCTATCAAGATAACCTGTGATTTATACTGCAACTATGCTGATTGGGACTTACCTACTGTTTCTGGGGGAGAGTTCATAATCCAACATCATTACTAATTGAACAAGGCCAATGTGCACAAAATGATCAGTCCCAATGCTAGCACAAGCATCAACAGCTTCCAGATACTTTCATCTACTCAATTTCCCTCACAAGGTTTGGATCAACCCATGGTATAGTTTTCAGGTACTTCCTAACAGTGTCAAAGGTTTGATTTTTTCCCCAAGCAGATTTTATCAGAAGACACCACCTTGACAAATTGACTATAGTGAGATTCAAACATTACCCTATAAAAGAGGTGGAAGAACTCTTATTCAGCTAGAATTATCCACATGACCATGCATGTATCTAAGGGATTAGTATCTGAAATCTGAACATGAACAGGCACTGATATTACAGTAACAGGAATAAAAACTTAAGTTTTTACTGTGTTTTTTCAAAGGAAGATATGACAAAATTATCAAACCATATAATAATTATCAATGTATATTTATTTATATTTTTCCTGTCTCATCAGTAATGGGAAGGGAGATAAATCAACTTAAGTTAGTAAATTTATGAGTGATTACTTCCCTTAGTCATTTTAATAATCTATACAAATAAAATAATTATCTGCATTTAGACAAAATTATTTCCCAAGCAAAATGAACTGTTTAATTAATCAGCTCCTTTACTCCTATGTTTCTTACATTGCAGTCTTATTTGTTCAGGTCTTTCTTGTGAAGTAATCTTTGTCTATTAAGTGAGTGTCTTGCTTCAACTTGGTTTTGAAATAGTATTTGTCATCACCATCTTTGTTCTTCTCTTGCTAATCTTTTTCTTCCAAGTGTTATTTCTGTTTCACTGTTATATTAAACACATAAAATTTTTAAAATGAAAAGATATTGAGCAAAAAACAATTTCTATAATACTAGGAGTAATCAATGAATCATAGATACCATTGAACATCTAAGATATGTAAAGGGAATGGATTAATTAAATGTTTCATTGGCCTCTATTTTAGTTGTGAATTCTTTATCTTCACTTTATTGAATCTTAATACATTGTTTCTAAACTTTTGATTTAATGCATCTCCCTATTAAAACTTTCTAACAATTGCTGTCATTTTTTATGAAATGGGTACACTAGTATTACTATAATTGTTATATTATTAGATTGCTCCATGTAATGGATATCAGGAGGTTCTCAGGGTCATTAGGAAAGAATGTGCTCTGGTTTGGGGCCTGCCTCTTAATAAATTTTACTCCACACTGCCCCCACTCACTGATGTGATGTCTCACAAATCAGTTCAACTAGTTTACTACCTGTCAACTACTTCACATTCTTTCAGCGATCATTTGTTCAGCTAACTCTCATTGTTTCTTTTGAGCCAGATCCAGTAGCTCACCTTCTCAGTTATCCTTTAGGGTTGCCCTTACTTTTCTCTCCTTGAATCCTATGAATCCTAGCCATTCTCTACATGCACACATCTGTGTATCCTCTGCAGCCAATGTTGTATAGCTTCCTCAATGGTGCCAATTCAATAAAATATTGCATCTTCTCTCTCAGCCGGTGATCGCTTGATGTTTTTAGTTTAGAGATAAAAGACATCAACAAAGATAATTTTAACTTATCTAGTTATATTAACATTCATGTTGACATGTCCTTATCTATCTAGTGGGGTCATTCCCTCTCACTGGGGAGACATTCCAGACATGAAAGTGAACACATCTACATTACTTGATGTGTAAGAATCAGTTTACTGAAAAACCTTTCTCAACCTATCATTCCTATGCTAGTTCAGCCAATCAAAATTGAGTACCTTATTTTGGCTTGCATCCAACCTCGATGATCAACCTCTGGAAGTCACAGCTGAGATACAATTCCCCCTAAAAATAACAGTCTGCTAAACTATTATTTAACACCAATCTCAACAAGAAAATATTTAAAAACCCAAACTATATAGCTGAATAAATTCCATGTGTACTATAAATGAATATAAGCAGCTAATTTATTTAAAGGAATAAAATATCAATATATCATAAATTTTTTCCTTCTTAAATACCATGTCCCTACAGGATGTAGGAGATCATCGCTCTCCACAGCATCATTTTCTTAATTATCTGTGAATTGTTATGTCTTTCAGGGAAAGATATTAAAATGGCTTCTTGTTGCTTTCTCCATGCTTTTAAACTCAGAATTGCCTTTTTCCTTGACAAGTTAGCTGCTAGAAGGTCCAATCTACCTTGCTGTTCAGCCCATAGCTAGTGGAGATGAAGAAAACATAAATTCATGAATTCTCCAAAGATATCAATGCAAAAGTGAATGCAACAGACTAGGCTGAAATTTGAACTCAGCTTGCCAATTTCCCTTTCTGCACTGATAACCATTACACTACCCACACATCCTGACAGAAATATCAATGAAGAATATTATCTGAAAGGTAAAAGAATAGACATATTACTTTGAATATAAATGTTTCAGAAGCATGGAAAATGTTCACATAAAATAGCAAGTTTGAAAAATCTATCAACTTGAATGTTACAATTTCCTACATTTGCCACTCTGAAAACATTAAAGGTACCACCAGCAAAGCCTATATCAGATGATGACCCAGAGCTCAGGATTGTTTTGGGAGCCAATGCATCATTGCCACTAACCCAGGTTTCTGCAACAAAAACTTAGAGTATCTGATGAGCATGTCTTTTGTCCTGTTAGTTCTCTTATTTTTTATGCATATCTCCTTTATCTCTGATACTCATTCTTTCTATTTCTGCACATTTTTCATCGAGCCATTCTTCTTTATCCTGTCTGCATCTGTTCCTTATTTCTTTGTGTAGTTTTCTGTATTCCATTCTGTCTTGGCATTGTTTTCTGTTTCTTTTGCATCATGTCAAGACTTCTTCTTCATCCATTTTCCTTTGCTGATGTCACTAAAGCTTCTTTTAGTGTGTCCCACTTCGAGTTTCCATTTCCATTTTGTCTCTCATATCTTCTTTTCACACTGTCCATGTATTTTTCCTTCAGGTTCAGGTCATTCAAGAGTTTGTTGTATTGCAATTTGGATGCTGCATTAGGATTCTTCAGTTTCCATAGTTTCATTTTTAGTTTGCTTATAAGAGCGTGGTGATTGCTTCTGCAATTGGTTTTGCAGTAAACAACTGCATTCCTGAAACTCCTGTTGATAGTTATATAGTCGATTTGGTTTTTAGCTTCTCCTCCTTGGCTTCTTCATGTCCATAATCATCTTGAATCTTCTTGGAACCAAGAGTTGGCTATTACCTGGTCATTTGCCCAGCACCATTGAACCCATTTTTCTCTGCATTCATTGTGGGCTCCTAATCTGAATATGCCAGATATTTATCCATCTCTCTCCTTGCCTACGTTGACATTCATGTCTCCCACGATAATTATAATTTCTTGTGATTTACACTGAGCCTTGGTGTTGTCCAGCATAGAGTAGAAAGATTTGATTTCTTCTTCTGTACTTTGTGCTGTTGATGCATATATAATTATAATAGATATGTTGAAAGGCTTTCCTTTCAGTTTAACTACAAGAATTCTTTCAGATAACTGACAGTATCCCAGAATGCATTTCTTGATGTCTTGATCTAGTATCAATCCAACTCCATTTTTCTCTCCACCTGCATATATAATCCTGTGGTTGTCACTGACAAAATCACCATTGCTTGGCTACCTAGTTTCACATAGACCTAAAATGTTGACATTTAACCTACTCAGCTCCTGTTTTACATTTTCCAACTGGCCACAGTTGTTTAACATTCTATGTACCGAGAGTTATTTTTTGTTTGATACAAACAGTCACTGGATGATGGTCAGGTGACACTTGTCACTCCTTTCCAGGTGAGGGATCAGTTCCAAGGAATTTTATCCTCTTTACATCATTTATGCTAACAGTCACTGGATGATGGTCAGGTGATACCTGTTGTGCATGTCACTCCTTACCAGGTGCAGAGTTAATTCCCATAGACTTAACCCCCTTCACACTGTTAGCTTTCATATTTCATTTGATAATTGCTATGATATTTCTTGGGATTAATAGGGGAATGGTTTACCATTGCTTTCTATACAGTGATTTATTGAGACACCATCTCTAGCTAGCTGGCCATTGACTCATCGAGAGTTTTTAGAAAAATACTTCAGTGATGGAATGAATATATTGGAGATCTCTTCTATGATGAAAGAGAATAACTGGCAACACATAAAAATACTGACAAACTGGAAATATTAAAAACAAAAGCAGAAGCTACACTGGCCAAATTGAACAGAAACAAAGCGGGTTTGTCAAAGATACTGAAACAAGGAACATGATATTTATGCTCAGAATGTTATCAGAAAGAGCAATACAAATGCAGAAGGACATGCACCTGTGTTTTATAGACTATGCAAAGGCATTCAACAAAGTACACCGCAAAGATCTGTTAGAGCTGCTCAATAACCTTGACATATTCGTGAAAGACATTAGACTAATTAAGAATCTATACTGGCAGCAAACTGCCTGCATACAGACAGAAAATGAGTTCAGCAGATATACAAAAATAGAAAGAGGTATAAGACATGTGTCTTTTCATCAGATTTATTCAACCTATACAGCAAGATAATTCTGAGAGAATTAGAAATCCTACCAGGATTCATTATTGGCAGCCACAATCTTAACAGCTTAAGATATGCAGATGACACAGTAATGATAGCAGACACAGAAAAGAAACTACAAAACTACAGAAGGTAGCAAATGAAAGTGAGAAGAAAAGACTAAGCATAAACTCCAACTGCATGGTCATCAGCAAAAAGATGACCCCAAAATACGAATTACAGCTCAAGGATACTAAAATCAAGCAGGTACATAGGATGGAAACTGAGACACTGAGGTCCGAAGATGTATTGGGATGGCCAACAATACATTCCAAAGTAGAGTATTAAGAGACAGGAAAATTTCATTGGAAACAAAAAAAAGAGTACTGTTAACTTATCTCTTCTCTTCTCTATCAGTATTTGTTTCTACAACCAGAAATATGATTTCCATCCCCTAAATATCTTCCTTATCTTTCATTCACTTACTAACAATTGCTGGACTGACACATACTACACCTGAACTTCCTGACTAATCAGGCTTGGACCTCCCAAGCAGTACTTTGTAATCCTCATTACCTTATCAACATTTGCTTTTTTCTACCTATATTTATATATGTTACAAATTAAACTAAGCAAAACTGATTATTAAAGGATGAAAAATTTTGGCAGATTTTGATGTCATTCTAAAGTCTTTTTTTTATTTTGGTCTAAATTCTTGAATTTGTTTTGCCCATGTTAAGTCTAAAAATGTACACTATATAAAATTCATTATTTTTTATTCATAATGTTGAACATGTTAAAATTATTCAACTTTTTAACAAGAAAAATCTTGTTGATGTTAAAAATTGCCTCAAAACTGTTGATTTAGTTAAGATGGAATGATCTATTAGGACATGTCTCTAATTTGTATTTAGATACATTGTATCTATTTTCAATTTTTCTGATTAATTCAGCTAGAAAAATTGAAAATAAATACACCTATATTGCATATGATCCATTGTTGTACATTATTAGCTTACATTAAAAGTCATATTATTTATGAATACTACCTCATGAAAATTGAGATATAGTAGAGTGGGGTATCCCATATCATAGATTCAGGAGGGGCGACATCAGACACTTACACTGACCAGGAACAGCTGTATTATTCATAAAGAAACCTTCATTGACTTTAAACCAATAATCTTTTTTTTTTTCTGATAATTCACTTGACCAATCAATTTTTATATTTTTTATTTCTATTTGTAAAGCCCTCCGCAAGTTGCATTTAAGCAAGAAAAACGTGGAAAGGAAATTTGAAAGGAGGGACATTGTTAAAGATTATATCAATGATGGTTCCACTGTTTTTGCCCCATTGACTCGCAATGGAGTGTTTCCCGATAGCAAACAAAATCAATATGTTGTGCAGAGTTCATTTCTTTCTACCTATGATGGTAAGTATAAATATTTTTCATACAATATTCAGCTATTCTTAGTAAATTTATTTATTTTTATGAAATTAGGTGAAACTTCACAGTCTTAATGAAATAGTTGTGCATCTTCATATTTGGGGGATATTTTTAATTTGATAATTTTTTGCTATTAGATTGATTTGGTCTTTATTATGTATTTGATAATGACAGAAGTAAACGTTTTAGTGTAGCATAAAGTAAGTATAAACTCAGAAAAATGGAGTGCCATATTTACTACATTGAGCTGACATGGTAGAAAGATTGTTCTAAAGAAAACTTAAACTAACATCAATCAAAGCCATTTTTAATTTCTGTCTAAATCTTTGGATAACATTCAGGGAATAAAGAAAGAGATATGACAGCAAAGCTTCAACAACAGCAACAGCCACAGTACAAAGAAGAAGTCTTGTGAGTGCAAGCAAGTTTAACACATAGTGATAGCAGCATATCAGCAGGGAGACTAGGTTTCAGGCTCTAAATTCTCCACTTAGAATTGTCCTGTTCACAGACAATAGCCTGGCACAATGATTTTCAATTGGTGTGCCACAGCTCATTGGTGTGCCATCAGAGGATCATAGGTGTGCCACAAAAATTTTTAAAGGTCATCAAATTATTTTCAAAAGAAGATCAAAGCACAATAATGTACCTATTAAAATTAAAACCACTTTTAATTGATTATACAAATATATCATTGTTAAAATAAATAAATATATAATAATAAAATATATATATTAATAATAATACCTGATCATGGCTAGAATCCTTGAAAGAAGATTTAAGAGTATAACTATCCAAAATTTGACCTTGTAAAGATTTTGATAACGATTTTGAATGTCAGTTGACTGCAATAAACAAAACAAAACAAAAACTTGAATCGAATGTTCATTGATGCACATAAGTACAAAGATGCAAATGTATAGAGAATAGCCAACCTCTAGGCAGTTTGATATTGAGTGAGAGTGGTCGAATCTCCCTTCATTGTCACAGCTACCAAAAAGTCCAAGCTCAATGGTTGGGAGGTGAGAAGAGAATAATCATGACCTTTCCAGAAGTGGGGTCATAAAATTCACATGTGACCAGAAACCATTTTTGGTTTACTTTATTCTTTTGCATTATAGAAAAATGAAATTCTTTATTTTTTTATTATTATTTTTTATTTCCCACAAGTGCAATAAGGGAATCTATGACCATGGGTTAGCTTTTAATAGCAGTAGTAATAGTCATGACAGTTTGTTTTTTTTATTTGCAGTGATATACTCTTCAGTGAATGTCATTTAGGCTTTTGTTACTCACTTTCATTTTAGGACATGGGAACTCACTAGTTCACCTAGAGGCAGGGGCTAGACTTTCCCTATTCTTGATTTCAAACACTGAAGATTTTGGGACAAGGCACACACATTTTCAAACATTAAAGATTCAAGCAATAGACTTTTCCCAGGAGTCAACAGCAACCGTTCAACAAAAATTCTCCCTGTTCTCTCTAGTCTATGTCAAAAGAGTAGAAATGGCTTTGCTTACATGAGAAACTCTTATCAATTTGACTTTGATGGATTTTGACAATTCAACCATTCATCAAAGTCACCCACATATTATTTCCACAAATTCAGGATTCTAATAAGTCCCAAGAGCAGCCAGACTGTCAAATTATCATCTCAGTTAACTGTTGGCATTTCTGAGTTTGGTAAGAAATTAACAATTTTTGGAGAAGAGCATTCTAAGTAAACATTTCACTAGGCACATAATTCTTATCAACACTCTTCCCTAGCTTAATTCTCATGTATACACTTTCTCTGAACTGTACCATCACACCACATTTTATAGCTTTCATATCACTTTTTTAATTCAAAGTGTTACCTTTTTCTTTCATCCATTATTTTTCACTTTCATGAATATATTTTCATTAATGAATATAGCTTCCTTCATGACTCCAAGCTACCTATGGTAGTCATAATTCTGTTATAAAGATTTTTTTTTTTAATTGTTGCTACAAAGATATTGTCTGTCTAAGTGATTGAGTCATGATTAGGATACAGTATGATATAAATACATTATTTCCCTTTTTTTTGGTTGATAATCATTTATTAACTTTTATTATAATTAGATGCTTGGAATGAGAAATTGGCAAGCTGAGTTCAAATTGCATCTGAGATTGTTGCATTTGTTCTTACACAAATACCCTTTGGAAAGATATGAATCCATCTCTGCTCCTCCTTTAATAGCTGGACAAACTGGATGCTCTAGCCATGGTTGGCAACCAGTATAAGAGAAGGAAAACTCTGAATTCAAAACCATACTTGGCTCTGACAGGGCACACACTTCAACTATAACTATGGTCTGCATAGTTGCAATATAATTCACAGCATGGCTCTGTGGGTGTTGAAGAAACATAAATGAGCCTGAGCAGACAGACATGCTCAAAAATGAGCAACTATGTTGAACATGAAAAATGATGCTAATTTGCAATGTGCTTTCAAGCTGAAACAATTATGATGATGATGAGGAGGAGGATATGTCTAGCTTCATCCAGTTACTGCAGTAGGCTTGCAGTATCTTGATGAATTCTTAATTTCTGTTGTAATTTTATTAAATGTTGAAAAGCGAGTGAGTCAACAGCATACGTAAGAAATTAGTAACTAGGTTGACAATCTGGTCAGTAATTTGTACATATTATGTCATTAAGTTGCCCTGAATGACTGAAGGTTTTGACAAAGATGCATATATATTAGTGTCAGTTTGGTTATAGCTACAATAATGAACTTTGAGATGCTGTTCATTGATTGGTTAGGTATTTCTTTTGATTGATTAGACAAGATGAATGCTGACATTATCTCAAATTTTTTCATTTTATATCATATTTTTAATTAACCATTTATATATAAATTATTAATTTAAAAAAAACTTTCAATTAATTTTTTAAATTTTATTATAGACATTCAAAATTTGAAGCTTATTTCAGCTACTTAAACTTTAGAAATGTATTCCTTTCTTTTGAAACTCAGGCCTATTAGATTTGGAACAGACCCTCCCTGATTTTGTGACCAATCCAAGAATAAAAGTACCAGTGACTCCAGTAAAAAAGATTGGATCATATATCAAGAGAAAATATAAGCAAGAATTTGAGCTCAAAGACATTCATGAGGTTTGTTTTATTGTTTATCTTTACTTACAAATCCATATACACAAATAATTACTGATATACTCAAAGACATGTTAAATCAAGAAAAAATACTAAAAAGAGGCATAACAAAAAGAAAATTACATTATCATAAAATGGTAATATTGAAATATAACACAAATGACAAAAAACCCGCTAAATCTGTTCATGGGTCCTCTCTCGCCAGAGAACAAGAAATGTCCAGTGATTAAAATGAACGCAAAAGACGAAACATTACATAATAATTATGGTCTTTAGTGTTCACATTTCTTGTCCTAAACTGAGTTCTGATAAACTGTGCAGTTTAGCTGCATTTTTCGTTATGTTTTATTTAGTTATTATCTCTTTATGACGTTATTTAATTACTCTCTTTTGTTATTTTTTCTTCTTGTTTTAACATGTCAGTTTTTATCACTATTATTAAAATTAGTTACCATATTATACAAGGTCTGTCTACAAATTATCCATCCATTTAAAATTAGCCCCCCACTCCCAAAAGCCTACCTAGGATAATGGTGCCATAGTTCCCTCTTAACACACGTACCCCAGCCCCCTTTCCAATTTTCAAAATAGTCTGCAAAGTCCACTTTCAAGATCACCATCCATCAGCTGTCTCAATCTTCTCCATGGAATTTCAATGGAAAAAGCCAGAATCTGCAAAGAACAAAGTCTTGATTGCAGGGGGAGCTGTTCATCCCAAGTAATGTGATGATTTTGTCAAAAATCTCTGTACAAGGCATAAAGGACCTACTCACTTTGTCATTGTGGAAACAACAATAACACAAGATATAATTTCATGCAGTGGTATTTCATTGACAACTGAGTAACTCCATAGAAGAGCATCTGTTCCCACATGAGAAATGTTTCCTCTGATTGGCTGCAAAGTTGAATTAACATCACACAACTGGTTCTCAAGATGTTCAAAATGTCTGAATGCATTCTAGACAAACCTCATTGATTTAAACAGATTAAAATAATACATAGGTTTATGATATACAGACATGAATAATGGAAGTTTCTTATTTAAATTGTAAAATATTTTCCATTTTTTATGGTTATTAAGATATCTTCATTCACTTTTGCTACATCTTTTGTATTTTTACAGAAAATTCTAGCAGGAAAGATTCCAAAGAAGGTAGACATAAAACCACTTCGATATCTTGTGAAAATTGAGAAGCCTAAACCACGGCCACCTACACCTTCAGTTGAAGGACCTTCTCCTGTAAGTTTATCTATTTTTGTTTTGCTTAATTTACATTAAGAAAAGCATACACACTGGTTGCATATAGTTATAAGAGCTTGTTAACTATCATTCCAAAGTTGATGTCAAAACATCAGTTTTATGTTTTAAAACAGTTTTTTTAATACTAAAATTCACCTAATAAATAAGATCAAGAGCCACTCAAAGTATGGGCTTACTGTTAAAATGGTAATGATGAATGAAGTGTGTGTTATGAATGAAAGAGGAAATGGTAGCAAGTGAAAATCATTAGGATCAGGGAAATAAATAAAAATTGACTCTTAACTTGAACATGTTAAGATTCTAGTGTTCAGGGAAGCATCTATTTGGGAGTCTGTTCCACAAAGTAGTTCTTGGGAAAAAAAGCTGTCTTTCTTCTTGCCTTTGGAAGATGAAGAGCAATTTGATTCCATGGAGTAGTAAGGCATCTCCTTGCTGGTGGAACTAAAGAATGGAACTCATCTTAACCTTTGCCTTTCAAATAGCAGTAGAGCATGCCCATACAATTAAAAAAACATGGGACCACATTTCTTGCTGAAAATTAGCCATGGGCCACAAGAGTAAGTATTTAGAGCTAGTCACTGGGTGAAAAAATGGTGCAAATGCATTGCCAAAATAAATAATACCTTAATCAAAAACAAATATTGGTTGAATAAAGTTACTCAGCCAGAAAACTGAATTTTTTACACAATTAGTTGTCAAATTTATTTTGGTATATACAAAAAAAATACTATTTTGAAAATCCTTCATGGACCACAATGAGTAGTCTTGGGTGCCACATGCAGCCCACAGACCATATTTTATGCAGGTTGTATGTATTTCTATAACATGAGGATTGATTCTACACTAAAGAGGCATAACCACTTTTAGAGTTTTACTTTCTCTGTATGTATGGATAAAAATATTTATATAGATAAGATAGATATGCAAGGGTTCAGCAGCCATAGTTGAATGATTGCAAATGTCAACAGTTATTGTTGTTAATGAGATAAATCCACAGCAATGATTGTTCTGAGTTGAAACAGGCGATTTTACACAATCAGATACTGCAAATTGTTGAGTTTAAAAGCTTTTTTTAGAATGATAATAATGATGCCTCAAATTAATTAGGCCAACTGTCATAATAACTGAATTTGGCTCAGACTATAAATAGATATTATAATAGTTATTAAGATAATTAATCATACCTACAGTGAATATATGCTTCAGCATTATTACATTCCATCATAACACACTGGATATACTATCACAGATTATCTTACAATCTCTGGATTTATTAATGATTTATACCAGTGGTTCTTGACCTTTTCTTGCCCAACATTCATTTTTAGATATTTCAGTAAGTTAGCAATTTCCACTGGTAAAGTTAATGAAACAGTGTTAATGTTTCAATGCTTATATTTTTTTGTGTTACAGTTATTCACTAAGTCAGATACCTCTATTCAAATTAAAGATATTATTATTCAAAAATGATTATTGACTTTTATTCAAAATAAAAATACCATTATTCATTGAACATATTCTTTTATTCGAAATAAAGATTTAAGTTATCAACTCAATGTTTATAGTTATAAGAAATACCCCCTGAAGAGTGGACGGACATGTCCGTCTATGAAACTCTGGAGTTGGGATGGTGAAGGTAACATCAATCAACTAAGTGACAAACTTTTACTCGCGTTAATACTATATATATGTGTGTGTGTATATATAAGAAAAGATATATATGTGTGTATATATATAAGAAAAGACAAGAGGAAAACATTTTATGCCAATGTATTTCATTCCTTGAGGAACTTTAGCAAGGCTGTGGTGGAAATTTTATTTTGATAATCTGTCTTTATACACAGAAGTAATGTGGAGAAAAATAACATGAAGTTTTCAAATTCTTATTTAGATAAGGCTCTAAAATATTACTGTGTAAGGAAATGTAAACTATGGAGGATGCTAAGTGATGAATAACACAAATCTTTCATTAATACATGTGTATATTTCATTAAAGGTCACAAAGTATTTTCTTCATTTTCCCTTAATCTTTCCAGTTTCTATATAAATAAACACAGGTCATCAACTAGTGTATGTCAAAACTGTACAAAAGTCATTTATTGAATACTTTTGACTATTCATTTATTATCAAGAGCCAAGACCTTAATTGTTGGGGGACATCTTTTAATCAATTCTTTCAGTTGTATAGAAACTAAAAAATATAATAAAAAAAAAACAGTTAAAAACATTACTTGTTTGTCATGCATGTAGTATGTGTGTGTGTGTGTGTGTGTATGAATGTTAATTCAAAGCAAATGTGTTTAATATTTCTTTGTTAATTTACTTCTTTTTCTTTATTGTAGGAAATGGAAGAAAAAGAACTTGCTGTGATATACCTTCAGCAATTACTCAGAGGAAAAGCTATACACAATATGGGGAGTAAAATACAATTTTTTTCTTCACTTGTTGCATGGCATATCACATTATTCTATTTGAAGAATCATATGATATACATAAATTTCTTGTGTGAGAAGTTTTCTTTGTTTCGATTTAGAAATCTATTTATTAGTAATAAAACATAAATATTAAGCTGATAAGTAATGCAGCTACTCCTCACTTAACAACTTTTCCATTTGAATGATCTGCTTGATTGAGTTGATCGCTAAGTTGCTAATTGTAGCTAATTGCTATTTGAGACATACTATATGTGGAATGGGTTTGTGTTGCTTTATATAGCTTTAATATTGCTTTTGCACCATTTGTAACAGTTCTAATTTACTTCTAAATGCTTATACTCATACAGTTATTGCAGGAATGAAAATTATTCATTTTATGCCTCCTGGTATATTAGTCCCACAAACAATATTTGGTGGACTCATGTGAGTCTAGGTAAAAATTAGACCAAAATGTGGAATTCAAACAAACAACTGATTACTGCATTAAACAAACATGTTGCAAAAAGATAATATAAGAAATAAAGTTATGAAGAGCTCAAAGCAATTTTCAGTGTGTGTCTCTGAAGTACTTACATGACCTTGTGTCTATGAGAGTAAGAAAGAACATGTCTTGTCATTTCACAAGTCAAAAGAGAAAGAGACTTTCAAATCTCATGCTGACTGTAATTATTGTCAGGTGGTGGTAATTCAACACAGTACAGTAGTGTACTGACAGTGTAATAAGCAAATTTGAAAATCAGTTGACGTACTGTAAGTACAGTGGAAGTAAATTTTTATTTACTCCTTTTATTTATAAAATAACCTGTTCTATATGAAATTCATTAATTAGTGAATAAATGTTGAAAATTTAATTCAAATTGGTTATTATCCTGATTTTTGGTAAATTTTTAAAAACGGTGGTTACTGTTTTTACGCTTTCATTTAAGGAAAAAATGCATGGTTTTTGGCAGTACCTATACAATACCAACTAATTAGATTTTCTGTTTTTATTTTTATTTTATGAGATTTTATAGCTGGTCATAGGCAGGTCATTAGACAGGTAAGTTACTAAGTGAGAAGTGGCTATAAATTTATTGTCATTCTTTCTTGAGTATGTAGATTACCCCACTTGGCTCTGCCAAAAGCACTCACTAGTGGGCGCTCTTTAAGCCTATAAATAGGCAATTCTCTCTTTTTAATTATTGCTTCCTGATGTAGTCAACCAATAAAGAATGCTGCCGACTAGGCACATTCACTTACTTGGTCATCTGTTAACTCTAGAACTCTCACACACACACATACACATGTCTATCACATGCTTGTTACACACACACACACACACACACACACACACAAGCACATTCTTCTTCTAACTAGTTTTTTTGTTTTTTCTCTTCATTACAATTGGGTACACATATATTTCCTTTTGTTAATAACATGCATTGCCATTTGTTTTACATTCTTTCTTTAGTTTTTTTATTTTTACCCAGACTTACATTGAGTTCAGCATTATTATAAATATTCTAAGAGCTCATAAATATTTAATAAAGTGTTGATTCCCACAATATAATGGTGATAAATATTTCTACCCAAACATACTAAACAAATATATATGAGAAACTTAATTCCTTCTTTATTAAATTGGTAAGAATGGGCTTTTGTGATAATATCTGTGTGAAGAATCTTTCTTTTCTTTTTATGGGGATTGGAAGAGATACTTGTCTCCAAATAATTTTTCAATCTTTTTTTAGTTTTATAAAAATGAAGCTGCTTGTCTTCTTATTTGGATATTTTGAGATTTGACTATTGCCTTTTATAAAAATCATTAGGCCAGCCCATGTTTTATTTGGCAGGATTCACTTCACTGATAATTGCTACCACCAAAAAAAGCAATACCTAAGTTTAAAGTACATTTTAAAAAATGAAAAATCTTTCTTGATGATTTAATTTTAGTTTTAATTCCAAGTTAATAGATTATATTTAATATTCCCAATAAGCAAAATACTCTGATGTATTTCAAACTGAATTTAAATTGATTGGAATCTTTTTTTTCCTACTTATCAGTAAAATTTATAAATTCATTCATATTAACAGATCTGTTAACACAATATAATTCTCTTTATTAAAAAATCTTTCAAAAATAAAATATATTTTTCTGAAATGTTATTTAAGGAAACTTAGCTGATTTAAAGTTTAATTAATCTGAATTGAAACAAATATTACTTACATTTAGTTTAAATTATCACAAACAATTTTTTTAAGATGGAGTGGGTGTTTTTCTGATGTGTTGAATGATTTATTGACAGCTTTATATTTGGGAAATTTAAGTAAGGGGGACAGAACTGGAAGAAATTATTTAATGAATACAATATGAATGCATTTTTTATATAATTTTTTAACTACTCTGTAATCTTAAATATTTAAGAAAATATTTTAAGCCATCTAATATTTTATTGAATTTTAGTTACTTTGGCTTTATAGCCTTACTTATGAAGATACTTATTGAGAAAATGTTAAAAAATTAAACAAAAAATTGAAAGTTCTTTTTAAAATACTGGGCAGGGGGTCATTGAATTGGAGTAAGCTTTTCCATTTATAATTAGTAAATACAGTTTTCATTTAATAACAATGATCACTACTAATTAATACAGAATTTTTTAAGTTTAAAAATTATTCTAATTAAATTTTTTTTAAATGAAAACAATTCTTCTAAAAATTCAATATTCATCAAAAAAATATTTTTTCTTAGGGCAATAGTGTCCATAATATATTTTATTCATAAAAGCAATTCAAAGCTTTTCTATTTAAAAAAAATGTCTTAGTTTTATTACATTTTTTTTATCTTACTATTCAGAGCAAATTTTCTACAACTGGGGGTCATGTTTGACCAAGAAATTTTGAGGATTTAAATTCTACAAGGACTTGTCCTTATAATAAGTATAAGCATTAAGCAATGCAAAAAATAATTTCTTGAAATTTCATAAAAATTAAATGAGTGGGGTTAACAGATGCAAAAAAAAACATTTTTACAAAGATTTTCTAGAAAAAGAAAATTTTCAAAAATAATTTCATTCAATTCTGAATAAGTCCTGAAAGTTTCATTAAAATCTGGCAATTATCTGATTTTCACAAGAATTTCCAAATTAATGTTTTTTTCACTGCAAAAATGTGCTCATATTTCTCATACAAATTTAATGTTCCACATTGATGTCTAAAAACAAGATTTTAACGAAAATTTCCAAGTTTTTAAAAGGATAAAAAGAAATCATTTTTACATAAAAAAATCATTAGATTTTCCTCTCAATAATAAAGATTTTGACAATAAAATTTTGTTTTGATATAATTTTGGTCATTTTTTCATTATGTAGCCTCCTTTTTATGACAAACTTTGGGCATTATCTAGATAATAAGCATGTATAAAATCTTACAAAAACACTTGAAAATGTGCTGCATTCACTTGTTAAAATTGATTGGTAGTGAAAAAAAATGAATATCTAGCAGCCATTGGATACAGCCATCATTATGGAACTGATCTCAAATTTTATGGATCTTTATCTAGTATTAAGAATATGATATTAATAACATTCAATTAATACCTTGCAATTTCACCAACTAAATACAGATGTAGCTATTAAATGGACCACATTTTTTATATATATTCATTATATTATTGTTGAAATGTCTTGTCTTATTTTTATATCCATTTTTATATATATATATTTATTTATTTATTCTTCTTGTCACTGTGAAATGCATAATGAAATTGGACAGCAGTTCCCAGGTGCACCAACACATGCACACATACCAAAAAAAAACACACACACAGCATCAAATGAAGAAAAGTAATACATTTAAAATGCATTGATACTTGGCAGCATTCATTTTATACTGGCTCTCAAGTGATTTTTCCTAGAACTAATGGAACTAAAATGTTACGCTGAGAATAACAGTTCAAACAAGTGGATGTGTGCTGTCTTTCATTATGTCTTATCCACTGCTGTGACAATGAGAATTAAAAATATCGTCTATGGAGGACAGTAAGCAGCCAATTATTTTCAGGGGCAACATCTATAATCCTTTGGAGGGTTCACTTGTCTGCTGCTGAGTAACTGGCATACCAAACAGTTCAAAGGAAAATTTTAATGATAATGATTACATCAGCAATATGATCACATATAAATAAATTTCCTTTTCAGGTATTATCTACACTAAATACAATGATGAAACTTTTCAGCCAATACTGTTTGTCAAATTTACTGTCAGTATATAATTCTAAAAGTGTTCTACATTTTCAAATAAGTTTATTTCATACAACAAAATATATCTTGATTTTGTATTCTACTCTTATAATGTAGTAAAATGAGTACACAGTAGATTGATATCATATGGTATCTTTGTAGCCTGATCAAAGTATTTTGTAGGAATGATTAGAGAATGTTAAAAGTCTTAGAGTTTGTGTGTGCAGTCAAAACAAGGAGAACGGAAATTTCTCTCCTTTTTAAAGTAACTATATGCTATGTCCCTTCAAGATGTGAGTGATTATGGCTCTCCACAATTTCCTGTCATTTGTAACTCTTAATAACATTTGCCATTTTGCTATCTCTCCTAATCACTCTTCTGGCAACCATTTACACAAACACGTTAGGTAGGTTATGCACTGCTTTCCTCTGTCCCTCTTGCCATTTTTTTAATCGTTTCATCCCAAGCAAGGTGATAATGCCACTAAGACGCATGGTGTTTCTGGGAGTGAAAGAGAATGAGAAAAATTTAGAAGGTGAAAAATATGTCCTGTGACAGTCAAATTTTCTAAACCCTCTTTTCTCATTATGAGCCCTAGAAATTTCAACTGTCTCTTTCTGATACTAAGTATAAATGTACTTTTTGTTTTCATTTTCTATAAAACTTTATACAGCACAAAGTGGAGAACTCTTACAAGAAAGCAAACAACAGAAATGAAACTACTTGGAGAAATTTTCTAAATGCATTGTTTTGCAAACAGATTGCAGAAAATTTTAAGAAAATGGAGAAAGAAACTTAAAACTTGTTACATTAAAATGAGTTTTTTTTATTCGTTTATTTGTGTTTCTTGTAGATGTTTGAAGGAAAAGGAAGGCATTATGAGTTGATTAAAGAATTGCAGAACACCCATGCTTTGCAAGTGGAAGATCAAAAACTTGTAGAACAAAAACGACAGGTAACACTGGCACTTCAGAGGCAGCGACAAACATATGAACACAAGGTGAGTTAACCTGTTATTTCAAAGATTTTAACAAATACATGCAAAAGCACAAATGTATTTTGAGTGTAAGAAGGTCAGTGTCAAGAAAGGAATCAATGATCTCTACTGACACAAAATGCATTCTGACACATGTACATTTGTGACACTATGGTAGGGCACCAATCTAGAAGGGGAAAGGGAGATTTTATCTCACTCTCAAGTGCTTCTGTTTTATAGCTAGCAGATATTTTTTTTTAAAGTCTGGTCTTTTGGGGATCAAGTGAGAACACACTGGGCATTATTTCTGGGTGCTGGTCTTATTAACAGTCATGCTTGGGATTGGGGTAGTTAGTTCTTGTCCACCCTTGGTGGAAGGAAGATTGTCTTTGCATAGTTCCAATGCCACATTTGTATTGCTAGTCACATGTTAGGAGGTGTAGATGGTGAGGATCTGGTAGGGGGAAGAGCTGATCTATGAGATACACATAGAAGTTGTCCAAAGTGCCACTTAACTATCCACCCAGGTAAGCTGGCAAAGCCCTGAATAAAACATCTATCTATAATATGGGAAACTGGGTTCATTTCCTCATTTCTCACCATGGTGTTTGTTTTTCATTTTCATTAGTTTGTAAACATATAGCAGGCCCTTTCCCAACTTTCAATGCACACTGGCATGAGCTAGAATTGAGACGTACTGTAAGGAAATTATTGGCTTGTTGGTGGAAAACTGAGCAAGGGTATGGTTGCACATTCATTGATTTATTTTTTAAATCATATTGCTTTTTTCTTCATAATTGATTATGACTTATTTAATCTTGAAAATTAACTTAAATTTAAATCATCTAAAAAAAATACCACATACAGACAGAAACCTCTACTCTTAAGTATCAAATAGAAAAGGAAAATTAGGAAATATTCACCTCCAAACCAACCAAGCTTATTAAGACCATTCCATTTATCAATTTTGCACTTTTTCCCAGAAGTCAAACAGAAAACAGTAATTATCATAGTTGGTTCAAGTTTTTACTTGTATGTTTTTACGATATGACATAGGTTGAAAAAAAAAAAGAACATTTCTTTACTTAAACTCAGTGTCACAATTTGTATCAGTATCCCTGAGTACTGTTTGATGTTTGTTCGGGTTACACCTATATCTTAGTTTAATTTTTAGAGGCATTGCACATTATAGGTTTTTTGTGAAGGTAGGTGCCTGTTTTTTCTCTTTTGTCATTTTTTTCTTTTGTTTTTTATATTTTTCCTTTGTCGAGCTTAATATTGGTGATTTACTTTTTACTTTGCTTATTGTGAATTTTAAATTCTAAATTTTTAACACTTTCATTTTATAGATACATTAGCCTCTGAGTATAAGTATATGTATATCATTACTGGCACCATTTTGGGTACATGTTATTATGTGATGGTGATGAAACAGTCTTGTCTTGCAGTACATTCACTAGTATAGTAAGTACAATAATCATTAGATGTCATTACTCTGTTTTGAACATCTTATAGATCTTAAGTTCACTCCAGACCTCAAGTGGAACTCAAATATATAATCCATTGCTGAAGTTGCTGGAAAAATGATCAGCTCATTCTATTGCTTCAAGAAACCCTTGATTTCTCCTGCCATGCATTATCTTTTCTAGAATCAGATTAGACTAAGATTTGCTGCCATATCTGGGTTAGATCTGCTCAGTTTTCACTTTTCAGCCTGAAGTTTATTGCATCTTTCTTTGAGGGGAAAGTATTAGAATTTAATTTGAAAACCACTATTACAATCTTTTACAAGTTCACATTCTAGCTTCTTTTCTGATCTTTGCTCAGACTTTTACTCCTGCTTCCAAAACTGGCCCCCAAAGCTTTGATACTTATCAGAGATAAGAATATATTTTCTAACAAATGAGAAGGCTGGAAAATATAAAAAGGAATTTGACCACCCCTACCTTGGTGCCATAAAGTTAGGGAAGGGAGGTTGTAATGCTCACAACTTATCAGTCTTTTGCTTCCAGAGATAAGAATACATTTTCTGATGAATGAGAGGGCCGGGAAAATGTATAGGAATTTTGGAGGGAAAAGTTCCCAAATTTTCTGAGTCTTCTAATCTCAATAAATATAAAGAATATGCACCTCTTTGGCAGTGAGTATTTGACATCACCTGTAATAATATCAGGTCAGCAATGGTAACACCAGTCATCTTCAGAACCTGTTTCAAGGAAGAAATCTAGATACTGGGCTCTAAAGACAGAACATCAACCCACTACTAAAAACTAATCAAGATCTGCTTCCTAGAACCTTAAAAAATTCTTGTTGTGGGCCACTAATGAACTCACTCAAATATAATCTACAGATCTTCTGATTGATTCCCCCTCAACAAGAGCTCTGAAGAAATCTTATGTGAGTGTTAACTCCGTATGAACTATTTATTTACTTGAGAAATATTTTGAGCCAGCCTTTATATGAACATTTTTTTCTTCCTTTAAGTTAAAGAATGTGTCTTCCCCCTTTCTTTCTCTCATATTTCATATATATCCCTTTACCTTTTTTTGTGTATGTAAATAAACATTTTCTTCTTCTATCGTTACACCCCAAGCAGTAGTTTGAGTATTTATTTTTCCAGAGAATTTATTTTTCCAGAGAATTATCTGCTCTAAACTTTCAAGCCATTGTTGCTTTTATCAATTCTGTCACCTTTAACCTTAACCCTTTCATGTGGGAAAGCCGGGACAAATTTCCCATACAAGCTTAGTAAATAACAGTCTTGTCAAGATTACATAAAATTTAAATGATTATAATTTTAACTTAAAGAAAGTGTTTGGGATTAAAAGAGAAAGTAATTTATAAAAGCAAAAATGTATTGAAAGTGCACTAATTTTAGAATCGTTTGCAGTGAATGGGTCATATAACATTTCTCATATTCACAAAAGTGAATGTGATATAATTAAAACAAATAAAAATAAAAGTGATAAATGAATTAAAATAAAAGTTAATGAGATGCTTGGAAAAAGAAAATAAATATCTTGTTTTCTCTTTCCACACTCCAAAGCCCATATTAATCATTAGTATATCTATGATATAATATATATAGGATACACACCATACTATAATTGAAGCACAGATCAAAACAACCCAAATAAATTAATTCCAAAATTAAATTATGTTTGAAAATGTTTTTTCTACTAGAATATACAAATATGTCATACATGTCATACACAATTTTTTTTTCTCAGTCTTAGGCTACAATTATTATCTAGCAGGAATTAAATACCTACTATAGTGAGTTCAGACAATATGTTGACTACCCAAAATTTTATGTTTAGGTTTTGCCCTGGTAGGTGTTTAAATCTGCAATCATACTGTCCTGCATTGGCCACTTGAGGGTTGTATACTAAATGTATTCATGAATCTCTGAGTAGAGGCCACTGAAGACAGCTTTCTTATAAATAAGAACATTTGCTCTACTATGAAGCATTGAGCACTTTTTGTCTCTTCAAAAATATTGCATGGGAAATTTTCATTATATATATATATATATATATATATATATATATCACATCTATCCCCCCTTGGTCTGTTGATTGTCTAACACAGGCAGGTGTCGCATGCTGTAACATGACCCTCAGGACATTAGTAAATTCATCCTGCATCCCTACAAAGCAATAAAAAGCTGAATGAGGAAGGCTAAGGTGACATCAGATGTTAAAATTTCAAATTATCAAATTTCAATCACTATATTGATAAAGACTGAAAAAAAAACAAAAAAAAACATGTAAAATAAACTGTCTTCCTAACATTCAAGACACTTTCTATCTATTTTTATGAAGGTCAATCCCAGTCTAAATGTTTGTTTTTCTTTAGACAGAGCACTAGGTTAGATTTTAATGTAGTTCTCATTTAACTTAAGGTTGGAATAAAGAGCTATACGGGTATGCAACAATTTATCTCTTGTGGTAGGTAAGATTCTGGAGATCTTCATTTCACTTTTTACTGGAACTTGTGGAGGGTTGTATTTGACTTTGTGCCTCTAATAAGATGAATGTCGGTTGACCACAATAAACAAAACAAAATGAAGACTTGAATAAAAAATGAATCGCCAATGTTTATTGATACATGTATGTGCAAAGATTCAAATGTGTGGAGAATGGTCAACTTCTAGTCAGCCTGATGTTGAGTGAGGGTGGTTAAATCTCCCCTTTGTTAGGACGGCTACCATACACACCCAAACACAATGGTTGGGCAGTGAGAATAGAACTATCATGTCCTTTCTAGAAATGAGGTCATAAAATTCACACATGACCGGAAACCCCTTTTGATTTCCTTTTTTCTTTTGCAATATGGAAAAATCAAATTCTTTATTTTTTTTATTATTGTTTTATCTATAAGTTTATTTTCTTTCTCTCACAAACTGAAAATTAATCTATGAAAATGCCTGAAATGTCTGAGCTGTATCATTTATCTAAAATCATTACTGGCAATAATTTACTGCTATTAATTTTTAAAGTAAATCATAAAACTTCATTTTTTTTTTTTTTTTTTTTCAAATAAAAGTTTTCTATAAGATTTATGCAGAAAAAGTCTATGGGTTGTATTCAAAATAAATACACCTGAAAAGCAAAACAACTGTATGTAAATTCAAAAAAGATTTTCACAGTACAATAATTATAGATCTTTAAAAAATATTTATTTTATGAGAGGATAAAATAAAAAAAAATAGAGAATCTAGAATCTTTAAAACTTAACATCTGACCCAACCCCTCTCTCTTTTAACATCTGATTTAGCCCCATCTTCCCTGACTTTTTATTTCATGGCATTGAGCCATGCTTTGAATTTATCTTGATTTTTAGAAATTGCTTCTATAATTAGTTTTATTAATAAATACAAAGTATCAAATTTAATTGACATAAAACATACAATCAACTATAAAAATGTTAACATAACTACAAAAACCTAAATTTTTGTTACTAAACACAAAAATTTAGTTAGCAGGGATAAAATGAGAAAAGAAAACAGATGCTTCTCTTATCCATAAAGTTGAATAAGCCACAAAACAAACAAGACTCAACCACTACACCAAATTTAAAAGGACAAACATTTATTACAGTACACAAAATAAAACAAATACAATATTTTTGAATTTACAAGGGGATCAGAACACATCTCTGATTGGTTAATAAATACAATAAAATATATTTCTTCCAAATACAAAAAGTGGATGTGCAACAAATCACAAAATAATTTTGGCAGTTTAACTGATTTACACAACTGTAACATTGTTTTACAATACACTTTTCTCGACAATGCATATAAAAAAAACAGCTTAGACGATTAATACATTTATTTATCACACCTCAAACTAAAGACAAACTTTATTTTACAGTACTAAAATATAAAATCTTTATGTCTTTATATTGCAAATACAGTTGTATTTTGATGAAAGGGGTTTAAATTTTCTATCCTTTTTATTTTCCTTTTATAATTGTACACAGACTGGAAATGGTTTTTCTTTTTACAATTCCAACATACTTGTCCTAAAGCTGGACATTTTTTTCTTGTTTCATTCATACTTTTTATCACGGCATTTGCATCACACAAGGTAAATTGATATGCTGTATACTTTGGCATTGCTCTTGGATGTGGTGAATTTTTCAGTTAACTCCAATCATTGTAGAAACTCTATAGCATCCAAGTATATTTTAGTCTGTTGTAACCATTCTAAAATTTTGTTTGTATGAAGAATCACACATACCTTCAATTAATCTCAACTGTATCAACTCATCTTTGATGGTCATTTCTTCAGTACCAATTTTTTCAAACTTAAAACTCTGGAAACCTCTCATAAGTTGTGTACATATTGTATTATTGTTTCATTCAGCTTTTGTTTGCTTGCAAGAAACTTTGCCCTCTCAGTAATAACCAACTTCTTTTTCAGCTACAAATTTCTTTTTATAATATCCAAAATTTGTAAAATTGTCAAATCCTTCAATTGTCAGGGATATACCATGACAGAAATTTTTATGATGGCCTCACATCCTGTCAAAACCAAAAGGAGATTTGTAATCTCACTTCCCTTCCTGCAACTTTGTGGTCTTTTTTAACTTCTTAGCCTGTACATGGCAGCAAAACAATGAATCCAGCTAATCCAATGGTGTTAGAGATCCTATTGATGATGCCATATTGTTGTGATATCTTTTAGTCGGTGATGTAGAAGTTCTCACTCTGTGCCAAGTGACAACTGACTTAGTAGTCAATCACCTCCATGCAAAAAATGGCAAGTCAATTTTGCTTATGTCACTACACCTTAATTTGGAAGAAGGGATGTATGTTAATACCAAAAGTTGCTTAAATCTAAATGCAACCTAGGAGGCCATTTTTAACCAATTTTTATTTTCTTAATGACAATGTTAATATATGGCACTGTTAGAGTACTAATGTACAGTATTAAATTATCATAAATATTTAATATTTATTATAACTTTTTAACAATATATTTAGTGTTTTTTAAACTTTTTTGGCAATAACTCATAATCTTTTCTGAAATGAAAATATTTTTCATTAAACTAAATTTAGATTTATTTTAAGCATTATTATAAAAGAAAAAAAATTAAATCTAACTTTAATAATAGCCAAAATCAGTATCTGTCACTTTGCTGATGGTAATCTAAATTTTTATTCACAACATTTATTAGAAAATATATTTAGTTTAAAAATAAAGAAAAAGTTATAAAAATGGTTTCAAAGGGACATACATTTCAGCTGATACTCTTTTCATCTTTACCCAAAGGCCAACACTCTGTACACAGATGTCCATTTCAATTTCATTCTAATTGTGCATGTGTGTACATTTGTTTGTGCCAATGTTTATTTTAATAACAGACCTAAAAATATTTTTACAAAATAAAATTTTTAAATTCTATTTATTACCAAATAATTTCCAATAAGTTCAATAAAGTTAGAATTATTTTAAAAAATTAACCGTTTTTTTTTCTTGTCTCAAACTTTATGATTTTATTGCACAGCCCAAGGTAGGAGTTTTACAGACTGACCAAAAGAGGAATGTATTATTCCAATGTTTTATTTCAAATTGAGTCAAAGTGTATGTGTGCTAAATGGCATAAGCACATGTAAGTCACTCATGCACAACAGACATATGCACATATTACATACATGTATGCAAAGTCATACGTGGACAGTGTATGATGAACAGAGAATCAGCTCTTCTTTTATAATATAGATTAGGGATTTAACAAATAACATCTATTAAATCCCAAATCCATCATAATATAGTCTATTAAATCAAAGGTTTAGTGTATTTTTATTTTTTTCATTTGTTAATGTTTACTTTTTAAATTCAAATTTATTTTTCCAGTCTTCATTTATATTTTATAATGAGTGTATAATAAAATAAATTCAGTTTATTTGAGATAGAATTATATAATAAATTAACAAATGAATTCAATACAAACATATTAGTAAATTTAGATTTTTACCAATAGATTCTACAAAAAGACATGCATAAATATTGTTTTGTTCTTTTGTCCAGGAGAATATTGTTCATGAAGCACTGAGTCGTATTGAAGGCACCACAATTGGAAACATGTTTGATTTCCTCTCCAAAGAACTTATACGTCTACAGGAAGAACGCCGGATTCATGCTTTTGCTATGTTGGCAGAACGTCAGCGGCGTATCCGAGAAGCAGAAGAGAGTGGCCTAAGGCAGGAAGAAGAAAGAAGACGAAGGGAAGACGATGAAATATTCAAACAGGTCATGAATCAATGAAAACGATTTGAGCTAAAATTCTTTTTTTTCTTCTCCATTTTGTATAATAGTATAGATAATGTTTAATTTTCACTGTTATATGCAAATTTAATGAAATTGCCAACAAAACTTCCTTATACTGTTGCAGTTGAGTAAAAATATTCACAATATTTTGTTTCAAAATTGTAAATGCAATTTTTGAAGTCTGAGAATGTAGAACTACAAATGGATCTGGAGTTTTTAATGGTAATGGTAAGATTAGCCTTTTCCTTATAAGGAAACGTTTGGCATTCATTGACTAAACAACGTTAATTTCAGTTGAAATTTATAAAATTTCCCCCAAAAGTTTTTCAGGAAAATAAGTTTCTCAAGTCAACTATTATTGCTCTCTTTAGCATTGATTGGGACTCCCTTCCTAATCTTTTGTTCAAAGTAGTGTGGGACATTAACATCTTCATTATGTTATTATTTTCTCTTTGTGTTACATGTGCTATCCATATTAATTGCTGCTGCTATTGAAAGTCCTCAAATGATGTGATTTCTGTTATTTAGTAAAGTCCTTTGTGTTTTTTCTATCACCAGTCCATGAGATCTGATGAAGGATTGTCTTCTCTAAGACCTACAGAATTCATTCACTTGAAACTATTTTTAATCATTGATCTAAGAAAATGGTTGTATACATTTTTTTAAAGTTTACACAGGAGCTGTAATTTTGAGCATGTGTACGCAATTGTAAATTCTCAATATATAAATAATTGGAGTAAAATTACTGATATGAATATCTGTCATAAAATGCATTTCATATTTTAAACAGTTAATGGTAGTGGTAGCTGTTTCTTTATAAGGAAACATACAACATTCATTAACCGAGCAGCCAGTGCTACTTTTGGTTAAAATTTATAAAATCTTTCTATTAAAACACTTTTTCAAGAAAATATGTTTCTCAAGTTCACTGTTATCACTGTTGTTGGCATATGAGTACAGGTGTATCTGCCAAGGGCACCTCATAGCAGAACAATAATTAGCAAGCTTATCTCATAGACTGTTACTACTTATTTAATCAACATAGCAAATTAGAATAATAATCTGAATTAAATGTTTGACTCCTGAAGATATTCAGTCATCAAAATACTTTCCTTATCTCAAAAAACATGGCCTATCCTCCTTTTTGGAGTCTTGAAATTCTTCAGCTATGGAGAACCCAAGTGCTACTTACTAGTGCATGGACTGTTCTCCAGATTGTAGTGACACAACTATGTTTCATCAACAAAGACAAATCATTCCAAAAAATTATCCCTAGCTCACTGAAAATGCTGCAAAATCAACTTGGAGGTGGCTACTTGGTGTTGTTTCTGGTCAGCATTCAAACATTTTGTGTTTGCCTTGAGAAAACTGCTTTTCTGAATTTCTGAAAGTCAAAATCTGTGGGTTTTTTTAGAAGAAATTTTTCCTGAAAGTAGGTTAAAAAAAATATGGTTTTAGTTTTCTCTGGTTGGTCAAATATTTTATGTACTGATATTAATTTCTAAACAATAGACAATTTGCTTTAAACAGCATGTTGGTCGTGTTGGCTGGGACTTCAGAATGTGCCGACTACACCTCTGATGAGGGGTAAGACACCCCAAAATGAGGCATCCTGGGTAAGACAATAAACTACATCCACATCCTGAGTAAGATGATAAAACTAAATGCAACAGCAAGGCCTCTGATCAGGAGGTTTTGAGAAGCATGTGAAATCTTCTTAGCATGTTTATAATATTGTCTGTTATTGGGTAGAAAATAAAGTTTGGGTGTATTTTAATATGGTATGTATATGGGTATGTAATTGTATTGGAAATAGGGTTTATTTTCTATAAGGCTCCTGCCAAATGACACTATATAATATAAAAGAAAACTTTCCAGCTACAATAATAAAATGATGCTCAGATTTTGGAAAGCGGGTTGGGTTGAGAACCTTTCAGTACCTTTTCAGAATATGATATCTCTTCAAAATAAAAATGAAGTGTGTTTTATATTACTTCACATTGTTTTTTTTTATTTATTAATCTAGGTGGTGAAAGTTCACCAAAACACTGTGGATACCTACTTAGAAGATATTATCCTTCAATCAGTGGAATACACAGCAGAGAAAGAAGCTCGTACGTACATCCAGCAGTTAGCCAACAAAATCAATGACATAACATATGAAATGGAAAGCAAGTAAGAAACTTTACTTTGCATTTAATCAATGTTTTTTTGTCTTCCATATTTTTACAAAGCTAATCTAAATCTCAGGACTTGAATGTTACTACATCCAAATTTTTCCTAAAACTTGGTATTTTAGAAAGTTAGCACTAAATCTTGCTTACAGCCATAACATGTTGAAACACTGGTTCTAATCCAATCACTGAAATTAAGTAACGTTGTTAAGAAACATGTTAAATTTTATAGTTTATTTGTCATTTTATTTCTTGGTTATCTTCAGTACAATATTTCAACTGGTTAATTCTGCAGCTTTCTTCAAATGATTTTTTCATTCAATTTTTTTCATTTATTTTTTTAAAATGAGCCAAATACCCAGAGAAAAGTAAGTTGTAATAAAAGTTATGTTTACCTCTGTAAAATTACAAACAATATTTTCAGCAAGACATCTATTTTCTAAAGTTCCTTTTTGTCATCATGTTAAGTGCACTTGAACTTTCTACATGAGACATAGCTATATAGAGCTGACCATGACAGAAACATTTTGAATATAATGTTTATATTAATAATAATAATAAAATTAATTCAGCAAACTTACTATTTTAGTTTACATAATTCAGTATATTTTTTTTAAATTTTATTAAAAAAATTTAATTTGACTTATCTAGATAACTAAAAAAAAAAAGTTTGTTTTTTTGTTTTTGCTTCACTTGACTAATTTGTAGGAATGTTAAATGTCAGGCAACAACAATAATTACTATGAATGCTGCAGGAAATAAAATTGTTAACTAATATTGACAGAGCTAAAATTATAGAATTCTATAAAAATTTTAATATTTTTAAAATTATACTTCTAAAAAAATTTTGTATTTAGAAGCTAAGATTACATTTATTTTATATTTATATTAAATATTAACCTATTGATATTTTTTTCTGCTAACTTACAAGGCAGATACAAATTCCTTCTCTGTAAATATGAATTTATGAAAAGCTTCATTGACAGAAACATTGCTTATATATGGCAATATTAAAAATTTGAATTAAAAATAAACAACACAGATTAAATACTTATTGAAATATGCTTCTAAAAATTGTTATGAAAATTAAATGTTACTGCTTATGTTGTAAACACAATTTGATAGCAATATAAATAAAAGACTGATAACAAGATGATTGTTTTACAATGTGGATTATTTTGTTCTACTTATGTAAGATGGGGTCATGCACACAAAACAAAATTTAGCCTTATGTGAATTTATAAGAAATGCTAATGAGTCTTAAAATTTATAAGAAATGCTAATGAGTTTTAAAATGAGTCTTTAATGCTTTTTCATTTATGTTTTGAATTAATGGCTTTAATGGTATAATCACCTAAACAAAAGAAGTAAATTCTGTATAATAGTTAAAATAGTACAAAGATTTTCATTCTTATTTTGAATTTTTTTTAGCTAAAACATTGTGTTGACTACAAAAACAATGAGGAAGATGAAACAAATAACACTCTACTTCCAAAGTTTAAACAATTTTGTTTATCATATTCCTCTAGGATTCCTAATAATGTTTTCATTCCAGCTGGAAAGCATAGATTCTGTTTGCTATCATGTTTCTTGTTTCAGTTTATAAATCAATTTGTCTGAATTTTGGGGATGAAATGTTTTCATTGTTTACATTAGGACTAATATTCTTTTCTTTATTGTCACATTTCAGTCACTGTGCTGTCAGGCCTTATTCAGGTATCTGTCAGTCTGAGTAACCTTTTGAATTGAACCCTTTATTTAGTCTATTTGGTGAAATTTTTTCTCATTCTGTTGTCCATCTTCAGCTGTCATCTAGTTCTCTTCCTTTTAGCACTGCTCAGTTAATGCTAGTCATGTTTCCTCTGAGTTTCTGGAGATCGAACTCACAATTACTATGCCACAAACCAACACTTTAATCCACTAAGCTATTGTCCTGTGAGTGGCATAGTAATTGAGTTCAATCCCTGATCTGGTAATACAAATTCAGTAGAAATAGGGTTAGTAACTGGGTACATCTCATCTTGTTCTTAAAAAGAACAAGATGAGATGTCCACAGACATGAATTGCAGAATGAGAGCAATCTACCTACATAGATTAAATATACAATTTAATTTGAAATTCCCTGAAGATCACACCTATCAACAGACACCTGGAGAAGGCCAGAGTGCATAATGGCTAAAATGTTGGGATAATAATAAAGATGAGGACATTAGTCTAATTGTAAATAATGTAAATTATAAATCAATGTTTACAAAATAGAATTCAATAATAAAGACTGATTATTGAACAAAGAATTTTAACTTGAATTTTGGAAAAGAGAGTTTTTAAAACATTCAATGAATAATGATGCCTTTGAAACATACAATGAAACAGACAAATGTTTAAAATAGTAATGCAAACACTAGCAGAGTGATTATTATTTAATATTATTGTTTAACTTGCAGACGAACCCAGTTAGAAACTGAAGAAATTGTGGGAGATCTTATTCACAACTTCTTGCTACCAGATGTTGAAAAGGACATTATGAGAGAGAAAGGTGAAGAATTCTTTTTCTCTTAATTTAAATTTTTATTAAAAATTATTTAGGTGTTAATATTAGCATGTACACAAATATAATTAGGGGTCATAAATATAGATATTTACTAAGCTTAACTTAATCCACCATAAAGCTACAAACACCTTAACTAGAAAAAATATCTATGGCTCATTTGTTAACCATCAGTCTTTGGCAGGCATCTGAAATATTTAAAGTTTTACTCAGTCTGGCACAAGATTACAACAGAGTACAAAATGAAGAGTAAATGAATCAACAATGACTTAACAAAACAAGCTTTCTAACCATGATAATTGCTCTGCCATTAGGTACTGAGCACTATTTGGGTGACTTGGTACTGCTCCTTATAAAGTGATTTTTGTTTGGCTTTAAAAATGTAATATTGCTATTGCACAGGAGTTTTGTATGCTTGGCATAGTTGAGTACTTTTATCATAATTGCCCGTGCTGATGGCTTTGGAACCACGTAATATTGAGCACTCTTTTGGAGAGCACACACTTTTGTGTTCTGGAGTATGTTTTTCAATTGAGGTAGATTCATAAGCCTTAAAAATATCTATACCATCTCTGGGTATTTTTTTCCATAGGTTATTCTGGGACATATGGCCAATGAATATCCATACCACTCACACCTAATAACATCTTGGATTGACCTGTGGGAATAAATACCAGTAAAACTAGAAAGTCATCAGCAGCAGCCTAATGATTCTACATTTAGGGGCACATAAAACTGATAGTTACATGGTAAACCATTATGACAATACTATTTATGTGTGTGTGTGTGTGTGTGTGTGTGTGTGTCTGTGTGTAAAAACTCAGATATAAATAAAATATATCTGTAAAGACAATATAAAGAATAGACAAAAGGCAAACTTTTCTTCACCTATGCATTTCATCTTCTGGGGAACTTTATCACATTTACCTTGATAAAGTTCTTCAAGAAATGTGTTGCTAAAGAAAAGTTTGCCTCATATATATATATATATATATATATATATATATATATATATTAAACAAATTCACTTCCAAAAGTGTGCTATGAAGACACACCAAAAATAGTGCTCCATGCCTAAAATGATAGAGCTAAAATATTATTTACAATAATATGGTTCTGTGCAACAGCCACAACTAAAAGTTTCATACATGTTAAACGGGTAATTGTACTGTCAAACACTTTTTGTATAATTGCTTGTGTGCTCAGATTTTTTAGTTCCCAAACTGTTGAGCACTCTTTTGAATGATATATGATTTTGATGTTTCAGGAATTTTTTTTTTTACCAAAACTTGTAAAAAAATATTTCAAGAATTAACAATTTAAGTCTCATTTTCCAAATCAATTTTCTTCACAGAAAGTGACCAATGATTGATGTTTTCTATTCCAGTGAAACAATCACAGTGCAAGTATTTGATGGCTGCCTACAAAGAGGTTCACGCTTCAGTGGAAGAATTTCTCGAAGGAGCAGAAACAGAGCTCATCGAGTCAACAGACTCAGAAAATGAGAGTTAAAGTTAAACTGTATCTAATGTGTGTGTGTATGTAAGTGCATAAATGTATGCATAATTCAGTACTTATTATTATTGCTACTATTGTATACATGCAGAAATGTCCAAAAAATCAAAAAACTGTTCTGTAACAAAGCCAAGAATATTTTTATAATTCAGCTTACGCACTTGTTTTTAAGGTGAGCTATATATTATTTCAAATTTCTAAACAGTTAAATGTTTTTGTGGAACAGATATTATTAGGGAAAATAAATAAAAGTTCTATCATATTTTTACATATGAGTATATGTAAAAATATGATAGAACAAGATTACTGAATGGCTTTCTTTATCCTCTATTTACCAACCTCCCACAAGGCAAGATGTGGCACAAAGCTGGTTTTTTACATGAGACATTCTGAGCCCATAGATTCTGGCAAAAAAAGCCCACAGGCCCCATATATTTGGGGTCAAGTTTATCTACCTCTCCAAACGAGACTCTTCACTTCAGCATAGCCTTGTGAGGCTTCCTCTCTGCCTGGAGGCAGAGAGTTCAACAAGAGAGGAAGAGATCCAAGAAAAAAAAATCTTCTATCAGATTTTGAATCCACCAGACACACAACAGCACGTATTTGCATACACCCTTTACATGGCTTCATCCCAGTGTTGTATAGAAAACTGGGATATATTTCAAATATGTGGTTGATTTATGCACACACATGCATCAGTCCCATGTCAACACTTCATAAAGACTGGAAAGTTACCAATAAAAATGTGTATTTCAACTCAAGAATTTAATGTACAATATGAATAAGTAATTTGTGAGAACAGGCATTTCATTTGATGATTATTCTAAATTCATCAGAAACTCAAACTGTTCCACAATAAAACTTACTTCACGTGCACACACACACACACACACACATATATATATATATATATATATATACAGACATTAATAAAAAAAATATTTGGTAAAGTTTAACTTTTCATACCTGGAAAAAAAAAAAAATGATGTGTCAAAAGGACAGTTTTTCTCTTGGCACAGCTATTGCTGTATACTCCTTTAGCAATGTTTATTGTTTTAAAAAGATTTTTTATAAAACCCAAATATATGAAAGTAGATTTATACATTTTCTTTGTTCTTGAGAATTGGCAACATAAATATTAAAAACTATTTATTGATTAGATTGTTTATTCACAGGAATAATTTCATATTTACAAGATTATGAAAATATGTGAACAAACTACAATGCAATGTTTATTATTTACCATTTTATAATAAAATAAGTATGAAAACAATTTTTTTTATTCAAAATTTCAAAAATATGTGAACCAACTGTAATGAAATATTTAACATTTACCACTTTATAAAGATTTATTATTTACCATTTTATAGAGAAATAAACATAAAAAAATTTTTATTCATAAATTTATAAAAATTTATGAACAAGAAAAATTAAATAACCACATAATAATGAAAAACCTAACAACTAATAGTGTGTATCATTATGTTACTAAAAGTCTAAAAATAGCTTTTGAAAACAATAAACATTATTGATGGAGTATACAGTAATAGTGGTATCAAGAGAAAAGACACCCTTTTGATACTGTATTTTTTGTGTATAATTAGGTTAAACTTTGCCAAACATTCATTGCAATTTGGTTCCAAGTTTCCATATCAGTAAACAGATGAGATATACTGGAACTAATAGATTTTATTTTTGTATGTCTAAGTCCTGCAAACTCTGCTGTAGAACATAGAGCTACAACCTCACTACACTAGGCATTGTATTTCTATAAGCAGTTTTTTTTTTTACAGGTTGAACTTGCTATCTCGAAGCACAACTGATTTTAAATTCAGTGTTGTCCTTCTAGACTGCTTGACACACCAATCCCATTTTCTGTGCTGAGAATCACTACACTATACATATATCTATTTTATTTTTACAGACCAGTATTCTCAATCTCATGTAAACTTATACATATTAGTTCAGAATGACTGAACATGATTGGCTACATACATACACAATTGTAAATCCCTTCCTAGTCTGTTACTCTCCATGGAACCTCCTTCTCTTCTGCATGCTTCTGTTAGCTATTGATTTTCAGGACCTCTCTTCCTGTTAGAGATCTTGACAGCCAATAGGAGTGCAGGAGGAGGTTCAATATGTGCTGTGCTTGAGTGTGCAGGTTAATTGATTAATTGCCACATAAGGAAGCTATGTTATTGCTACAGAGATATCAAAGATTTTAGAAGTTGTTGATCCAAAAGTTAGGTTTATTTATTAAATTGTTGTGTGTTGATAAATCAAAATATCATTTTTTCAGTAAACAAAAATTAGAACAATTTTGACCTGAACAGTTTGAAAATGTTAACAAAATAAAATCATTTTTGCATATCATAAATATTGTCTTCTCAGCAATCTGATAAGACAGCGTTTTATCAGAAATTTTAGTCAATAGATTTTTAGGTCACCCATAATTCTTAATTTCATTAAGGATAAATTTAAAAATGAATCTGATTCCATCTATCCTAGCAATCAAACAGGAATGGCCCATTGTTTATCCGAGATAATGTACGTTAACTAAGAAACAAGCACAACTATATGATTCACACAACTACTGAGACAAAAAAAAAAAAAAATTCTGGCTATGCCTTCAACAAGAAGTTCATCAAATGACAACCTTATAGTCAGGTAGGGTTTCAAGGTTGCAGCCATGGCATTCTTTACTAAAGGTTAAATCATAGGCCACCAGTTTTGGGCATAAGTTGCACTATCTCAAATCTCATTCCATTGGGAGCAAAGATTTTTGGTTTGGGTTAGTAGTAGTTTGCTGCTGTAGCTGGCTTAAGAAATTTTTTATTTTTACATTTGGAATAACTTTAGGTTATTTAATTGAAGTAAGTATAAGATCTTTTGAACTTGCTATATTATTCTCTTTGGGGGGTGGTGCAAGAACAAATTTTGTGTGAAATTCACTAACAAATGTAATTTAGTAAACTTGGTCTATTTTACTTAGAAGTTAACATTTTTAACTTCAATTTAATTTTTCATTTCTGCTCCATTAAATTTTTATTCATAAAAGTAAATACATCAATGATCAACTATTTTTGTTTCTAACAAATTAAAAAAATATGTTGAATTTTTACCATGCTTCTTATACCAAAATGTAACATTTTACTTGATTTAAAAAAATAATTTAATTCTACTTTTTCTAGTCTTTCTTATTACAAATGTTACAAAATCTCTTCCAAGAAAGTTGATTTTAATGTTTTATGTTTAATTTTTAGGACTTTTCTTCCAAAGACTTTTTCTTTGATTTTTTTTTTTTTTTTACACTGCAAAATTTATTAAAAATTACTATTGTTACATAAAGTTAATTTAATATTGTTTTCTATGATAGTGTTATTCATAGCAACAAATATATTGATAAATTTAAATTTTTATGATTTTTTTTTTTTTTAGAAAGGAAAACAAATCAAAGTATGTTGAAACTGTTAACACAAAATTGGAGTAAACATTTCATATTACAAAATTAATGAAAAATCGTTTAAGAACATTATTATGTAAAGTTAACACAAGTGTGTACAAAACATTAACCCTATGCTGCTAAACCACCATTTTTAAGAGGTAATTTTTTTCTACTTCTATAACCATGACAAAGTATAATGATTAAAAAAATTAGTCAGTATAACAATAGTTACTTTATTTCTAAACAATAAAAGTTACTTTCATGTTTATTTTGTTTCATGTCATATTTTTGTTCCAGAATTCATAGTTCCAATATGGTCTTTGTTTCATTAAAACTGCTTTAATGTAGATAGTTAAATAATAGATTAAAATGCATATAACAGTTAATGGGGTGAGAAGTAATGGATCCAAAGTTCTGCCAAATTATATATTAGTTGTAACAAGACCTTAATAAAGAAAAAAAAAATACTAAGATAAAGAGGATTAACTTAACGGGTTAAATTAATCATGCTGTTAATCTACTTTCTTTTCCTATGAATCTTTCAGCTACAGCAGCAAACTACTGCAAACCCAAACTAAAACCAAAAATGTTCACTACCAATAGAATGAGATTTGGTATCAGCCTCCAGTTTTGGTTGTAAGTTGCACTATAACTTGGCCTTTAGTAAAGAACACCATGGTTGAAACATCATAATCACTAACCCAGGACATCCCAGCAGTGCTCCATGCTGCTACTAGCCTCTATTGGTTTTCTGTTAGTGCTGGAATGTCAGATCACTATAGATGCTGCTTCTGTTCAATATAGTAACCTCTTATTTCCTTTTTTTCTGCTGATAATAATTCAAGTATGCAGAAATCGAGGTGTTAATAAAGCTTCAGACTTCAATAGAAAGTATATTGATTTAACCAGACATTTCTTATGTGTTGCTCTCACAGATTTTTTAACTTTTCCAGCTTTCATTGATGGACCCAGTCAATATCTTACTCAAAGATATTTTTTCAATTAACAAACCAGATCAAAAGAACAGGACATAGGATGGCTAACACAGCCTCATCTGGGAAGGTGAGGTAATATTCCAAATATTAGGTTGGTGCAAAAATAATGACGTAATAATGTCATTTTTTGACGTATTTTTTAACATCAAAAAATGACATTATTACGTCATTATTTTTGCACCAACCTAATAAATATTGTAATAAAAAGACTGCTCAAAATGTGTATAATTATTGAACCAAACAAAATTGTAAAAGATCAGACAAAATATTGAGAAAGAAATAAAGATGCCAGTCAGCCAATTAAATGTATTAATCCTTTAATTTTTCATATGACAGCTTCATTGTATTTGCTCTCTTTACATCACTGAGTGATGCCTACATATTAAAAAACATCTTTTCATTTGACTATTTAATACTTTCAGTGCTGCCTAGATGTCAAGATAAAATCATAAGAATTAAATGCAACTTTCAAAATATACTTATAAAGAATCATTATATAAAATTAAGAAACATGAAGTGTAAGTGAATTTGTAAATAATTCAATGCTAATTTATGTCATTAACATTAGATTTATCATTAAAAGACAGTACATAAAAAATCTTTACTATTAAATTTATCAAAGCAATAAAAAGAGGCATGTTAAAACAAGAAGAAAACAACAAAAAAAAATAACATTACTGTAAAGTAGTATATCAAAGTCCAACACATGATATGAGTACAAAGTATTCTAAGCAGATTTTTATGTGTGAAAAAAAAAAAACTGTTGCTTGTCTACCATCACATATATTATCTTCATTGCCTGACCAACATTGAGACAAATCCAGAAGAATGTTCTACCCCTACCCACCCCATCATCATATTATTTTGGTAATTTACCAATTCAAATATTAGTGTAATACTATGTAGGTAGAATACCATGTACCAGCTAATATACACAAGAGGACAAGGTGGACAATTTAAATGGGTGTGTGAACAGGTTTGGTGATAGCTGAACATTTGCTAGAAAACCAGCAATGTACTTGGTCTTATAACCAAGAAATGTTCTCAGTACTGAGGAAGGCTAATTCTGAAATTCATTTGAAGGTGCTGGTATTTATTTACATTAAGTCCTACCAGCCATATCTCTGTAAGCATAAGGAGTGATTGTAAGGCTTAAAAGTAATTGTCCATTTTAGTTGCTGTGCCCATTTCTCATCCTCAATTGAGCTCTGATGAGAACTGATAAACTGGTTTATTTGCTTTTTTTTGTTAACCATGCTGTATTTTGATATTATCACTTTACAGTAATGTTATTTTTTTTTCTATTACCCCTCTTTTTTTGTTTTAACATGTTCATTTTTATTGATTTAATTTTATACCCCCGCAAAAATATATTTTGATATATAAAATCACATGTATTATTTTTCTTTTCTCTGCTACCTACTGTTTTTTTTTTTTTTTTAAATCTCAACTTCTGTGCCAGACTCCTTCAAGACATTGGTAATTGTGGCTTACCACAATTTTCCATCCTTTGTAGCTCCAAGTAAATTTTGTCTTTTTGCTATCCCTCCTATACCCGGTTCTGCCATTCAGTTACACAAGCTGGTTAGGTAGGTTATACGCTGTTTTTCTCTGTCCATCTTGTTCTCAATATGTTCTGTGAGTGTCAAGTTTTCCAAGCCCTCTTTCCTCATGTGCCCTAGAAATTTTCTCTCTCTTTTTGATGTTAAGTGTCTCCTTTTTGTCTCCATTTTTTTATAACATTGTTCACATCTTCAGTTCATGGTATTCTCAGCCTCCTTCTGTAGAACTACATTTCTGTTGCCTCAAGATTTTCTTTATCTGTCAGATTGTCCATCATTCACTGCCATATAGGATGACCATTACATAACAGTTCAGTACTCTTAGTTTCTAAGGAAATTTTCCTGTTTCTTAATCTTTTCAACAACAACAACAACCTATACTGTCAACTGCAAACCTTCAGTACCCAAGCCATTTAACAATGATTAAGCATTTCATTATAAAATTACATAAACCAGACTCCTTAGATTTGAAGTTGAACAGTTTCTCCCTTCATCTTTGACCAACTCTCACTTCCATAATCATTTTCCTTCCCACTGACATAGTAGATGACACATCAAAATTGATATTTTTAATGTTACACTATGATTAGGACACCCATGTAGAAGAGAAAGGTATGATTTTATCTTGATCTGAAGTGTTTAATGTTCTATGGATGATGAATTGAGTCTTTGAAGTCAGGTTTTAAAAAGCGACAACAAAACAATGAATAGATAAATTAAAACTTTTTGTGTCAAGTAAAAAAATAAGCCTAACAGAAGATTTTTAGATGTTGGTCTATATTAACAGAGTTGGGATTGAAGTAGCGAGTTTTGGCCTGCTCCCAGCTACTTCTGATGCCACCTATGCATTGTGATGTTGAGATGAATAGAGTTGATAGAAGAAAGAATGAAGAGTTGTTAGGTGATACTTGGGACAATTACTGACATATCTATTCACCCAGCCTGTACAAGTGAAACCCTGAATGAAACACGTAAATATACTGAAAGCAGGATTTAGGTCCTCATTTTGCACTGCAGTATTTATTTTCATCTTCCATTTCCTTGTGAGCTTGCAGCAGGTCCTTCCCAATTTTTGGTGCTTATCAACAGAAACAAGAATAGAGACACAACATGAGGCAGTCATTGGCTAGTCGATGGAAAGCTGAGTCTATGTTTACATAAAGATTTTTTTTTTTTTTTTTTATCAAGAAACATAAGGATATGAATTCAAACATTTCTGAAGGATAGTCCTGCAAAGTGAACATAAACAGTACAAATTGGAATTAAAACCTTCGTTTACCAAAAACTATTATGATACCATGTCCCATCATTGACACAAAAATGTCCTCAAGAGACTGGCATGAAGAGAATAAATAAGAATTATGTAAAAATTAGATGTGTGAGATTTTCACCCTAACCCTACTAACATGCTATAGTCACAATTAAATTTTCATATTGGCTGAAATAGACACAAAGAATTTTAAATCAAACTACAGTTTTGATATATGCTTACTCAAACTTCAGCTCAACCAACAAAAATCTTTATGTTCTATCCTTAAAACTAACCCAATTTCTAACACTTTGGTAAGAGACCCTTTCATTTACTTAAATCTGCCTTGTTAGTTTCTGCCACAGTCCTGAAATCTAGACCAGAAATCATGACCAGATACACTAGACTATTTACTTTTTTATTTTGCTTGTTTGTAAACAGATAGAGAGAATCATTAGCATCCATAAGGCTCTGAAAACAATGTCAAATAAACATGCTAAGTAATGACCATTTCACCAAAAACAAAATTGTTTTTTAGAGTTAATTACAATTTGAAAATTAAAGTTTTCTATTTTTGAATGACACATTGGAAACGTTTTCAGATAGAGCAGGAAATTTTTTTTTTTTTTTTTTTTTAGATAAGTTCATAATAGTATGCTTAGTAATAAGCTTAGTATATTACAGAGTTATAAATGGGGGGACACCTAGTGATTTGCAAGACTAGCTTGATTTGCAAAACTAGATCATTACTCCACAGCAAAGCATTAAAGAAATTTGGAAGTTTTCATTAGACAAAAAAAACTTTAAAACAAAGCTACATCTTTGCACAAATAGAGCCAATTCAAGAACAAAAAGGTTTTGCTAACTTTTATTCAAGTTGCTGCATTTCACTGGGCCCTAGAGAGGTGGTCCACCTCACACAACACTATAGGCACTTATGCTATAACTTTTGGCACTTCACTATAGCTTTCTTGCATAATGGAGGTAAATGTAGATAGTTGTCTGAAAAAATAATAAATTTTATTATTCATATTGAATCTGGTTGATTATAATTTTAATACTCAATTCATTTTTGTTAACAAATTTTAGAATTGCTTGTTATTCAAATGAGCCGTGGCATTTAAAATTGGAAGAATGGTAAAATGTTGACATTTCTAATAGAATATCTTGAAAATTTAGCAATTTATATTATCACCTACTGTATACAACTTGAATAACTACCAAAAGGTTTCAAACCTATTATTTAATCAAGACAATTTTGATAACATTTTGCACATGCAAATCTCTCAAAAGAAAAGGTATCATTGATAATCTACCATAAAACTAAGTACTGTAGGCAGGGGAAGAAGATATTTGTATTGACATCTGCTTTGAACTTAGCTTTGTCACGTGGCAAATTTAAGGTTGACAGACATGCTATTTTCCTTTAGTTTTGACTCCTGATACCTAACAAGAAATAGACCAGTTTTAATCAATGTTTATAGTAATTTTATCATTATAACCAATTTTACTAACAGAGTGATGGGATCTTTTCCTTTTAGGGTTGAAGGGAGGAAAAAAAAAATGTAGCTTTGTGTTTAGATTAATTCTGAAAATATTTAGGAAACATCCGACATGCTTTTTTTGAAATGTTGACTTAAAAATTACAGCTATTTTCTTCAAGAGATTTATAATCAATATTTTTTTTGTACATGTATATACTTTTTGTATGTATTTGTAGAGATTGTATTTCAGTGTGCATCAATCTTTATAGTAAATCATTTCAATAATATTGAATATGATTCTTTTAAGTTATAGTCTACATTGCCAAGGAGGAGGTATCAACCAACACTAACCATCATATGTTTGGCACAGGAAAGAAAAATAATAAAATTTGTAGATAGAAGGTAAAATGAATCAATTTAAATAACCGGAAATTTCTGCCAGAAAATCTTTTTTTTATATATAGAGGCCTGAAAAGTAATAAAAATGTAAACAATGGTAGTATCACAAAAATTGGTTATTTGCATAAAATTAAACATTACTCCAGCTTCATTATAAGCTGACAAAATATTTTTTTCTTGTTCCCTATTCCATCATCTTTCAAGAGTATTTTTTTAAAATAGGGAACTCATTTAAATAAACAAATAAATTCATTTTTGTTTTTGACATGGGATAGAAATTTTTTTGACAATCTCATATCCATACCAACTTATATTTATATCGAAATAAATTATGTACATATATACATGCAAACTTATTTCCCCTCATCCACTCAAACATAAATAGAAAAAAAAAAATTATTGTTTACAAGAATATTTTGGATTTATTTTCTTTTCAAGGTTTTTTTTTTTTTTTTTTTTTTCCTCTTCCAATTTTTTAACTGAACTATTTGTATGGCACCATTCAGTTGCAATTCAGAGTTTATTTTTTTCATTCAATGAAGAGAATTAACAGCAATCCAAGTCCATATAGGTCCATACCCTACAATTAGGTATGTTTTTTTTTGTTTTTTAATATTAACATCTTTATAAACATCATGCTTGGAGGGTGAAAGAGAAGAGAATGAAAGAGAGAAAATAGGCAAATAAAATAAAGTATCTGTTGGGTAAAAAGAGAGAGTGAGAAAGTCATTTTAAATGCTACTACTTTGACAAATTCATTTACACAAAAGTAAATAAATAAAATCAAGGTTATCTAAAACTAGGCTTAAATATGTTATATATATATATATATATATATATATATATATATATTATAGTGGCTGGTAACATTTACAATACTCAGGTAACAAATATTGGTATTTTGAACCATCCTGCAACATCTAACACTTTCATATTAAGTGATATTTAATTTTGATTTAATTTAGCTAAAATTTAGTGTTGAAGCAGTCACAAACTCATTAAAATTTAAAATGGATTTGTAATTTTAATTATGTTCAAATATTAGGAAAAAGTTAAATATTTTTCAAATCTATCCCAACTTATATAAAGAATCATTTTTTATGTGAAAATACATATATAAATGCTAAAATGGAAAAAATCTTATGTAACAGATTTCACCTTCCAAAAGAACTTCATACTAAGTGTTTTTATTGATGGAATATATATATATATATATATATATATATATATATATATATATATATATATAGGGGAGACTGAAAATATAAACAAATTGTTAGTTATAAGTAAATATCAAGAGAAACACTGAAAATACAGAGATAGGTAACTTTAAATTTCTGAAGTCTGAGGTATCTAAATGCACAGCCAACTTCATTCAGTTTCTTACTGATTTTGTCTTTAATTGCTATTTTGACTATTCCACATTTTGATGGCAATAGTTTTGTTAAGAAACAGGAAAGATTCAGAATACACTATACATTTTTGCATTGATAACTTTCTCTTAATTAAAATTGCATTCTTTATGTTCAAGTTATGGCCAGAATCATTAAATTGAAGGTGTTGAGTGAATTTCATAAATGATCCCTTTTGTATTCTTTTAAATTCTTAGAACTTTCACCTATATATTGTGACATTTATTACAATCTATTTTGTAAGTTCCTGCTTCAGGTTTTATATTGTTATTTTGTTTTGTATTAATTAAGTTTTATTGTTTTAATAGTAGTTGTATCAATTTTTATATAAAGTTTAAATTCTTTCCAATTGTAATCGTTACTGGGTTTTATTAAAATTACTTATTTTTCTAGTTTCATAGATTTAATGAGCTTTCCTCGTATAGGAGATAATTATAGTATTGGGAAAGTTTAAAGTATTTTCAATGTATTCCTATTTATCATGTAAATATTGAGAGCTGCAAATTCTAAGTGCTCTTAAATAGAAGCCAATAATTATTCCAGATTATATTTTGTTGTTATAGCATGAATAGAGCCTCTTTATTAGTAGATTTATGATAAACATTTACTTTTTAGATCATTAGCAGTGTTGTTCCACATGATATTGAGGAAAGGTAATGTAGTGTCCACTTCTGTTTCATAAGGAAATTGTGTTGTATGTTCAATTTATTTACAAGATCAGGTAATGCTGTTTTGCAGGGATATATCAATAAAGAAATATACTGATTATTTAGGTAAATTCTCTACAAATTCTAAGAAGATAAACACCAAGAAGCAATCCCATCAATAATTCAAATTTCTGCTTATAAAAATCATTGTCAAAAATTGTTGAGAGAAACATGGAAAATGCAGGGACATTTAAGTCTGTTTATAAAAATCATTGTTAGTTGGTTTGCAATAAGTTGGCAAGCAAATTTTTATAATTTTATCTATTAGTAAGGAGAGGTTAATTTTTTTTTTTTTATTGTACTATGTATTAAAAAAAAGAAAAAATTCAAGCAATAGTTGACATGAATATTAGTTTATAGCATTTCACCTGTCTTAAAACTACTGCTATCACAATGTGGAATATTTAAAAATGGCAGCAATAGATTTAAAAACGAAAGGAATAGGAAGCTGAATGAAGTAGGCTAGGTTGTGCATCAAGACGCCAGAAACTTAGCAATTTAATCTAAATTTAAGCATCCCTGCATCTTCAGCTTTTCTCTTGATGTTTGATTATAACATTTGTTTATATTCCATTACCTCACTCCTGAAGAACTTCTAAGAGATGAAACATGCTACATAGGATTTTTTTTCATTTTGTCATTAAATTACACAGTAATTTTTATAGCAACCTAAATGTCTAAATTTGGTAGTCTGAAATAGTTTTCAGTTTCTAGTATTTAAAAAACAAAAAAAAAAACTAAAAACTAAATGAGTAAGCCATCTTGTTACTAGTCAATAATTCAATTTTTATGGTTCAACTCAGATGATATTTCTAATTCCACATTTAATAAATTCTTTATGGCTTAATCCTGATTTTTTTTTTTTTTTTTTTTTTTTTTAACTACTTCAGTTTTATAGGAAGAAAAAAAATTATTAATGACTATTTAATCATAAATATGTTTATAGCAGCTAAAAGAGACAGTAGTGAAAGTACTTCATTGGATGCTGCTAAGTCTATGTTTTAAAGTTAAATGCAAGAGGATTAATTATATATAACTAATAAGCCTAATCTTGGGGAAAGAAATCTAATTGATATATTTGGACTGGTAGTACTATTGAAAAAAAAAAAAAAAAAAAAAAATACAAATCAATGATAATTTTTATAATGTACATAATCCAAAAGAGGGCAAAATATTGTTGAGGAATCAAATTTCAATATAATTTGAGTAGAATTATTGTGTCAGACTGATATACACAAGCATAAAATTACATAATAGAGAAAGATAAGAAATAAGTTTGTCCTTTTTTGCTTATTCCAAACTTAGGCTTTTCTGCATTTCCTACAGCCTTCAAATTAGAAAATTTCCTTAAGATAATTGACATAAAATGAATATTTTCTCTGATTAGTAAAGCTGAGGCTTATGGTTAAATTTTACAAGTAAATCAGCAGATGAATTTAAAAGGTCTATTATTTAGAGTAATTCTCACCATGCAAGTTTCATCATTATTGTCCTTTGATTGAATGATTAAAAACTACTAAAAAAAAAAAAAAAAAAAAAAAAAAAAAAAATCAGCAAAATTCAATAACAGTAAAATACAAACACTACTGTCCAATGCAATTTGTTTACTTTTGTGCTATAAAAGTTCTTTAAAAATAGAATACTTATCGTTGATTTATAGAATAAAAATCTGTAATAGTAAAAATATGGAATGCTCAATATTAATTGCCAATCATCTTTGAATTATAAATTAATGCAGAAAAAATACAAAAAAGTTTTAGAAGAGAATATGGTGTTTAAAAATAATTGAAAGAGTTTATTTTTGCCCTGTTCTTACTTTTCTCAATCCTTTGTTTGAATTAATTCAATAACTACATGAATATATACCTTAAATAATAGGGATTTAAGTTAAATTTCTTTGAGCAATTTCCAAAGCTATTTTCCACCTTAGGAAAATTTATCTATTTTATGCATCTTTTATGTTACTAAGCAATGAGATTACATCTTTAAACAAATTTACAATTTGTTTAAAGATTTAACCGATTTCAATGATATACTTTCATGCATAAATGGCAAACTTCATTTGCCAAAGTCTTATGTATCCAAAACTATATAAGCAGTAATTTTTATTGAGATCAGGCAAAAATAAAATAATATAAAAATTAAATATCTCCACTATCTGTGTGTCTCTCACTCTCTCTTCCCATTCCACATCTCCACACCATTCTCTTTTTTTCTGCTCTTCATTAATTTTCTGGATTCCAAGCGTCACTGGTTTGCATAGAAAAGTGCAATGCTATGATTTTATTTTTCACGTTTTTTGTTTTTTTTTTTTTATTTTCAGTTTTGTCTCTTAGCTTTTTTGTATCCATTTGTGCAATGAACCAAACCAATTGTCTATATCAAGGAATAGGAGGATGACAAATATCCATAGTAGTAGTAATAACAAGAGCTAGGGATAAGGACGAGGGCTAGGGAGAAAGGCAGCAGGAAAAAAAAGAAAAAGAAATTAGCCAGAAGTCTATATGATGTCCATGTGTTTCAAGCAAATAGTAGACTTGGCATCTGAGGAGCAAAGGGAGGAGGGGATGGAGGGGAAGGGGGAATGGCAGACCTCATGAGGCACCGCCAGTATGATCTGGTACTCCAATCCCATGTTGTTGGAGTGTGGCACGCAATATAGAGTTCTCCTGTTTCAATTCTTCACATTGTTGTCGATGTAAATCACAGTCAACTGATATCCGCTCTGTCTCTTTCAGGCTTTCAGCCATTCGAGCATTAGCTGTTCGCAATTCCTGGATGTATTCACAAGCTTTCGCGAGTATTCCCCCCTTGCTCTGCACGGAGACCAATAACAGAAAAAGAAAAGAAGACAAAAAAAAGAATATAAGTTAAATTTATCTTTGAATACAAATCATAATATAGAAAATATAGTTTTTTTTCCAACACAGAATGTGAAGTACAACAGTTAAAATAAATAAAATTTTTAAAATCAAATGATCCTCAAAAGTACAAAAGTAGAAGTATTTCACAAGAAAAACAAACTCAGAGTTTAACACTGAAGCAATTTTCAAGTGTCGGAATCATTAAAATAAATATAATTCCAGCACTTGAAAATTGGTTTGGCATGGAGTTGTGCAATTAATGTAAGATATTATGTATATTTCTTATATATATATATATATATATTTCTTGTCATCTGATGATTGCATTGTAAGAAACTGATTTGGAACTAGACTGTGTAGTGTCATTGGTTAAGGTTACTGCTCTGTTTTAGTCTATTTGCTATGCCCATTGAGCAATTTGGATTATTGCAAAGGTAGATGTTCATCTTTTGTTTGTTTTTTTTGTTGTTTATATATCCTTTACTGGTTCTGGATTTCTTTTTATTTTCTTGTTACATATATATATATATATATATATATATATATATAAGATTTGAAAGTAATCCTTTCTCTCTCTTTCTCACTCACATGTAAATTCTTTGCAATGGAATTAAATGAAAGGGTTGGTTAGCCAATCTATTATTCATTATTTAATCACACATGATAGGAAATTTTGAGTCTGCTTGAATCCTGAAGGCATATATGTAAAAGTTAAATGTTTGAATTTAGCCCACGTTTTCACTGAAAGAAATATGCACAATTCTGTGTATTCAGACCACAATACAATCTACTCTAGTGCCTCGTCACATGTGATTAAGAAGGGTCCAACCATTATATAAGTCATGTAAGATAAAAAAAAAAAAAAAATTAAAAAGAAAATTTCAAATTTGAAGTCAAAAATAAATAAATTTCCTACTTCTACTATGCACACTTACCTATCAAAAACAAAAACAAAAAAAGAAAAAGGATTTATTAAATATCATATTTATAAAGTTACCTGGTTATATTTTGCTAAATACATTATACTGTATTTACATGCAGTAGTGTGTTACTTTAATGTTTCTAAGCTTGTTCATTCAACAGAGAAATTTTTTAAATTCCTTTAGAACTACTGAAGTGATAAATGAAATATATAAGTGGCAGGATACCAGAATAATTTTCGTAGCTTTGCCAAAAATGCAAATGATACAAGCTTGAAGAGTTACATAACAAAAGTAATGATTAGGATTCTAATGAATAAAACTTATAGCAGAATCAAACTGGAAACAGGAGAGGGAAAAAATGTATATTTATGGTCAGAAATCTGTTAGAATTAGTATCAGAAAAAGAAAAACCTATGCCAGCATTTCAAAGGCATCTGATAAATTACAACTTAAACAACTTCTTGAAATATCTAGCTTCTAGCCAAAGACAAGTTGTATAAATATCCTGCAATTCATATTGGAACAAATGGCTTATTTGCACAGAAAACAAATTAAATAAGTACACCAAAATAAGAGGTGTAGGACAAGGACACTATCTCAACAAGATTCTAAGAGAATTATAGACTAACTAGGATTTATCAAAAAAAAAAAAAAAAAAAAAAATACAGATGATACTGATGTCAGACTCCAGAAGGACAACAGTAAATTGTTAGAAAGCTGAATGCATTGTGGTGAGCTAAAAAGAAAACCCCAAAAGTTATGCATTGAGATGTAAACAAAATAAAAACAACCAAGTGTGGAAATTCTAGGTAGCATAATATCAAAGCAGAAAACATGACAAATTCAAAGGGGTAGAAGAATAATGAAAGATTTTTATTTCAGGAAAAAAAAAAAAAATATCAAGATTAGAAATTAAGTGCATTTCCCTTATGGTAATGAAAACTGGACAAAAGATTTGAGGAAACAAAGATGCAATTTCATTGGCAAATGTTGAGAAAAAAACATTTCTAGAGAATAGAAACTTCAAAGAAATTGTTGGATGAAATTAATAGGACACATAATGAGGAAAGAATGCTTGAATTTAACATTCACAGGACACATCAAAAGGCAAGAGAAGTAAGGAAATACACACGTAACCTACTTGACAACTTTGTACATAAACCACAAAAGCAAAAAGAATCAAATGTTAAAGCATTGCTAAGAGCAATAAAAGATAGGAAGCTGCGGATAACCAGGATTGTTCAAGTCTTGAAAGGACAATGCATATCGAGAGTACATGTAATACCGTTTGTTAATAGCTAATAATGTATATCAGGATATTTAATGAGTAGCAAATCTATAAAATAAAAATAAATTTTTAAAAAGTGTCTTGTAAAAGTGTGTGATTTGGAATTTTTGGTTTTAAGACCAGAAAAATTTATTTTATTTGTATTCTCAAATATATGTTCTATATGCCTTATCTAAAGAAACAAACCAATACTAAATACACATCCTATATAGATTAATTAATATTTTATAGTAAATATTCTAAATTCTCATTAATACTTTTTATGCCAAATATATAATTTGGCTATAGGATAGAATTCATATTAGCTCATTAGCATTTTTTATTTTAGATATGATACTCACTGCATTAACTTGTCCTTGTTTGTTATGATCTTGAGAGCATTCTGGCACTAATTTTGACAAATGTACAATCCAATTATTAATTTTATCCCTTCTCCGTCTTTCCACTAGAAAACAAGAAAAGGTGTTAATTATCACATTTTTTTTTCACTTCAATATAATTACATTTATACTTCCTATTCCAATAGCCAAAATATCATTTTTTTCAAACTAACAGAAGTTAAGAAAACAACTTTAATGAAGAACTTCAACATCACAATCTTTATAATGAACTTTCTCCATGAAGAAGAAGAAAAAAAAAAAAAAAAAAAAATGAAAATATTTCCAAAAATTACTAAAGAGTTTGTGCTGTCACTCATTAATAGATAATTATATCAATTTTTATAATTAAAGAATATTCAGTTTGAGAACTGAAACACTGCAATCATACTGTTCATTAATGAATATATTGGGTTGTCAGATATTATTTTTTTTTTTTTTTTTTTTTTTACAATGTTATTTAAATTAACAAGCAAAATATTTTTCCAGTATTTTTTTGTAGCTTTATTCTTTCTCTACTACTTTTGTTTATAGTTTTTTCTATTATTGACTGATTTGTTAAAATAAATGGAAAAGAAATATCTGACAACCTAATACATCACATTTACTAAAACTACTTGCGGATGACAATTTTTAAATGAAAGTTGTCATCACTTTACATTATGTCATTTGTAATGAAAGAGAAAAAAAACGAGTTCCCAAACAAAGTATTAGTTACTTGCAAAGAATATTTACATAGAATTTTGATTTGTTTTAATATAGAGAGAGTGAAAGATCACATAATAGGAAGGATAATTCTTGCAAATATTAGCCAAATTTGATCTTGAAAGTAAAGAGGCTATATAGATAAATCTAACCTTCATTATGTGTTGCACGTCTCCGATCATCACGAGTTGACCTTCCCTCAAGTTTTGGTGTAAAACCTGTTCTAGGTGCAATATTTCTTTGTCCTTGAAGAACATCTTGTGGTGACATCATGACATAGAACTGACCTGTATATGAAAAGAAAAATACTTATTTTCAAAAAACAAGGCATAAGTTTACTAGAAAGCAAAGTGCCAACATTAACCTTTATTCTTAAGCAACATCCTTTAGATCTCAAGCATTTATAATAACAAGACAAATAGAGAGATGGAGGAGGGGCTTCATTTTTTGTTCCATTTTAAAACAATTTCAAAACTCCATTTTTCTGGCACATTTGTGCTAACATACCTCACCAACCTTGAACATCAATTCTTTCCACAACCACAGGCAAATGATAAAGGGTACAAACTTTCTTATTACTGTAATGTGGAACTTACCTCCAGCAGTAGTTACAGGGCCAATTGCAGTTGCCGTAGAAACATCAGCTTGAGAGGTTACAGCACCTTCCCCAGTCGAAGCAGAGGGGAAATATGTAAATCTTGTCTCTGATTGATTATCTGGGGTTGGACTACCTCCATTACTGAAGGGAGCCTGGATCACAGCCTATAGGTAAAGAAAAAAAGAAAATTAAATCTGATGATCTAACAAAAATTAAGCATTTATAATTTTAAATTTATCATTTGTTTTCCTATTTGGAAATTGTATTTATTTTTTTTGCTTATATCTGATATCTTAAAAGCACTATACCCTATACTTGAAATCTTAAGTCAAGAGAGTTGCTTGAATCAATTTTTTAAGACATTTTTACTGTTTTTTATAAGAAAAATAACTGGTAATAATTTATACAAAATACATTTATACACATACATTTTCAAGAAACAAGACATAAGTCAACTAAAAAGCAAAACACCAACTATATATATATATATATATATATAAAATTCTCATTAAATTTTACATTTACCATTTTCATTTACATACTGAAGAGTTGATATGCATAAATATTTTAACCATTTTTTTTTCTATGTAAAGCAAATACTGTATTTCAATAACAATTTTGCTGTTACAAAATGTTCTGCTTGACTGGCAATAAAATAGAAAAATATGCAAACAAAACAAGCCATCATGTCAAAACAGGTCAGTTTGTAGACAAATAAAAACTACTTTAAATTTCTTGTTTTTCAACAACCTTTCAATTTTATAACTGCCTTCACCACTAAAATTTATAAATAAAATATTTTTATTTCAATCATTTAATCAATCATCAACAATATCTTGGGCAATATTGGCTCCAATATCAACAAGAAAGGAAGACTGATAAAAATATTTCAAGTAAAATTAAATAATAAAATCCAGGTACATGTGATAATAACCTGACAAATCACTAGGTAAAAAAAAAAATTAATGTTCAACTGATTTTTGAAAGAGATTTTTATAAATGGCACATTAGTTTTTTTGAGAACTTTTGAAAATATTGAATAAAACTTTGAAAACTAGCTAGATTTAAAGAGTTCAGTGGCAGTTTTCAATTTAAATTCCATACTTATATTTGAGATACAAGACATAATTGATTAAGGAAAATGTATTTGATTCAAAAATCTATTTCTATCCTATTATGTCTTAGAGTTCAAATCTTTGTAGAGAGATAATGAAGTGTAAGTAGCATAACAGTGACTAGCATAGAAAATAGAACTACCAGAATTTGAAATCTGAGAGATCGCTTATGTTCACTTCACACTAATGTCCTAGTCTAAAGACATGTCCACTGCCCCCACTATGCTGTCCAGTTGCCAGATAGCATGACAAAAAGTTCCTTTTATTGGTACAGAAGAGAGTTGGTGAATGAGTACTTTAGCAAATTATTAACCCTCACCACATCTTTTTTAATCTTAACACTAGCAGAAAAGGCTGATACTGTCAACCTTCATAGGATGTTGGTCACCTATATAGATACACTAAAAATTCAATAACACTGCCTTTCCCAAAATAAACATACTCCAAGAGAACCTTAGTAGAAAAAGGATTCCTTTGTTGATTTATTCAAACAAAAACAATTTGATCAAAACCTTTTAATTTTCAGATAAAAAGATTACAGTATAGATGTCATAAAACAAGATTTATTACAATCAAACATTTAATAGTATTAAAGAGAAAAACTGACAGCTGGCTTTATGAAAATTAAAATGTCACTTATTGGGGAACAAGTCATCAATAAGTCCATAGCCTGACAGTTCTTTGCTAAATTTTGACTTGATTTATTGTTTAATATTCAATTGAGGTGAAAAATTGGGTTAAATGCATTTAAAAGGAAAGTGATTATGTTAAAAATGTTGCATATAATAAACACATTTTTCCTAATCAAACTAAAGAGCCTACATTTGCTTATCAAATATTAAATAAAAACTCTTATCCTTAGAAAAGCTTACTTTATACAATAAATATTTTAAATTCAATAGATAAATTAGAATTTTCATACCAGATTGAAGGTTTGGAAAATACAACAAAATAGACCAGAGAGAAAATTAAATTGTTAAAAATCTAGTGTTTACTTGTAAACAAGTTTCATCTAAAAATACCTTTAACAGGTGAGAATGAGCTTTGAAATATGGTAGATTATATATAAAGTTTTGATTAAGTGATGCTATCAAATCAGGCTAAAGCCTGAGCAAGCAATGGGTGATTTTCAAAAAGTTTTAAATGCAGAGAAGAAAGCTAATATAGGCAAATTGAAGAAAAATAAACCAACTGACCTGTGCTACTTGTGATCCTGGTGGAAAACCTGTGGACACAACTTGTGCTGTGGCTTCACTGCCATCCTGTGTCACTTGCACCACACGATAGGTCACCTGACCTGCAGAAAAACAGTCACCTACTTCATATGACGCAGCCATTCCTGTCACAGAGAATGAACTCATAATAAGCTGCTTAAACTCAAAATGTGTTCAGACATTTAAGAAAAGAATCTAAATACACAAACAGTATTTATTCAAATTAAAATGTTAGAAAAATAAAGCAAGAAATTAAAATAGGAGAAATGGTAAACTGACATAAAACCAATGTCAAAATTATTAATACTAGATTCTCAACTAGAAAAAGATAAAAACACTAGAACAAGAATGAAGAAAATTTTCAACAGTATCAATTTCTGTATTTTTAATGTGATGCATTATTAAAGAAGAAACATTATTTTTTAAAATATTCTAAATAAGTACAACAGTTAGACGGTATTGTTCTTAAAACTTTTTTTTAGGAGTATTCATGAGACTCACTAAAACCAAAATTTTTATATTTGTTTAGCAATGTTTTTCTGATCATTCACAACTTTGAAGTTATTAGATTGCAAAATTTCATTATAAAATAGAATAAACTTATACAAAATAATATACTGACAATTTTATTCAAAACTGATAACCAGCATTCTTTATCCAATGCTTAAAAAAAAAAAAAAATCATTAAAATAAATCCAAGATGTTATTGTAAGCATCAGACTGGTAACCACACGTTAAATACGTAAAAGGGAGAAAGGTTAGGGTAATAGATCCTTAACATTCAATCTAGTACATATAAAAATTTATAGCTAAAGATTTGTTATAGCATTTCAAAACATTCCTTGATCCAATAAAAATTGGCTGTTAAAAAAAAAAAAAAAAAAAAAAAAAATTTGCATAAACTGAATTAATATGCTGTTATACTATATAAAAGAAATTCTTAGGAAAATACTTATCCAGATATAATTAGACATTTTACAAAGCCAGCACTACATATTATAAACCACTTTCATTTGATCTTGTAAATTTCTATAAGCAGAAATTATACAAAACTTTTCAATATTCAAGCATTACAAGTTTACTTTAACGTTAATTATGCTTGGAGTATAAAATTGAAATAAAACTTGTAGAAATGATTGTCTAAGAAATAGAAAATGCAATGTTTGACATATCTAGACAATGTGTAAATATTTTGATTTTTTACATTTTTATACATATATGTATTACAAAATAAAGCAAAAAGGCATACCAAGACTTGATTTTATTCATTTAGTACCTATTTTGGAATTTATACAATTTAAATTACCAATAAAATAATATAAGATTAATTCTTTTCAGACTTTAGTTCATTAAATCTGGAAATGATAAATAAAGATATTAAGAGATAATGTAATTTTAATAGAAGACAAAAGCTTTAAAAAAAAAAAAAAAAAAAAAGATCAGGTTTTGAATGAACCAGCAAAATTGTGCTTATATTGCCTAATGATACTTAATGTCAGACTATACAGTATTGAAAATGTTATAATGGCTTCAGGAGAATGTAAGACTGTTTTCATTAAAACTAAGACTACAATGAAACCAATATAAATCTAGTAGGAATCTTACATAAATATTCCTTTCAACAGGATACTGAACATGCTCAGCTTCATGTTACAAACTTAAATTGAGCAAGTTATGCAATGCCATCCAATAAAGGGCCTAAAAAGCACCACACAATAGCAGTTATTTAGGTCAGGTATCTGCTTAAAATTGGACTGTTGCAATGAAGAATCAGACTTCAAGTTCTGAATAGAAAATATATTTACTATACAATAACAAATAAACAACATAAAAACTCAATAGCACAATGGTTAAGAGAACTAAGATAAGAACCTTAAAGTCTACAGTTCAACTACTACTGCACATGAATCTCTAATCCTTACCTTCTGAACAAAGATAGAACATAAGAATATTTCAGATTACAAATTCATTTTAATTCTAGAATAAAAGAGGGCAGGTAGGTGCAAAATGTGGGCCTTAATGATCAATTTCATTTAGAAAACCTATGACAAGTGATCTTAATGAATATTTGTTACATATCTTATTTTTCTGACATAGAATTTATATGCAGCATATTTTTTTCATAAAATCCAATTTCTTCAGAGTATATTTAGAATTAAGAGGAGGCAAACTATGATCGGTATGTTTTATTAGAAGTTTAGATGATATACAGCTATGGAAACATAAGAGAATTTCAGAATTTACTGAAACAATAAGTTTCACTTTTCAATCAGAGATGGCAAATTCTGGAACAGAATGAGCATTTAAGGTTTTGTATCAACACATAAAACTCACCACCACAGCAGATGAAATTTCTTTGGTACTCACCAATTTAAGTCTTTCACAATAAGTTATTTTGTGCTATTCTCAAAGTATATATAAACATGATTAATTCTCTAAATACAGATTTTTTATTTTGTCTATAGATTAAAGCTAGATTAAAAACTATAAATAAATACCATCAAAATCTCATCAATAAATATTCAAGGAACAGTTGTAAATATGACTATTTTCCCTAAAAATATTTACTGATAATAATTTGAGTAAATTTGTAACAAGCATAATTCAATGTGTCCTATTCTCAAGATTTTAAAAGCTGAAATTATCATTTATACCTTATAAAACTGGTACTAGTCAACGTTAACACTGTAAAAGCAATGTCCTTAATAAACAGGATTATCTAAATCAGTATGCATAATTATAGTTTAGGGATGAAATAAGACTGCAGATAATATGATACTTAATCCTCAATGCAACGTTGGTAATATTCATTGGCCCAAATTCCCCAATATTAAACATTAATCTCAAATAGACCCTTCTAAACCAATTTGAAATGTCCAGAATTGAAACATCAATGAAATGTCCAAAACAAGGTAAATCCCAAGATTTAATACTATCCTGCATTATATACACTTTTTTTTTTAAACAACCATCTTTATGCAATATACAGATGAAAAAAAATCAGGTGATATCTTTATTTTGTGTGTACATAAATTAGACAAAAATAGTGTGTCAACCAAAAACTTTCTCCACTTATTAAATAGAAAATTTACTTAAACCCAACAAACTTTTTGGCCAACCCAATAAATAGTATAAAATATGATTTTAACAAAAAAAAAAAAAAAACACTAACCTTCAGCATGCCCTGTTAACTGAACCTCATCAGAAGCATTTGAATCATTGGTTTTATCTTGACTGCAATAGAAAAAATGAGGGGAAAACATTAAAAACAGAATAATTTAGTAGCATTAAAAGGAGTAAAAATTAACTATTTCAAATGACAGTTAATTATGTCTTCTTGATCCAGCAGAAATTAACAAATGCTGTTTTAGTCATACTGAATTAATTAACCATATTCAGAAACTGAATGTTAAATAGCAAAAAATAAAACCATAGCACAACAGGTAGCTGTGCAAAGTAGCACAGTAGATAAGTTCTGTACAGGTGACCATTTGGACTTCTAAAATACTCCGAAAGAAAAAGTAAATTTGTAGAGCCCAACCAAACTTGAAACAATTTTTTATTGTTATTTTTTGTTTTTATTTGTTCTTGTTTTATTAAAGTCACTTGCAATACATAACAGATCTTATGAAAACTTGCTCACCTAATGAAAGGAGGAGTTATCCAAGTTGGAAGCACTTTTTGTTAGTTATCATTGAACAGTTAATGAGTTGCCTGTTATATTAAGGTAACTAAACATTTGAAGATATACAGATTAAAATAAATTACCTATTTATGTATGATGTAAAACATGCATTCAATTTGTTTCTTGTAACATTGTCAATACATGTGCATCTCAAAACTAGTGTCATTTTATCTGCAAGTATATTTACTGGTTAAAGGAATACCATACATAGATATAAACCATTAAAATGAAGTAAATGAACAAATATCAATGACCAAATAAATTAACCTCCATTGTAAGAGATCAAAAAATATCAAAATAAGCTACATATGATTAAAAGTGATAAAGATCACATATAAGACTAATGCTAATATCAAAGATAATTTGAAAAAAACCTTTTCATAATATTTCATCTGAAATGATTATCATATCACTTTATACAGTTTAATCCAGAGTAATGTGATATAAAAAGAATAATTAAATTATAAAGTAGGGTCATAGTTGTGAATACTTTGAAATGGTTGAGTAAGCCTTTTAGTCATTTCTTTCTCTTTCACTTAAACATCAGAATTAGAAGCATTATCTACAACAAGTCATGTGTCACAGCACACATCACCTGACCAATATGACCTACTTTTTTTTTTTTTCCTGGGTACTCCACCAATCAAAGCTCACGATTTTTCACCCTACAATAAAAACTATCAAAAATTAAAAAGGTAAGCTATTCTGCTGACCGGAGAGAGGGAGGGGTATGGATATAATCTCAAATTTAAGGACAAAGTTGGATCTTTGAATAAGGCAGTAGACTAACTTGTGACAAATATTTTAACTAATACATTATACTATCACAATTTACTTGAAAAAAAAAAAAAAAAAAAAAAAAAAAAAAAAAAAAAAAATGTGTATGGATTCACTATAATTATCAAGAAAATTGTGATAGATATTACACATTTATGCAAAAATGTTCAAAGATAAAATGCAAAAGCTGAGATGGGAAAAACAGCTTTCATTTTAGCTTTAATTGAAAAGATTAAATTTACTATTTCCAGTAAGCAAAATATTCTGGTGTATTTCAAACAGAAATTATATTGATTAGAATTGATTTTTTTTTTTTGTAATAGCTGATTAGCACCTATTTTTAGTTGTCTATCATCACAAGATTTTCTTTAAGAAAAAAAAAAAAAAGATTCCAAAAATAATTTCATTCATTTGTGAATAAGTCCTGAAAGTTTTATTAAAATCTGACAATGATTTTTGCAAGAATTTTGAAATCAATGTTTTTTTTACTGGAAAAAAAAAAAAAAAATAAATAAAAAGGTGCTAAAATACAAACAGTAAATATTAGACCAACCACTGACGGAAAAAAAGAATTTTGGTCTTTCCTCTTAATAATAACAAACATTAAGTTTGGGATCTTTTTCATCATGCTGTACTGTTTTTTTCTGCAAAAAAGTGTAGGTATCCAACATACTCCTATGAAGTGTAAAGGGCTTTTTCAAAGGCAGCACTGTGCCTATAGTATAACTGAAAAATCATTTTTGGTCTTCAATCTTCAATAGCAGGTTAGTAATATTTTTCATAATTTAAACTTGAAAGAAAACTAATCTTAAAGCAAAAGCTACAAGCAGCAGTCATAAAATATGTGTTGTAAATATTTGTTAGTAAAACAGTCTAGCATTCTCATTCTTTACATTACATTCTGAATTAATACATTCTCTATTATTAATACACTGCTGTAAGAGTATAAATTTAATATTAACACTACTTTTAGCTGTAAAATAAAGAGTCCAATATAGATGTATAAAAAACAAAATTATAATCCTTAATCTTATCCACCTTCACATAAAAAATAAAATAATTTTTTAAATTAAAAAAATACCCTCTAACAATGAACAATCATGTAAACACTATGTTAACATAAACATAACACTTGTAGGGGCTATATACACATTTATAATAATAAAAGAACAAAAAACAAAAAAAAAAAAAAACCTTATAAATATAATATCAGCTAAAAAATTCAAATTGTTTTTTGGCTTAGATACATATCTGGCAATGAATTTCATCAACCTAGGAATAAATTTACATTAAGATGTCACAGTTATCAAATTATACTCAGGGTCGTATTAAACAACTAAAGCATCATTTCTTGCACTCTCACAAATATATAATACAAACTTTAAGTAATTTACATTGTTCAGACTGTTGTCCTCATCTTTGTTTCAATATTCATGGCATTTTGTATGCTCCAGTTTTCTTCAAGTGATTGGAATTTCAAACTGAACCCTTTATTTTGTCCACTGGGGTAGATTGTTCTAGCTCCATGTGCCATGCCTCTTCCAGATGTCTCGGTATCAATTATCTCTCTTTAACTCAACTCATCAAGTTTTTTTTTTGTTTTTTTTATTGAACTCACAACTCTTTGGATGAAGTCATTGGATTCAACCAACACTTATCAACTGGGCCATGTGTCCTTGAGGACATCAGTGTATAAATTTTTGGGACTTATAAACCTAATGTCTCAGTAACCATTTTACCAGAGCTCATAATGCAATTTTGTTGTTATGATAGTTTTTCTCTAGCACTCCATATTAATGGTTCCCATATTGCATTCATGTCTATACTTGGCCGGCTTAGGAAATTTCTGTGGTCTAGCATATGCACTGATTGCTTTCCAGTGATGTTCTCTCTCTATTATTTCAACCCCATCCCACAGGGAGCCATGATCTCCCTTTTCCTTCCATATGTGGTCAGCTATGCCTGATTTTTCTATTTCCCCCTCGTATTATGGTGTTCCTGTCCTGCAGTCTTATCTTAAAGGGACAGCCTGTTTCACCTTTATATTTATTACCACAACTGTGGGATAGCATACACAGTCCTTAATCATTTTCTCCTCTATGAGGAGTCTTACTCTAAAGTGTTTACAAAGTGTTGAACCATTTTTGAAGGTTGTCCTGATGTTATACGAACCTCAGATCTTTTGTATTTTTTCCAATAATCCCTTCACATAGGGTAGACAGACAAGGCTGTTTCCCAGAGTGTTGTTATCCTCTTGCACCCTTCTATCCCAGTTTGTTGGAGCTGCTGCCATGTACCCAATGTAGCCATTATGTTATAGGGTACAGCTCATACTGACCATTTTTCGTTCATGTTCTAGGTCACCACTTATGACTTTTTCTTGATGTTGTAAGCAGTGGACAATCCCTTTCTTTACACTGGTGATGGGAGTTGAAGTTGAGGTATTGTCCAGTGAATGTTGGTTTGCAGCATACAGATGTCTTGAACCCATGCCATGTTTGAGACATTAGTACATCCAGGAATGAGAGGAGTTTTCTCTCTCCATTGTGGACTGTATCAATGATCTTATTGAGTTCACATGGCCCAGTAGTAGCTGAACCTCTTCCTGGCATAACCAGAGTATGAAGGTGTCATCTTCATATCTCAGCCATAGAGCTGACTTTAGTGATGTGGATTCTAATGCCAGTTCTTCAAAGTATTCCATGTATATGTTAGCTATTGCTGGTGATAATAGCAAGCTCATTGCTAACCCTTCATCCTGCCAATATGTCTGATCCCATTCCAAAGTATGTTGCTTGTGTACAGAAAGTCAGCATCCCCAGCAGGTTATTTATTGGTATACTGGTCCATTTGTCTAGGGATGAGTCCGAGGCCAGCCTATCCCCAACTACTGATAGTGCCTCCTCTATGGGTACCTTGGTGAACAAACACACCACATCCAGGATCACTATCTGGTTGTATTGGATGGGAGTATCCTTAATTATTTCCAAAAAGTGTGCAGATGCCGGACATATGATGGTAACTTTCCTATTAATGGGTCAGTTATATCCACAAGGAAGCGACTTGAGTTTGAGCGCGCCCACACAGAGCCTTGGCAGCAAACAATTGGCCTGAGCAGAATACAGTCTTTGTGAATTTTGGGGAGACTGTGTATGTGAGGTAGCTTGCTGTATGTAATGTTGTGACAACTGCCTGTATATCTTAGAAAGGAAGTGATTCTTGTTCTCGATTAGGATCTGCAACAGTTTTCAGTGTTGGATCCTTCTTTACTTTAGCTACCATTTCTAATGAGGTCTTCCAGTTTTCCCGTATATTCTGTTTTGTCCATCACAAAAGTTGCATTTCCTTTGTCAACTGGTAGTATGATGTTGTCATTCCTCTGTAAGGTTTTGATTGCCAGCCTCTTCACTTTTGTGATGTTTGATTTGGGTGGCTTGGCTTTCTCCAGTATCCATCTCACTTTCCATCTTAGCTCATCCACCCAAGCCTGGGGAATGTTCAAGGATATTTCCTCAATTCCAACAATGATGCCCAAGTATGGTATCTGCTTGATAGTTGTTGCGAAGTTGAGACCTGTGTTCAGTACTGACTCCTCAAAGGCACCCAGCTGATGTTGATTAATTTTGATTACTGCCTTCACTGGAGGGTGATGGATATTATGTGTCACCTTTCTGATCTTTCAATCTGTTCAATTTTTGTACTTGGCAGGCCCCAACTGCATCGAATCTGGATCCTATTTTGGTCTTCTTCATCAGTAATTCTGTTGAAGAAGTCCTCTAGCCTCTGAGAGATATCAGATTGCAGTTTTTGTTTTATCCAACGGTTGTACTGGATTCTTTCTCAGACAATGCCTTTTTTTGCTTTTACTCCATCCAGACAGGCTCTTCTTGAATTGACAGGAAGTCTTGGTGCTAAGCCTGAAGGGACGAGTCATAAGTCTCAGCATTGGTGTAGGAATGTTAAATGATTTGACATTCATGCCAGCTTCTGGTGGGACTTTTCTAATTGTCTCCATATTTTTAGTGTATCAGGTCCATACCAATCCTTCAATATCAGTCTATATTTATAAGTCCCAAAAATTGATACACTGATGTATTCAAGGACACATGGATGGCCCAGTAGTTAAAAGCATTGGTTGAATCCAATGACTTGACCCAAATAGTTTTGAGTTCAATAACTGGCTACAGTTTAGGTGAAAAAAAAAAAAAAAAAACTCAAGATTGTTAAAGGGAGATAACTGATACTGAAACATCCAGAAGAGGTGTTACATGTAGAACTAGAACAATCTACCCTGGTAAATGAAATAAAGGGTTCAGTTTGAAATTCTAATCACCTGAAGAAGGCTGAAACACTGAACATGCAACAAAGATGAGGACAATAGTCTGAACAATATAAATAATTACAATACTGCATCTCAGAAAATAGATAGAAACTTTAAGTTGCTTCTTACAATAACAAAATTTGAAGTATATTTTTTTGCTCACCTCTTCAATGCTGAAATTCACAATTACTTTGATGGAGGTGGGGGAGTGAAGCATTAGACCAAATTTCCAATGAGTCTGAACAAAATGACAAGAGAGTACATGAAATTCCTCACCACCAGACCAATTGACTCATACGGTTAGAGAAAAAACATATTTTCATGAAGGAACAAGAGAGAATAATACTTTTTTTGATGCAAGAAATTACACATGCAGAGATCTAAACATATATATGGAATATCTTTGCTAGATTGAATTGTGTAAAAAAAAAAAAAAACCAAGAACAATGTGCCAGAACAGCTAACCCAACAATAGTACATTTGAAAATCCCATTACAATATTTGAATCTAAGCATAAAAATTTTGAGTTCCAGCATTTTTTTTGGATTTACCACTTTGGGAGCTGTCCTATTCTTGTAATTAATAAATTTACATTTTTGTGTAATAATCCTATTTTAGTGAATATATTAAAAAACTGAACCATCTGTACTAATTTATGGTTTTGTTTACATAAAAATGTCATGTCCCTTCAGGACATGCGTTTCTTTGTTATCTGTGAACTGCCATGCATACCTTGGAAAACTAGTAGAGTGACTTCCATGATTCCAAATTCAGAGTTTTGTTTCTCTTAGATCGGTTGCCACCAAAGACTAGAAAGCCCAGTCAACACTTCGATCTGTGCCATTGCTAAAATCAAATTGATTCATACCTATCCTACGGTCATTTATGTGAAAGTGAATGCCAGCAGGTTAGGTTAGAATTTGAACTTTGCTTGCCAATTCCAATTTCTGTATCAGTAACTGCTAAGCTGCTCAAACATTGTCATTTAACATCTAAGTTTTTAGCAAACAGAGATTTCATTTGGTCTGAAAAGACAACCCAACAAGGACTTCAAACAAAGAGTGCTATAAGTTTAGAGGCATATTTATATGTATTCAAAATACTTATGAATGATGTAGAAGTTTAAACCCAATTATAACTAGCATGTAAGAATGCATTCATAATCTTTGTTACCCTAAAAATATGAGAGTTGAAACAAACAAAAGTTTATAATCAAGGGCAAGTAACTAAAAATGAAAATGACAGAGCAAAATACACTGGTTTCAGGAACTTTCCTACAATCACTAGTAAATTCCATATCCTATTTTTTTATCAATGCAAAAGTCCAGAGTAAACAACTGTTCTGAATGGTTTGCCTAATACCAATGTCATTGTGGTAGAAGATATCAGCCCAATCAATTTTCTTACTAGTTTACTTGTGACATAAAAAAAATATTGCAAAATTTAATTAACTTTGCAACTGCATTATATTTATAAAATATCAAAAAGTTACCCTGTTCTGAATATTAAATTAAATAAATTACATTCTATTGAAAAAAACATAAAATTCTTCTATTATGACATCAGAAGAGCCCACTACATAGAGATCAGAAATCTACCTCTCTATATAGAGTGAATTCTTCTGGTTATGAAATTTAACTGCAGAAAAATGTTTTTTTACACAGAAATGTCTGTCTCTGTCTCTCTCACACACACACACACACACACAAACGAATGAATGAAAGCCTAAGATTTTTTTTTTTTAAGTTTTGTATCTTAGCCATTATAAAATACCCAAATGTTTTCATTATTTGATAAAAAATTTGAAGTGAAAAATAAATCTTTATGGCACAGGAAGTAAAATTTATTTGCTGTTTTGATTGCAACCAACAATGAGAAATATTTTTAACATCTGATTTTCTTTGATAACTCGTATTTTTAGTTTTGTTTATGTCATTATCTTTTAAAAGCTTTAAAATCGAAATTAGGCTAGATATTTAATTAAATTTTAAAAGTTATACTAATGAAAATTAAGAACTTCAAGCTAAACTCTGGACCCTAATAAAGTGTACATTATTCTTATCCCTATTTGAATAGAGGAGTGTATTGGAGTTACAAATATGATAACTAGACATTAATTAAAAAAAAAAAAAAAAAAAAAAAAATTAACTTAGGAAACATAATATTTCTGATTTATTAATACCTATACAAATATCTTCATAAAAATACTTTTATATTGAAATGAAACACTTTTGTATTCAAATATGCAACCAAGGAAATAAAGTGAAAATACTTTACAGTATTAATCATTTAATATCCCATCTAATTAAAACAACTTTTTGCTTAATACTGGTTAATATAAGTTAAAATTATTAGCAGTCATTTATGTATAGTAGCAATAATGGGAGGTGGGGAAACCAAATCCTTTCATAGAATAACGAAAGTGACTTTTCTAATAAAGTAAGCATTTATGAAATCCAAAAATGATATTGCCAAATACATTCGGATATGAATGCAATCAGAAGACTTAAGGGGCTATAAATAGGCTACAGTTAAAGTGACATTTCTTTCAGGTTCGAGTTTAGGTGCAAATATTTAAACATGCCTTTCATATTACTATACATTGCAATTATATGATCTGCTGAGATAACCAGAGATGAAAGTAGAATTTGATTCATTCATTCATCATTCACAATTTTTTTTTACCAAATATTAAAATTTAAACCATGAGAAAATTTTATAAAAGCATAATCAACAGCACGACATTGAATACAAGTACACTATTGTAAGCAAATTTTAATTAAAGGCTTTTGTATATCAGTGACACACAAAATTACTTTTAATACACAATTAAGTCCATTACAAAAAAAAAAAAAAAAAAAAAAAAAAATCAACCAGACATTTTACAAAGTATATACAGTGTAACCCGTAACCAGTGTAATAAGAGAGTTGTTGGGACCGGAGAAGAAGTCTCTTATATCCGGGTTTGGTCTATTTTGTTTAGGTAAGTATGGCTCTAATTTAGGACCAGAGAAAATCTCTTATATCCGGGTCTTACTGTATTCACATAATTTATACAATACAAGAGTGAGGAAGAACAAGAAAAAAAAAAAAAAATTCTCACTGTAGTAAATTGAAAAAACTTAACTGGTTAGCATTTTTTTTTTAACCGTGTTTTTGTTATTATTTTTTTTTATCTTTTATTTACCATTTTACAGTGTCTAATATTTTTTCTTTCCTTTGTTCTTTCCACTTGTTTTTAATATATTTGTATATATTATATGGAAATATATATTTTTAAAATGTCCATTTTTTTTTTTAAGCCATAAAATTCCCCAACCCCCAAAATTATTTAATTAAGTTTATTAACAATTAATACCCATTTGATCAATAAATATACAAGGTTTATAAATACAAAAAAGGATTGACAAACTTAAACAAGGAAATGTTTGAAATATTTTAAAAACAAAAGAGAGTCAAGATATACACCCAGATGCTCTTAATATCAGTTAACCAAAATAAAATCTAGTACTTAATAAGGAAATGAAAAATTTAGGATAACCTCACCAATTCTAAGAATGAGAGTTGGTTTATTTTATGGTAACATCTCTACAAATTGAGCCATATGGTCACTACTGCTTCAACTAGTATCAGAATTTCCAAAATTTATTTGATTTTATATCTATACTGTATATAAATGCTATGATAAACATTTTAAAGCCTATTTGCCTATGTTGAATTTCACACTGCTGATAGTTTAACTTGGCCCAGATTCAAGATTTTATAAACCAACATTTATCCATCCTCACTTTTCTCATCTATGTTACATTGATAATTTTAGAAAATAGCTTGCTCAGCAATCTTTAACTACTCATTGAAAGCAGTTACCATTTTGCTATTATAAATCATTATCAATTTCCTTCCTTTATAGCAAGGCTAAGAGAAATACTTCCTTCTGCCCAATGCACAGACTTGTAAAACAAAGTTTTGTTGATCATATATTTTGCAAACACAAAAAAGTTTGAACTCATAGGTAAACTGTAGTGATTATAGTAATTTTAATTTTCAATACCTAAAATACAAAATTAATTTTTTAAAATGAAAAAGCATTCTTGAATCTTTGTTTTTAGCTTTAATTGAAAGCAAAAATGATTAAATTTACTATTTCCAGTAAGCAAAATACTCAGGTGTATTTCAAATAGAAATTATATTGATAAGCATTTCAACTTTTTGCTTGCTTTCAGAAATCGTTTAAATCTAGCCATTTTTGACACATTTGTAAACAAAAAGTTAATTCTCCGTTTTAAAAATCTTTCCAAAATAAAATATACTTTTCTGAAACTTTATTTGAGGAATATTAGCTAATTCAAAGTATAATTAAAAAAAAAAACATTATTTAAGTTTAAAATAACAGAGAAAAGAACTTTTAAAACAAACAGTAACGCAATTAAGTGCTTATCAACACCTTGTAAATCAAATGGTCAAGTGATTTACGAGGTGTTGACACTTATTATTGTTCTACAGAGGCCTTATCTTTTAAAAGATAATTTTAGAAAATGATGGGCAAGTGCTTTTATATATAATTTTTTAAGTACTCAGTAATCTTAAAAATATCAGAAAATGTTCTCCATAATCTAATTTTAGGAATGTCGAATTTAAATTTGCTATAGTCATTGCTCTTATTTTCTGATTATGCCATGCATGGTCACCATACTTTCAAACAAAAATATAAATTTAAAAAAAATATTGGATGTAAACGACTTTTGAGCTTTTCAATTTTTGATTTGTAAATACAGTTTTTACTTAATAACGATATCACCTAACCGGATTGGAGTAATGGTGAAATTTTAAAAAAATGAAAACAATTCTTGGAATAATAGTGTCCTTAATAAACTTATTTATAAAAGCAATTAAAAGCTTCTTTAATTAAATAATGTCACAGCTTCATTGCATTATTTTACAATTTGGAGATTTTTTGGGAAATGATTATTAGTCTGAAAAGAAAAAAAAAATTGATGATTTACATGTTCCAAGAAGTCCTGAGTTTAACTAATAAAACCAATTTTGTGATTGAAATTTAATTTATCAAAAGTGGGAGGAAACATGTAAAAAAAAAAAAAAAAAAAAAAAAAAAAATTAAAAAATAGTTTCATTAATTTTAAATAAGTCCTGAAAGTTTCATTAAAATCCAACAATTACTTGATTTTTTCAAGAATTTCCAAATCAATGTTTTTCGCCAGAAAAAAAATGCTGACAAAAAAAAAAAAAAAAAAAAAAAAAAAAATTTAACAAGAATTTCAAATGTGCTAGAAAGGATTAAAAATTTTAGGTTTTTTTTCCTCTTAATAACAAAACATTTTGACAATAAAACTTTGTTTTTATTAAGTTTGGAGCCTTTTTTCATCATGCTGTTTTTCAGAAAAAAAAAAAAAAAAAAAAGTAGAAGTACCTAGATTAGAGTAGAGGATTAAAAATCAGGGACAGCTGAACTTTCTCTAATACCAGGGAGGTGACATTCTATAAAAGTTTACCTAAAGAGAATTTAAGATATCCGCTTCTTTAAGGATCGTTTCAGTATTAATTTTAAAAAAGTGTCATATACTATCAGTTTTGTAAAATCTCTATTCTGAGGACAGTATGAATAACAGTAAAAACACACTAAGTTCATAAAATCATATTCATTATAAAACAGATTCATATTGCAACACGATTAATAAAAGTGTCAATATTTTCTTTCAGAGTGTTGCTGGTATAGTTCTCTTATTAAGTTTTAACAATTTTAAGAACTTATTGTCATAATTTAACAATGTACAACTACATACTATTCTGGAAATTTTAGCTGTATTTTCATTGCCCTGTATAATCTTAATTTTGACACTGATATAAAAACAAGTGCTCTCATGTGAGATTTAAACTAAATTAGTTTTCACAAATTCAATAGCAATTGCCTGACTTGTTTTTAATTCTGACCCTGTTTCATGTTCTAATAAATCCAAGATGTTTATACCAGAACATAAGCTATAAACTTCTCTAGATTGTGTATTACTCTCATGCAAACAACCAATCATTCTAAATATTTAAGATTTTATAGCAGTCCAAGGCAAATGGGTATTGCAGTAGGCTTGTGACCCGTGTTACACAATCAACTTGGTTTTATCACCTCTTCTAAAAAGGAATGTTATGTTAAATTAGATATAATTACCAGAATATTTTAGAAATATAGTCACAAAAAATTCTGACAAATTTGGATCTTACTGTCCACCCTCCAAAAAAACAGAACATTAAAAGGACAGTTTTTCCATTGACACCACTATTATTTTAACTACCTTCACTCCTCAGCAATGTTTATAGTTTTAAAAAGCAATGATTAGAATTGTAATAAAACTTAAATATATGAAAGTGAATTTATACATTTTCTTCGTTCTTAAGAATTGACAACAAAAATAATAAACACTATATTGTTTATTGAAATGGTTGGCAAAACATCAGCCAATTGATTCAAACTTTATAAAATGGTAAATAATAAGGATTTCCTTATAGTTGGTTCATATATTTTAATAATTTAGTAAATGTTTATAAATTTATGAATAAAAATTGTTTTAATATTTATTTCTTGATAAATATTGCATTACTTTGGTTTTAATTGTATTAGTTTTTAGAATGTAGTAAATATAAAATTATTCTTATAAATAAACAATTTAATAATTATTAATTAATTTAATTTTATTCTTATAAATAAACAATTTAATAATTATTAATTAATTTAATTTTATTCTTATAAATAAACAATTTAATAAATAAATTGTTTAATATTTTTGTTGTAAATTCTCAAGAACAAAAAATAAGTATAAATTGACTTTTATATGTTTAGGTTTTATTACAATTCTAATCATTGCTTTTTAAAACAACTAACAATGCTGAGGATGGAAGGTAGTTAAAATAATAGCATTGTCAATGAAAAACATTTTTTTGACACCATTTTTTGGGGCACAAAGATCCAAGTCTGCCAAAATTCTTTTCATTTCTATAAATTTTATGGTAAGATTTTTTGTATACATGTATCTATGCATGTACACTTGTGTACCAAAGACAAGTGCCAGCCCAATTAAATTATTTCCTTCAACTTTCCCATCAGCAAAGCGTGTATTTAGTGTGGTAAACTTATTTTTCAAAAAATTTCCTCCATGGTATATTGATTTTGTACCATACTTATTAAATTTATATAGGAATTTCCAATGTAATGTTTATCTGAACTAACAAAAAGAAAAAAAAAACAAAAAAATTGAAAAATCCCTATTGCCACTGCTATTCCAAACAGCACTTATATCTGGTACAAAAGCACAACTGTCAATTACCGAATAATTCATCTACAATTTTACTTCATTGGCCATGCAATGCAATTTCCCTTATTTACTAAGGAGAGTTATTCCATTATTATAATAGCTGGAAAAATTACTCAGTCTCAGAGGTGAACATACCTTGTGTTACTATAACAATTGAATATCTCATGAGTAAACAAGGGATAAGGTGAGAATACACTGCACTTCATTTTTACTTCAAGTTAGCTTAATTTACTTTAGATATTTTTTTTTTTAAATAGAGTTAACTGTACGGATAAAAATACTAAATTATTCATGCAAAACTGCAACAAATAGAACTGCAAAATTACTAAAATATTGCAGTCATTTTTTGATAGTACAGGTAGTTATCAAAGAAATGCTGATTGAATAAGAATTGATAAATTGTCAGATGAATTTGGTAGTTATTCATCATAGTTATGACATGGAAAAATGTTCTGCATGTAACAGTATTTTAAACATGCAATAAATTAAAAATGTATGTATAACTGGAGAATATCTGATTAAATTCAAAGTTTAATTCATTCTTGTGATATCTTAGAAATATTTTTTATAAAAAACTTTTGTTTTTTAGTAAGAGATAATGAAGATATGACTTATCAAGAAGAAAAAAATGACAGAGTTACGTATCATCATAAAATGCCTATAGAAAGTATAGAAATTTGTGAGATATTTCCCAACATTGCTGATGCCACACAATAAGAAAACATATAATAATCCATAATAGATTTATAGGCAGATTTAGGTTTTCAATTTATTACAATATTTGATAATATAAAAATGCTCAATATTCATACAATATAAATGTATAATCTAATGATCACTGGAGAATGTATAAATCAAACATTAACTATTAAAGATTAAAAAAAAAACAAAAAAAAAACGTAGAAATATTTATAGTCACGAGAGTTTTAGTATGAAAAAGTTTTTGAGCAATTAAAAGTAAATGCATTACAATGCATTGTCAACAGGATACAGGTCTATGATTCAACAAAAAAATAGAATCATACAAGCATACACAACAATGAACAATAAAAAAAGCATAGAATAACAAATGCAAGCAAAGTATTACAATATGATGTTTTTGTTTTGTTATATCGCAATAATTGGTCATTAAATGTTAAAACATGCAAAGTTGGTTGAATACATTTGTTATATAATGCCTAGGGCCATGGTGAGGAAAAACATTTTTTTGAGCGAAAATGATAATTTGAAAAAAAATGTTATCACTTTCTATTCAGTCTCACTTTCTAGATAGGCAATTTCTAGAAATTATAATTTTATTTTCCTACAAAATATTTTGTGAAAACAAATTTCAGATGGTGCAGGTGCTTTTTATCAGAAAATTAGTTGATAAAATGACCAATTGAAGATGACATTTCAGTTTGAACAAAAATTAATGTTTGAAGACAACAGTTTCATAATTTGCCTGTCTTCTGCTCTTATACAAATTCAATCACGTTTTTGCTCATTTCCTGCTTCATAAAGTACAAAAGACCCAAATACTAACCATTTTATGAAGAAAATAAGTCAAAGTATCAGAATATTAAAAATATTTTTTCTAGTTAAAATAATAAGTAATTTAACCAAATTGTAAGAAAACAAGACTTAACAAAAAAAAAATCAATCCATCATTCATTTTAAACTCCTGTCTTAAGCATAAATTCATTTAAAGATATAACGCTTGCACTGATCTTATGTAAATGAAATATTTTAAATAAGTTGCCTTAATTGGCTCGCTCTATGCACCTGCAAAATAAGGACAGTTACCTTTTTAGTACCAACACCGAGGGTAAAAAAAAAATCAATTCACATCAACTGTAATGATCTTAAATTTAATTATATTTAGAAAAATATAACCACTGTAAATTAAAATGTTGGTAAAATTTGAAACGAAAATTGATAGGTAAATTTAAATTTATATACATTTTTTATTTTTGTACAAATATTGCTAAATATCTAGGATCAAGAATTGACCATTCAAATTTCAAATCATTTTTAACAGAATCATAAAAATGTTTGTTTTCTTTTTTAATCCAATTGACTGTGTTTATCTTTACTCAGTATATTTTATGACAATTTAAATCAGCCTTTTAGTTAAGACTGCTCATACAGAAATATATGACATCCATAAATTAAATTTACACGCAAACACATTCAGGTGATGTAATTAATTTAAAAAGTACGAAATGAAAAAAAAATCAAATTCGATCAAGTTAAGCACATGATACAAGACTCAGCCAAAAAAAAAAATAAATAAAAACATACAATTTCCAACAATCAACATAACAGCGAAATTTAATATTACAGATCTAAATAAGAAAACAATATTCTAAGTAAAAAACAGTGTACAACACAATACAATTCAGTTGGATTTATTAAGGAACGTCTTTGTATTAATCAGGTATTGAAAGATAGGGAGATGATTTTAAACCGTAAAAATTTATGAGCATGAAGAAAAAAGCTAATATTTCAACTCAACAAGTCGGTTTTGTTTACCAAGTGAATTAAAATAAAAATGTAATTAAGGAAAAAAAAAAATCTCATTACTTTTTTGCAACACGGATATCTGGCATTGCGTCGTCAATAATAAGCTTGTAAAAGTCTATCACAATGTCCTTTAAAATTATTTCTTCGAAATTTATAAATGTTTCAAAAATATATTTTAAACAACTAGAGAAGCCACGTGGCCTTTGTTATCAAAGCGTTGGCATCAATTTTAATTCATAACGGAACAAATAATAAAATCAGTCTGATAATTTATGAAATATACCTTTTCTTTTATAATATTTAATTTATTATTGTTTACTTTTTAGAATATTGGGCGTCTCGTATCGGATATTTCTGTATTCAAGAAAGCACACCACATGCATATTGCTGCATCAGTGCATACATATCTTTTCCCAGCTATACCATGTGCTTTTTAAATAAGAAAGCGAATGTAATGAATTGGAAATGGATATTCATTTTGGGCGCATAATATTCTAATGATTTTGTTTGTTTTTTTTTTACAGAATTCAACGGAAAACTAATAATCAGTTACTGAGAGAAAAATACATGTGCTTTATTTTTCTAGATGTCTTGCCTAGTAATTATTAAAATCGTTGAAATTATGGTAAAATATTGTACAACTTTCTCTTTATATGGTGGGGTGCTGAAACATTATCGGCCCAACCCATTTCCGAAAATCTGATCAAATCACTAAACATGAGAATTCTTTTTTAAATTGCTTCTTTGTCGAGCTGAGAACCTTTCGGTCACCCCATCGGAAACTAGTAAAACTTAAAAACATTGTTAAACACGCATGCACTGTGCACGAAGCACGTGCTATATTTTCTTTCAGTCACAGTTTTTACACCGATTTACAGATACATGCGGTGTTTGGTTATGTAATAATTTTAACATTACAGACCAATACAGTAGTGTAATTAACATAATTTGAATAGTCAAGAACAATATATAGTAGTATAAGTATACATTAAAGAAAATATACTATACCTGATTTTTATTGGTGCCATCTCTCAGAAAGCCCAAACGATAATGAACACAGGAAATGATAACAAAATCAGTTTTTTACTTGAGACTTGGGGAGCCGAATTATGGACGAGTTTATGGGTTCGTTTTTCTCTACCCAGAGTACAAATTAATTTTAACACCAGAGTCTAAAAAATATAAAGTAGCAGATGTGGATTGTTAGCACTTGGATACAGAAATTTCCATGTTTATTTCTTAATTCTTTCTTTAATTAGTGTTTTGTTTTCACTTTGGGAATTGAAAATAAATACTGCATTCACTACGCAATGCTTTTTTCCTAATACTTTTAATTGAAATGGGATCTTTATTTACAATTGATTGAGCTTCTCAAAAACAAACTTGTTAAATGAAATATTAAAAATGAGATGAAAAAAATGGATAAGTAACTCACGAATGAAATTGCAGACTGAAATAAAAAAAAATGTTCAAGAATGAAGAGAAAATTAAGTTTTATTTTCTTCAGCTATTTTATTTATTTTGTTGTAGATGGCTTGTACATTGAAAAGAAGAACTCATGGATTTTTATTTATTTACACCACAGCTGATCTCAAGGGAAATAACAGGATAGGTTACAAAAGGAAGGAATTCGGATAAAGTGATAAATCAAATCCTAAATGTCAGGAAATGATGCTGAGTATTTAAAACAAGAGATTCTGGATTCATTTTGTTTTTGCTTGATAGTTACTTTTAGTTTTACTTAAAAAAAAAAAAAACACCTATGCTAATTCGATCGCTAGAATCTCTATTAAGAAAAAGTACCGGCAAAGTCAAAGAACTTAATTGAATTCTAAACTAGAATCAGAATGACACTTCTTAGTCAACACTCAACATTCTTCACATTTTCTAAATTTTAATAAACGATCGATCCTCCCACAAACTAGTAATAATTACTAGTTTTTGTTAGAATTACTAAGTAATTCTAACAAAAACATCCTGTTTGAATACTGAAAATAATTTACAATTCAGTATTTGATTCATTTACTTACATAAAAAAAGAGAAATAAGTAAATAAACAAACTGATTTCAACGTGATTAGGTTCAGCAATTTCTAGCGGTTAAATATGATTTTTAAACTAAGGGTTTGTTTATGTTCCCAAGCATCTGATTTTTGATCTTGGTAAAAAAAAAAAATACTAGAGAGACTAAAACAATGTTTGTAAAGTAATGGTAAATGCTTAAAATAACTACTTACTGATGCTTGCCTTTTTTCCCCCCAATTAATATTTTAACTTAAGTACGTCATCTGAAATTAAATTTAAAAAAAAAAAAAAACATGCGACTAACTTTTTATTTATTTTACATCACGAAAAAAAAAAAAAAAGAATGTAACACGTTTAATAAACGTGATTTACAATGCGTACGTCGAAATCTAAAGAACTTACCGAAGTGTACATCCTGAATACTTATCCGCATGCATAATATAGCTCCTTGTTTATATGCGTGTATTTTATTTTTATTATCTAAGGAATGAATGTTAGAACCATGTTGTTGTATTGTATGTACTTAGTTACACCCAAACGAAGAGTGAGACTTGACCGACCTACAAAATGTCGACGACATCAAAAATAAAAAAAGCCTCGACACAGCGTTAAAAGGATTTTTTAAAAGTAGGATATCTAACAGTGCGTCCCCATTTTCGTTTATCTGGTTGCTTACCTGGATTCAAGGGCCTGATCCAAACTATCCATGTGGGAATATTTCTTTACAGGTTTTTGAATTTGCCAGCAAATAATGAGAGCTTGATCACGGGGCCAAACAACAGGTCATGTGAGATGTAAAAATGAACATGTGACGAGAAATGGCAAAATGGCGGATAGCACGGGTCTCTCGCTTTCTCCACTGCTCTACTTCTTCCCGTTTTCTAATCTTTTTTTCGTGATTTTGACAAGTTTCTTGATGGTTTACGAATACACCTCGCCTCCTGAACCTAACACTTCACCTTTAAGCCACCACAAAAACACCCTCTTGGATTTTTGATTTCTAAAATACCCAGACAAGCCGTTTCTTCACCAACCAAGATGTCGCCGTATCTATGTATGCGTGTGAGTATGAGTATGAGGTAAGAAGGTGAGAGGGAGGAGGGACCGCAAATTGACTAAGATAGTAGGAGGAAAACAAGAGGAAGTTAACTAGTGACACACAAGGAGTGGGAGGAGAGAACAAAAGAAATATGAAAGAGTATGACTGAGATGATAGAGGAGCGGGATGAGTATAGTTTTGGTTTAAAGGTAGTCAGAGAATGTGAGAACTCGTACAGATAGTATGTCGAGAAGATAGGAGGAACACGAATCGAATTTAATAAGTGAGTGACCGAAGAAAAGATAAATAATATTTATAGAGTGAGTAATGGAGGATCGGGCTAAGTAGTCTTAGTATCGAAGTTGGAGGAACGTACAGTGTGCAACAGGACTATTTTCTAATAAGAACTAGAGGAGTAGGAGTTATCTTTAAAAAAGGAGGGTGACGGTAAGAGTGGGATATAAAAAATAATCATTGCTTGCTTTTATGAAATCATTGATTTAATTTCAATGTTTTTAAGAATGAAAACTGTTTTGCAAAAGCAATACGTTTAACGATCAAGTCACCATATTACAACGAACGCACGTCTTGAAGGTGATCTAAAGAGTAAAAAAAAGAAAAGAAGACGAAGTACTTGAACTTGACTGATTGTAATTACAAAGAAACGAACATTCTATTCACATAAAAAAGTAAGTGTGTTGGTGTTTTTACGGCACATAGCTGATGTCTTGTTTTAATCAAACTTTATGTTTACATTATTTTATTACAATCTATTTAAAACGTATGCTATGCACATATACACTAGGTCTACATTACAGTTGTTAAAAGTATTGAATATTAGCTAAAAGATTTATTATAGATCATTCATATGGAGACTTTGGCAGTTGATTTTTAAAAATAGAAAGTCCAAACACATTTTTTCTCATTTAAAAATAGACTACTTACAAAACAATAAGGAAAAGTATTTATCAAGGCAGATAATCCTGTTGTAACGTTTTAGTTTCTTTAAAACTAAAAGTCTAAAAGTATTTTTTAAAAATTCCCGATTCACTTCTTTTTCATTCAAGAGTTATATTTTTTTTATTAATCTTTACGTTGAATTAGGTTAATGCAAAAATAATATCGTTTTTTGACGTATTTTTTAACGTCAAAAAACGACATTATTTTTGCACCAACCTAATATCACCATTTTTAATAAGTAATTATATGGCTATTATTACTAAAGCATTATCACTTGCCTTTAAATCTCGATTTGCACTACTTTTCACCTCGGATCACTCCTATTTTAAAATACTAAACTACTAGAAGTGGTAAAGCGGTTTCGTCAGGCTTTTTTTTTTATAATTCTTTTCAGATCAAAGTATATAAATTGACCAATCGTTTAGTGTTTTCTTTTGACATCATCAAATAATTTTTAATACTAGAAATTTTATTTTCAGCACTCATCTATGTATGTATGTGATAGAATATGTGGACACTTTAGGAGTGAATTTTTTCAATGTTTAGATAAGAAAAGAAAAATGAAAACATAAATTAGCAACTTTACAAAAGTTATGCTTCATTGGATGTGTATTATGAAAAAAAGAACATTACTACTCTTAGTCTTGTCCCACTTCAGTTTTCTGCTGCTGGTATAGAAATCTGATATATTCCCAAACAAACGCAAGAAAAGAAAAATTGCGTCATGGTCTTTTAAAAAGTAAAATCTTTGTTTTTTTTTTTTTTTTTTTGTTTTTTTTTGTTTTTTTAGTCAAACAGCACATATTTTCAAGCACATTATAATATATACTACTGATTACCAAACAATTTTTGCATGGCATTGTCAAAGGTTGCATTGCTAAAATACTGATATTATGCACATATAGAATTAAGAGCAGCAGAAAAATAGAAAATTGCCATTTACCAGAAATAACTATAAAGATGCTGACATAGATTTTTCACATGGGCACCACCATTTTGGTTTTGATTGGATACTCTGCCATACAGACTAAATGACACCCCAACACTCAATATAATAAAAATACATTGCAAAACAGGTTATATTATGCACTACTGTATGTCAACACTGGTTTGGAAATAGCACTAAGAACTAGTTAGTTTATATAACACAAACACTATGGACCAGCATTTCATGGTGTCTTGAAAACCAGTATGTTGACAATATAATGTAAATTTCACAAAAAAAAGTTTAAATGTTTTGAAAATTAAGTTATATATATTTTGACAGCAGGTAACACGAGTTTCAAAAAACATGCACTGTCCACAGCTGTAGAAATGTTAGAAAGTGACAGCATAGTACAAAGCTTACCAAATATAGCAAAGATCTTTTATTAGGTCGGTGCAAAAATAATGTCGTTTTTTGACGTTAAAAAATACGTCAAAAAATGACATTATTACGTCATTATTTTTGCACCAACCTAATATAAAATATTAACTTAAACACTCAAGTTTAAACTTCTATGTAAAAAGATTTCAAAGTTCAGAAAAGAATTCTGTGGTAAATTCCTTATCTGCTTGTATGCTTTCATCAATACAAACTTGCAACAATACAAAAATAATGTTTAGAGATGTAGGCCCAAGAAGTGAATTATGCCTACTCAGTTTTGCACAATGTCCTTAACACAAAACTTTTCTTAATCAAATTTTATTACAACAAAGTACAATTGAAATATATAATCCTTTGTCTAACATTCTGAAAATATCAAATTCAATGCTGTCAAGCTGGTATCCTAATATTTAATGCTTTTAACATATTATTTTGATTGATCGATTCTCTGGTGTTCAATTGATGATATAGGATAATAATGTTGGTATCATAGTTTCCATTTTGATTTTGAAGATATGAATTTGATTCCTGGGCTGAGCAGTTTCCTGTATCATTGGTTCAATGGTGTGTAAATCCTCTGGAACATTAATGAAACAGACCGCTGGATATAGATATCAATATAACTTCAAGAAGTATTTATATAAAGTCACAAAAGAATAGCATAAATTCAGCCCTTTGCAAAGATATCAGCTACAAATAAAAAAAAAAAAAACAAGGAATCAGAATAGCATATTCTCATAAGTGCAATCAAGGCTTCTATTCAGGAGTCTCCTAAAGATTATCAAATGTCATATTTACCTATGAAGGGGGAGAGATGATGAACTAAAATATAATGTTGAAAGACACAAAGTATCTTTGCTTTTTTAAAACTATTTTTTAGCTTTAAAAAACTGTTCCTGCATCAGAGAAATAGTATTTTCTGGATATAACAGACATATTTCACTACCATTGGACAATGAAATCACTAAGTACTAAACAGCTTAGCCAATTAGATCACGCAACTAGGATGATTGATTCAGTTTGTATGAAAGTCAGATTTAAATTGTGGCAGTATGTAAATGTGAAATATAGAATTAAATCATGTAATGAGGATAGCTAGGAATTACTCTACATGAAGTTGAAATTCATGTCTCAGAAATAGAAAAGTTTTTAATGTGGAGAAGACACTGGTTTGTTTGGATACTTCAGGGTATTAAATGAAAAGAAAAAAGATAACTGTGCTAAGTACTTAATGCTTTACTTTATTTCCTAACTTATGAACTGAAAGTGTAAAATTTGTTCCTCATATGATTGTTTTTTCCCGTTATATAAAATTATGAAAATATATGATGATGTCATGACCTTGTATTTTCTACTTATTTCATTTTGAGTCCACATGTCTGATTTATATTTGTTTCTGGAAAAGTGTTGCTTTAATGTTTTAAGTCCCAAACAAGATATGTTTGTGGTGTAATACAACAGTCTAACATGAATTTGTATTGCTGATAAGTTAGAGCATTTGCTGAGAAGGATACTTATCTAAATAAATCATCAAATCACAATGTGGTCCTTACTAGTACCCATCATATTATAATTCTGCTTGTTCCTTAGTTCTTTAGCACTTATGTTACACCCTACCAATATCTCATAAATTATGAGCTATTCCATTTTAATAGCAAAGAAAGATGAAAAAGTCATATCAAAGACACTGTTTGGTTTTAGTGAATAAAGAGGAAAGGAAGATAGAGACGGTGATAACATTCTTATGTGTTTAACATCTGCTTTAGAGAAATGGAAAAATTTATCAATTTCAAATCTTTTCATTTGTACCCTCTTAGTTTTTTAAATAATGACCTGCATTCATATTTATAATTGTTATTGCAATATTTTTGTTAAAATTTCAAATATTTAATGATGTAATAAGGGAATTTCCACAGGTATTTTATAGTCATTGAACTCTCAAGGTGCTTATTTAATCATTAACTTAAAAATTAAGATGCATTAAAAATTAAAATAGGAAAACCATGAAATTTTTACAGGTATTTCTAATTATTATTATTATTATTATTATTATTATTACTGTGTACATTTTTATTGTAGAGAAAAATTCAGGTTTATTATTCATAAGACAATAAAAATTTTACATGCTGCAAATATGTTTATCTTTTACTGAATAACTAAAATATTCAGATTTTGATTATTTTAATATAACTAACAACTTGTTACTTCATTGTTAAACTGCAAAATCTGAGTTTTCATTGTAACTACCCTGGATGAAATTCTATTATAAAAAAAATGCAGTTGGTGGTAAGCCAGTTTTATAAACTGTTGTCAGTATGTTCAGTTCTCATTGAAGCATTGGGCTAGAGAGAGCTAAGGTTAATCTGTAATAATAAAAAGCTCTCTTTGAAAAGCATGCTTGTAAGTAATTAATATTTGATTAACAAATTGAGTAGAATTTCGTAATATTTCAATATTCATATCATCCTCAGAACATCACATTAATTTGATATTTATTGCCTAAAGGCACGTTTTTTTTGAGTTATCTTTATCCTTTATATCTGAAAATTATCCAAGGAACAAGATTTCTGTAACATTGCATTGGATTTCCATGTTTTTCTATACTTCAAAGGAAAGCTGCAAAACTGATGCTAAAAGCAAAGAATGTTAATATGTATCCATCTATCCACCTTCTTTGGGACCAATGGCTGTTGATGTCAACAGCATTCTGGATAATCACTTCCCTTAGTTGTTGATATCTATTGTTTTTTCTTTACAGACTTAGCATCTGCACTCTGTCTAACCATATTTGTACAGCTTTGGGTGGCTGGTTTCAAATTCAAAATTGTCCTAGATTATTTGCCAATCATGGCTAAAGAGCCTAATCTGCCCTGTTATTTAACCCATAGCTAGAGGAAAAATAGATGGATTCATACCTTTCTCAAAGGCTATTTATGCAAAAGTAAATGTAACAAGCTTGATCAGAATTCAAATATTTGAATTAATATATATAATACATTAAATATATATACAAAGATAATTACAAAATATGCTTACAACTGGATGCTTGAAGTGAACATTTTTTTTATTGTGTAAATAAAATAGCCTGCATAAGGGTATAATGTGCTTTTCATTTATCTGTTATTTCCAGTCAGTTTGCTATATTCTATTTTTATTAATATTTTATTCTTTATTTTTAATGCAAACAATTTAAAAAGAAAACTAATGTATAGGCATATACATGACTGAGCCATGAATTAATGTAACAAAACTTGACTCAAACTTTAACTTAGCTTGGGATACATTGCCTAATCATTATTTCAATTTTCATTGGATAAAATGTATATGTGAGTGAAGAATTTGTGGGGAAAAATATGAAGTGATTAAGTTATATTTATGAAATGTGGTATCAATAATGCAATGGATAGGACCAAGATGACATTCTTTTTGATCCAATAATGAAATATTTGATGATTCATTTCTAAGCAATGAGGATTTTGTAGGTTATGAACCAAACTAACAATAAACTTTTTCTTTCTTTCTTTTTTTTTTTTTTTTTTTTTTTTTTTTTTTTTAATTTACTTATTTTTCTCTTTTGAACCCATTGGTATTTAGAACAATATATACTAATTTTTTAAATATCAGATTAAATTTTTGTTCTATAAAAACCTTTCAAATACAACTACAGCTTTTTTTTTTTTTTCAAAAACTTGCATTGCCAAACACATAAGCTAGCCCAAAATAGCACACCCTACCATACTGGTCAGAAATTTGCCGACCAGAACTGTGTGGGGTGCTTTGAGCCCCATGGCATGAAATTCTGATATTGATGGATTATCTTTGTTGTAATGTAAGACTGAAAATGTGGCAGTAACAGAAGGGTAAAGATGCGTTGCTGCTCCCAGATTTCTTATTGAGACGAGCCACCATATGGTGATGAGTTGGTTGAGTTCTGTTCTATCTCACTCTCCCACTCACTTCCTCTAAGAAATGATGTTACTACTACTATATCTCCTTGCTGATATAAAGCGAATAAAAGAAATCTAAGAAAATTCTGTCATTCATTCAGTCAGTGATGCCTGAAGAATTGCCAAGTAGAGCATAAGAAGCAAAAGATGACATGTAATGCAACATTTGCTACACCAAATTTTAGATAAAATGCAATGTTTTGTATTTAAACATCAAATATTTCTTTCTCTTTTACCTCAAGAAATATTAAAACAAAGCAGGGTAATAACAAAGTAGCGGTAAGGACAATGGACAGCAATAATAAAAAAAATTGAAACATTGTCTACATATATCAGATTCAAATACAGTTTTTTACTAAAATATTCCATGATTATTGTTTCCCTTTTTTTTCTCTACCATCAAGATTTTCTGTCTCTCTATACATTTCATCTTAACATATGTCTCCTTTTCACAGCTGAGATAATATTAAATTTGAATTTTATGTATAACTGATGACATAGAATCACCATAAAATTGGTTCATCTTATTGCAATAAATTGTCAACCATTATTAATTTCTGACTAATAATTTTTATTTTATTTTGTCTTAATTTTGATTGCCTTTTCTCACAGCTCCCAGATTGACATTCCACAATCATCAGTGTGGATCAGAAATAAAGAATAAGCCTCTAGTAAGATTTGAACCTGCATCCCTTATCCTTGGGAGTCTTTCTTAATGCAACAGATACCTTAACTTACAGTCATGAAATAACACTGCCAATCAAAGTAAAAATAAGTGAAATCAAGAGGAAAAATACTAGTAAAAAATTAAAAATAATATTGCAACAAATACAATGATATATAAATAAAGTTGGCAACATATTGGGGTGGGGATAATGACTGGCTATATGATGAGATTTAAATAACTAATCAATGTCCTTCAGAATAAGCAATAAAAACAACTGAAATTAAGATGAAAGAAATGCTAGCCCAAAAATTAATACTTCATGCTGCTTCATCAAAGAATTATGTTAATCAAATATCTTACTTCATTATTGACAACTTTCTGTTTGCAACATATTTCATACACACAGCATAGTAAGCATCTTCATTTACTTTGAACTTTGGTTAATTGCATCCTTGGAAAACAAAACCTATGAGCTGAATTTTGATTCCAGTCATAGTTGCTTATGTTACTCTAATACTGATGTTCTAAGGAAAAACATTTTGTCTTCTATCCCACTGTCAGTCATCCTGATCGTGGGATTTCAATTAGTATGCCATGATGTTCAAAAAAAGATTTGATGAATGAGTATATAGGCAATACATTCTTCCATAATTAGACAGTGAAAGCAAAATGGCTGGTTATATCCATTGTCAGTCTAACAATTTTCTATTGTCATAATAAAGGAAATATATGCATGTAATATGCATAAGTAAAAAGAACTAAAATTTGAACTTTAATGAGTCAATAAATTTAGTTCAAAATATTTTTTACAAGGAATTTTTAAAATTCTATGAATTAATCTTATTGCAGTTGATTATTAATGGACTAACCTACTGTAAACTCTGGAATTAATTCTAAAAAAAAAAATTGGTATTAGAGATTTCTATAAAAAAAAAAAAAAAAAAAAAAAACTCCAATATTATAAGTGTATAAAAAAAGTCGGGTATTCTAGGTTTATAAAAAAAATTATTTTTATTTATAGATTTACAAAAATTAATTATTAATTAACTATTATTAGGTTGGTGCAAAAATAATGTCGTTTTCTCACATATGTTACTTTTATATATGATTTCTGAATTAATTCATTGATATATATAGCCAGGTTATATATCATTTTGAAGCGCGTTTTTCGCTCTATCGAATCATGTTATTCGTTACCATTCTCAATCTCTTCATTCATTTTTTTTTTTTTCAGGCTTTTTGACAGCATGGACAAAAATCAAATCCGCACGATTTTCTTGTTCCAGTTCAAACTAGGCCGAAAAGCTGCCGAGACAGCTCGTGATATAAATGATGCGTTTGGCCCAGGAACCACTAATGAACGTGTGGCACAACGGTGGTTCAAAAAATTTCGCAATGGTGATGAGAGCCTCAAAGATGAAGACGGTCGCGGTCGGCCGGCTGCGGTTGATAGCGAACTTTTGAAAGCCTTAATTGAAGCCGATCCTCGCAAAACCACACGAGAAGTTGCCGTTGAACTCGAGGTCGACCACTCAACAGTCGTTCGCCATTTAAAGCAAATAGGGAAGTCAAAAAAGTTGGCTAAATGGGTGAACGATGATCAAAAAAATTGTCAACAAACGACAATATTATTGCACCAACCTAATAACTCATTACATTACCTATTAATGCCCACCTTTCCATTTTGGGATAGTGGATATTAATGGGTTAAATAACAAAAAAATCTGTGAACAAGATAATGAATTTTTATTAAAAAATTACCAGATGCACCAAACATCTAAGGAAAGTCAGAGATTGCTTTGGCTGAAATATAGTAATTAACACAACAAAAATGAGTATACTAGTTTGAATAGTTCAGAGAATGATGAAAATAATTTATCTTAGAACTTTAGACCACATCAGTTTGTCTTTCAAAATATACTTACTTTTGGCAAACCAACATAATAGGAAATGCTACCCAAATATTTAAAGAATTTGACCATTAAAAAAAGAAACTTATCTCATACCTAATTCCTACCATCTTCTTTGATGTAATTATCTTGTGAATCAGCACTCTGGCTTACAAAAGTTGTAGCAAACATCTGAACTCCATTTAGTCAATCTGCAATAAATAGTCAGTTTATTTCAGGCAAAATCTGCAATGCCAAAATTATGAAAATATCTGCCATATTACAGGACATACTCTTGTAGATAAACTTTGATAAATTGTCTGAAGAGTAAAATTTTAAAAAACATACATCTTTTTAATAAATGCATTTTGTTAGCACAAATGTTAATAAAGAATGCTTGAGTTTGATTTAATACAGCAATTACTTGATGCTAAAATTTATAATTATGAAATATATATCTTGCCCAGCAAACCACTTTTAAATATGTTGCAGAAATAAAAGTAACAAATGAAATAAAATTATATAAAGACATGTTAGCAAAATAAGGAGGAAAGAATATTCATGGTTTTCCTTTGTGTCTAAAGAATTGCAATTCATCAATGGATCTGGAATTGGCTTCACAAATCAAGTCTGGACAAGTAATCTGAAGCAGTGGGGACATTGGAAATCTGTATTGGGACCAATGCTAAATTGTGATTTTTTTATTTTTTATTTTTTTGACACTGGGCTTCATCAAAGCCCGCAAAGGATTGGAGGACAGTGGCATGTCAATGCATTCAGTCAGCGGCATACTCTAGCTCCTTGGTAAGATCTTGCACCAGTGGAAACTATTCTTGATTGATTGCATTTTTGTACCATTTCTTTGGTTGGCCTTAATGACTTCTGCCACATAATAGCTTTCCATACAAGAGGCATGTTGCTCCATGCAGATGCCATGGACAGTCCATCAAATTTGATACTGGTCAAGTTTCATGATTAAAAATTTCAATGTTGCTGATACAATCCTGTAACATGATCCCCAAGTATAAAGTGAAGAGTCTGCATGTGAAACTTTTCCAATTTCTTCCTATGTCTGTGGTACAAGGTCCATTAAACAAGAACTTAAAGACAATTCCAACTTATCTGAAGAGAAATAATATAAATTAAAAAAAAAAACAAGAAACAAAAATTAACCAAAGAGTCAGTACTATATATTACCAAAACATTCATGAAAGTAAAAAAAATTATGTCTGTGTGGAAATGGCAATAGGTGTTCAGATCCAAATCAGAAATCTGGGGACATAATTCAAAAGGTCAAATCAGTTTCAAAGTCAGAAATACCAATGATGTAAATCAAAAGAGGTGAAAAATCCGTATTCAGCATTTGCAACATACAGGTATATTTCGTCTATGAAGAACAGAGTATCTTCCTGTTATCCAAAGTATCATTTTTTTTTTATTGAGTTAAGAAAGTCTGATTGGTCATGACTGGTAGGCAAGTGGAAAAATTATGTCCTTACTAAAGTAGTCCAGATTTTGATTTTCTTTTTCAATGAGAATGCAAATTCATTTTGAGGTAAGACTTGTTTTTCTTTTGTTTCCACATGTCAGCTAAACTGAGCATAACATGAAAAAAAAAACACTAGTCAAAAAATGAATAAATTTATTTCTGTTTCAATAACTTGAAATCTGACCTTTCTTAGGTTTAAGGATGTAAATAGTTTAATTTGAATAATAAAGAAATTTGATGAGCACTTCACCATGACAGTGGTTAAACTAGCCTCTTGGACCATTACTGCTGCGATTAATTTAATCCTCACTTAGTGGCCATGTAAAAAAACTATGCTAACCTTAGTAAATACCATTATCTGTCAGGTTTTTGAGATGAGAAATTATTATTATTCTCTGATTTACTCGGACTAATGTCCTCATCTTGGTTGCTATAGTTATGTTCCAGCTATTGTATCCTGAAAAAGTTTGAAGAATATGCTGACCAAAACATTGTGACAACCAAAATGAGACTAGTAAATCAGTGTATAATAATAGCAATGTAGAAATTTATCAATTGCTAACAAAGTATTGTTCATAATTATTAAAACAGTTTTTAACATTAATAACAATCATAATGGCTTTGATAATCAGAAACGACTTTAGTAGTGTTTTACATTTATTATCAATAATAAATTTTAAGGAAAACAGAAACAAAAATGACACTTCTACTTAGAATCAGAAAAACGCAGTTGAAATTTCTGAGATACAGTGAAGAAAAGATTTGAAGAATTTGGCACTCACAGGGCATTGAAGGCAAGTGGGACAGGAAAACATTAAGTAAACTACCTAACAAATTTGGGAAGGGTAGTAAGAGGAAAAACATTGCTTGAAGCTACAGAGGATAGGAAGTTGTGGAGAGCCATGATTGCCCTTATTCTGAAGGGATATAAGAAGATAACTAATAAGGTTCATGATGAAAGTAACACTTTAAAACAAGTTATAAGCTTAGAATATATATAAACTTAAAATTTTGATAAGACTGATTGATCTATTTATAGATAATTGTAGTTGATATCACAATTTTTGTAGCCTTGGCTTGGTTTCTAATAGTCTGCTGTGTGTTATAAAGTATATATGTCTAAAATTCTTGGATAATTAATAGTAAATATGAACATTTTTATCTCCCTTGAAAAATAATCTTATTGCATTACCTCCCTTTGTCACATTTTATTTTTATATATATATATATATATATAGTGTGTGTGTATATAAGATAAGAGGTGTTTCCTTAAAAATACATTTATACTTTTTAACAGCAATAAGTCTGTAAACAGGCAAAAATTAAGAGGACATTTGTGCAAATACACACACACACACACACACACACATATATATATATATAAAGACAAAGTGAAAAAAGTTATGTTGCGACACATTTTTGTTCTTTAAGGTGACATCAGATTATGTTTACATTCATACATGAACTTAGTCCAATGAAGTCCTAAATGATGAATTGCATTACACAAACGTTTTTCCACTTTGTCAAACATCTTTACTCAAAAATTGTTCTTGATATATAAAAATTTTATATATCATTTTATATATATATATATATATATATATATATATATATATATATATATATATATATTTTAAACAGTATATTTAGTCAACAATTCTTCATTTAAACATTAAGCAATATGTATATCTCTCCCATCAAAAAATGTATAGAATGAAAGCAAATATATAACAGGTTGAAATTTTATGCAAATATTTATTCCATAAAATAATAAAGAAATAATAAAAATCTAACTGTGAAGAAAGGCGCACCTATCATTAAAAACAGAATCCAAGTCCAAATGTCTACATTTTTAAACTCTGGGAAATTTTTACTTATTGACCAGTTGGAGAGGAGCACTTCCCCATTAGGAATCCATGACTACACAAAGAGAAAAAAAAATTTTTTTTTTTTAATGCCAGTCAGCTTCTATATGTGTACTCTGCAACCAATCATCTGAGCCTCCTGCTGCTATTGGGATATAAACTTACTACAAATATTTTCTCTTAAATTGAAAGTATTGAATTAGTCACCTCATCACAAGTGGAAACTTATAAAGAAACTTATCAAAATTAAATGAAAGCCTTAAGTACCTTTGATCATTGTTGCTTATTTTCAAGAAAAGAACATAGAAAGCTCATAAATAGCTAATATGGCATTTGTATAGTTGTCAGTTTAAAGTTTGAAATGAAACTTCTTCATGGAGTAATGTTTTGGGCAAGTATTTTAAGCACTAAAATTGAGGGTATCAAGATAAATGCAGAGAATTGTATATTCTTGAACAATATGTATTTTGGTTACTCCAAGTCATAACCAACAAGCTTTAAGGAGTATGTAGCAGACACTACATGCACAAAACTCTGCTCACAGGACGTGCTATTTAGATGAGACCTTATTCTTCCACTCACCAACAGTAAGTTCAACCATATCTATTTCTTCTTTTTTATAAGAACTATCATGAGAACATTCCCTAAATTTACACTCTTTCAAGAATTATCCTTGAACATTCTTTATACTAAAAGTTCCTGCTGAAATAAAAATTTCTATCTCATTTTATTAATTCTCTTTGTCTATTTCTTTCAACCAATTCAACACTTGTGGTTTTTGTTGATCAACACATGACATCTTCTAAAACTCAAATGTCAACACAAAAATAAATATATTCAAGCACGTTTACATTCTGCAAAGCTGACAATTATCACCTCATCAAGAAAAAGTTTCAAAGACACCAAATTAATGGAATACATCCCTACCAGCTTCTCCAGATATTAATTCAATTATCCATTATTAAAAGAGAAATAAATATGAGAAAGGAAAACAACATTGAAGTAAAGAATACCTCTGAGAAATGTTAAGATCAAAAAAGTTAAAATCAATATATAAAAGCCTGATAAAGGTTATTTAATGTCAAAGAGTCCAAATTAACATGTAAAATACTAATTTATTCAGGTATAAAAGATATCATGTTAATCATATGTGTGTGTATATATATATATATATATATATATATAATAAAAAGGCTTAAACACTAATATTCCATGGTCATAATTTATTCCATTGGAATCATAAATACAATCCAATTTATCAGACCTACAAATTCAAAAAGAAAACCGAAAAAAACAACTTCAGGAATAAAAAATATTCACATTTATATTTTCCGATTTCTTTTTGAATTTGTAGGTCTGATGAATTGGATCGTGATTACGATTCTAATGTAATAAATTATAACCATGGAATATTGGTATTTGAGCCTTTTTTATGATATATATATATGCTTAAAGGGGTTGATGTGCTTTGTAATATTGCATTCTTTCTGGGGAAGGGCAGCAAAAACACTAGCTATTTATATACATCATTACTTCATTTGATGATGTGTGTTTTCATTTCATCTGTTAATTATGTTAGTGTAACTAAAAGAGAACTTGCCAGAAGACCTAACACCTTAGACAAAAAAAAACCTTGAACAAAAACAAACAACTACCTATGCAGTAAAATACTCAACATCTAGATTACCCAGACAGAGCAAAAACTTTTCACAATGTCAACACTTAACAAAGGACAGTTCAAATCATTGCTCAAGTTTCATGCTCTTGCAATCTTCAGATTACTAGAACACCTAGTCTAGTTACATTCTAGTCTGAAGATCACAAGAGCATGAAACTTGAGTAACAACTCAAGCTGTCTTTTGTTATATATATCTGTGTATGTTTGTAAACTGCTGGCCGAAATCTTAAGGCTAATGAACATAAAGAAAAAAATATACCTTTTGCATTGTTAGACTCAACCACTCATTTGAGTAGAGCTTCAAAAAATGAAAATAAGAAAAGGGAAAATAGAAATTAAAATTATTTTTAGCATTTAATAGGGAAAATTAGAATACTAGAAAATTAGGCTAAATATTAGTTGGTCAAAAGTTTAAGACTACACTTAAAAGAATGCCTAAACAAAGTAAGAAATGTTTAACGGTGTTTTAGCCATCATTGTGAATAACGTTAAAAATTTGCTTTGGCATGATCAATATAAGTATCTGCAGAAGCCTGGCTGGAATGTTATTCCAAGTGATGAAGATGGCTTCATGAAGATTATGCACTGTTTGGAATTGATGTCCATTTCTATAGACTTCCCTTGGCATCCACCCCCATACATTTTCAATGGGTTTTGGGTTGCGCAAATGTGCTGGATAGTCCAAAAGAATCATGCATTGTCCTGCTGAAAGATCTACATAAGCGAGGGCCTTCTGATGCTCTCTCCAACATGACAATGTAACCAGCTGCCATTTGATAACCCAGTATAACCTGAAGCTCCATTGTTCCTTGCAAGAAAGTAGCATACCAGATTATGATGGAACCTCCTCTACTGTGTCATATAGAAAATGTCTGGTGGGGTATCCTTATTATGCCAGAAATGTTGGAAGCCATCTGGACCAGACGGGTTAAATCTTTTCTCATCAGAGAACAAAACCTTATTGTTATGTCCTATGTTTGGCATTTCTCAGTAAAGTTTAGCCAAGCTGTTTTGTTGTGCGAAAGAAGTCATGGACTTTGAAGACATTTATGGTTTTTAAAGCCTTTCTCTCAGAGATGCTGTCTTATTGTTCTTGAGCTGCATTCTGCATCTTTGCTCAACATAAATGAAATTTTGGGAGGGTAACCACTTTAAGTTCTTGTTCTATATCCCTCAGGGTCGACTAAGAAATTTGCAACAGCACTTTTACTACATCCAATTTCATCAGCCATGGAACATTGAGAAAGACATTGCTTTTGCAGCTTGACAATTCTGCTATGTTCAAACTCTGTCAACTTTTTAACTTTTGCCATGTTTTTGCTTAATGTAATGCATGAAATACCAATAAGAGGTATTGACTGCACTTATGCTTGAACACAAATGACTAAATTTTGTTACATTTTTACCAATTAAAGCTTTGTTTAAATATGATCTTAAATTTTTGACCAGCTAGTATTTAGCCTAATTTCCCCAGTATTCAAATTCTCCCTGTTGCTTTGTTTTCCTTTTCTTATTTTCATTTTTTGAAATTCTACTCAAATAAGTGATTGCGTCTAACAATGCAAAAGGTATTTTTTTTTTTTTTTTTTTTTTTTTTTTTTTTTTCATTTGCCTTAAGATTTTGGCCAGCAGTTTTTGTGTTGGTGCACCTGGGGACTGCTGTCCAATTTAATTATACATTGAACAGTGACAAAAAGAAGAAATGTATACATATATATATATATATATATATATATATATATATATATATATATATATATTGGGTAGGTTTAAAATTGTTAATAACTTTATTAAAATTGTTAATAACTTTATTAATTATTGGTTGATATTCATAAAAGATGTTTTATTTTAAACAGTATAATAGTAGTAGTACACTATAATGTAAGAATTCTGCCTTTTGCACATTTTCTTCTAATCTGGATGATGAAGGATGGCCACTTTTGTGGGTATCTACCACAGATCCCGTCCTCATCAGCTTGGAATGACAATTTCTGATGGTTCTGGAATCTACTGAAGCACAAGCTTCATGAATACTGTGCCACCATCTTGATACTTTGTAATAGGATTGACTGTTGAGCACACTCATGCAGTGTCAGACATTGTGTCATTCTAGGCTACACTTGTCACTCTGAAATAAAAACAGAAATTGGCAATTAAATTCTACATCTTTAGGTATCACAATATATTTTGTTTCATGAAAATGTGATATTAACAAAAGTTATAAGTAATTTTCAATAAGGAGTTTCTTTCCATCCACCCTGTGTGTATATATGTATGCATAATGAAGTGACAAAAACTAGATGTTTTCATCCTTCACCATTTGTAGAAATGGCCTCACTGGATTATGTGTGCCATAATAGATAGAGAGGTATTGTAGCTGTAGCAGCTATGTGATGCATACAGGATTTAGGGCCAGAACAATAGTGCACTCTATTACTAAGGTAGCAACTACTGTAGGTTTTTCTTGTGCAACAATAGCAAGAGTATACCAGAAATTCCAGACTGCTATCAATGACACATGAAAACTGCCTGTGATGTAAAAATTGGATCACCAGTAAATGATCAGAACAGTAACCATTCCATAAGTTTGAATATTGCTTCACATCTCATCCCACTTCAAGATAACCCACTGCATTCCATGGTATTTCATAATTTTTGACCACAGCATCAATTACTGTAACTCAGCTGTGCCAGAAAACACCACCATCGAACTATAGAAAACTGGTGCCATGTTGCCTGGTTAGAAAGTTAAAACATCAATTCACAAATATTTAAACAATATATTCATTGAAACCGGATATGCATTTTCTTGTATGTAAATAAATTAACTAAAATTTAAAAGATACATGTTTGTTATATTTAATGAAACTTGTGTGTATACATATAAATGTAATTATATCACTAGTCTCATGAAATCTGTTTAAGCAAAAACCAGAAACTTTAGGTTTGGAACACATTTCATTGATGATGAATATAACCTAAATAATAAAGTGTAATTTGATAAATCATTTCGGAATATCTATCCACCACATTTAGAAATGGGAACACCAAGGTTACCATGTTACATTCTTCAAACTAGAAAGGAATGTATCAAATGGTGTGTTTATTTACAAGCATTTTTATTTATTTATTTTTCCTATATCTGATTGAACTGGAAACAGCCTATCAAATGAGTTCTGTGAGTAAATCAGACCTGAATTCCTTTGTGTCTTTGGATTGATACTGCTCTATGCAGACTTTCTTCTGATTGCCATTAGCCTCTTTAAAAGAATCATTAATCAAGGTGAGATACAACTTAATAGACTGATTCACATAAACAAAAATAGGGAAAAATTTTTTAATAATTTTTTAGATTAGCATTATTTAGATATACCTGAAGCTGAGACACTTGTCCAAAATTAAAATTATTGACTTGTTATTATTCTAGAAGTGGGGTCCTGTTCATAATATGGATATGGTGCAAAATCAATCTGTGACTTTTTATGGAGTTATCTGAACTTACCTATTTGTTTACAAATGTCAAGTTTAAAGCTATGCTTATGTAATTGTTATCTGCATACAAAAACAGATTTTATTTTTTATTTTACAAAATTATTTCTTTTAAATAAAGAACAAACAGATATACATTTTTATGTTTTATTTTAACAAAATATTTTAAACAACAATTGTTTGAAAAAATAGATGTTTTGTTTTTTTTTATAAAAATATTTTTTGTCATTCAAGAACAGATATATACATATTTTAAACTATTGTTTGTCAGGTGAATTTTTTTCATTTCTTTTTACAAAACAGATTCCTTTTAATTAAAGCACAAAACAGGTAATACTTTTTGAATTAAGGAACAAGGCATTACATAAATTAACAGAACTATTTTTTAATATGTAGATATCAATGAAATAAGCACATTTTCAAGGCACAACATTTGTAAATAAAAATCTAAGTACAGATAACTGTAAAAATTAAGGTTTGATTTAAAACTTTAGCAATATTATGAGCAGTAGTCTCACCTTCAAAATCAATATTTTTTTGGTTCTGACAAATATTGGGACTTGAGAAATGTCTAATAAATGCCATTCTCCAAAAATTATTCCCTGGTAAATTTTTCCCTATTTTTACAAGTGGACATGTCTACTTAAGTAGTTACCAAGGTGGTTCTGAGATTAAAATTCTTAAAAAGATTTCCAAAGCTATTTCCAAAAATCCTTTATCTTTTTCTGAATTCTCTAAACCCTCAAAAATCATTTGTGATATTAAATCTGGATAAGTAGTTGGTACCTCATGAGAAACAAGTCTAAGATAATGAAATACTGATTCAGCAGAAATGAACAATAACTGGCATCACAAGGATAAAATAACACAATAATCAATAGATATCCCATATCAGGTGACCAAACAATGGTCATCTGATTGATGGCTAGTCAGCTCTCGATACAATAATGTATAATAATCAAGATGAGAACAAAAGTTCAAAATAATTAAAGTCTATCTGCAATTTTTCATATCTATGAATTTTGTAAAAACTAACAAAAGATTTTTAAGAATTATGTTTTCTTTTTCTGTATTTTGGAACATTTTTCTGGTTTCTGATGAAAATTTCAATATAAACTTTCTGATATCTGAATACTTTTAATAGGGATTAATAATATATTGTAATGTCATGTTGGGTAAGTCACCAGATAATGGACAAGCATTCTTTGTTCTTGGAGAGTTTTATACCACTAAGTTGTACACAAAATTATAGAGAAACTATAACATGTATCTACAAAACAAGCAGAGTAAAAAGTGGATGGAAAAAGAGAGAGTCTTGCATGTAATAATTCCCAATAAGAGCTTGGTCTGCTGGAGATTATTCTGTGTTTTTGCAGAAGCTATATCTAGGATTCCAGATTCAAGTGGGCTGGTTCATCAGTTATATCACTAGCAAGGACATATTCCACAAACAGAAAATGGTGAGATTTGAGTTTTTTCCAACATGAGAACTGTAAGCTGAAGATATTTTCTATATCTGGTAAAGATATATTTTCATAGGCTTTTAAGCTACACCACATGCTGGAGGAGGTAGATTTAGCCTCAGTCTGAGCTGTAAAAAAAAGCAACTGCTCAGTTTGACTCCTGGAAGCTAACTGACTGACCCCTTTCATCACACTATGAAGTGATGTCACTAAGTGGCTGTTATGTGACCAACATGATTTCATCTCAGCTAAAGAGAGATAATCACTTTTTGTATCCCTACACTAACAGATTATCAAATATCTGTTCCCTAGAGCATTTTGATGCAAAACTCTGGATTTGGTCAATTAAAATAAGTCAATTGAACTTTTATGGGTTTATTGAATATTACTTTATCTTTCATACTACATTCTGTTCAGTTGATTTGTTTAAAGATTATCTTATTTATAAACCTACAAGATGCATTTAAAAAAAAACAAAAAACCTAAAGTATTCGAGAAGAGAAGAATTTCAAATCCAAGAAGAATTTGTCACATATATCAGTCATGAGTATAAAGGTGAAAAAGGTAACTATTTGAAATGGAGGTGGAACTCAGGCAGCTAGGAATTGCAAGAAGGGGAATGAAACCTGGGACACTTCATAATCATTGGTGTAATATGTACTTGAATGTTTGGGCACCAAATGCCCCCCTCCCACTGTATCCAAGAAATCAAAACATCACATGATAATAAATGAATTATTAAAAGAAATGGGTAAACTTTTGGCAGCATGTCCGGCAGGAACAGTTTTTGTTGCATGCTGGGAGTAATTTTATTATCTTTATTTTTTATTTAATTTATTTTAACGAAGGTTTAAATATTATTGTTCTATTTTATTTATAATTTTCATTATTATTATTTTATTTATGCGTAACAACAATAATAATAATCCTACATTATCACTTAATTTTTGTTATTCTTAAGAAGCAACTACTGGTGATTCTCTTTAACACATTGCCAGGATAACTCATGGTTGGCAATTTTTATTGACTAAGATGGCTAATATAAAGTTGGCATTTGAAGTAAGATTTCATAATTGAAATCTGGCAGTTAACATGTTAAGAAAGCAAGCACCAAAGAGCAAAAACAGAGAAACTTGATGATAAATGCCAAACATGGTATTTGAGACAGCATGTCAACATCACTTTCATTTCAGGAGGAAATATTAAGAAAAAAAATGTTAACAATTTACTTCAACTTAAACCAGGGAATATTTTTAAACAATTTTTTTTTGATTGGGTCTTATTAACATTGAATATGGTATGTCTCCTTTTTAGCCTATACATAATCACAGCAGGCAGAAAGTCACTCCCTCATTAAAATATAATTGATAATTATGGAACTCTCTTCTGGCTTTTTACTTTCCAGTGAACTTTGATCTGCAAAAATTTTAAGGCAATGTCTATCATTATCTTCAGTATTCTTAATTTCTGTTATTTTATCGTTCTCTCTCGTTAATAGTGGGTTTTTTTCTCATCTTCTGTCAAAAAAATGTTATTAGAAACAAAGAAAAAAGTGCTGAAATGCTATATCATATCTATTCTCCTGTATAGCAGTGAATGTTGGACACTTTCTTCACAGATGAAAAAAAGCAACTCAAAGAGACAGAGATATATTTCTACAAAAGGTTGTTAAGAATGCCAAAGACTGAACATTTGGGCAACAAGAAAATTTTTAAAAAAATGTGAACTAAAAGGACTTATGCTTAAAACCAGAAAGAGCCAGCTGAAATTTCTGAAGAAAGAGAATATAAAGAGTTTAACACTCACAGGACATACTTAGGGCAGGAAGGGCAACAGAAGCAGTGAGTAACCTACCACATGAGTTTGTGTGAATTTATGGCAGAGTATGAACAAAGAGGGATGATAAAATATCAAGCATTGCTTAGAGCAGGGGTCATCAAAATTTTTCAACCAGGGACCCCCCCTTTAAGTTTCTCTTCTTTCACCCATTTAAAATATCTTTGAACCTTAAAACTTGTACTGATGTTGGCAATTAAAATGTAAACTAAAATGTATTAAAAGTTAAGAAATTTGGATCAGGTTCAGAATTTTTCCCAAAAAGTATATTTAAGAAAATATATTAAATAATGAATCAAGCAAATAATATATATAAATTATATATTAATAATTAATATATTAAGTACACCAAGCCTTAATACAGGCAATGTTATTGAACAGAAATGCATAACCACAACTAATATCCAACTGCATTAATTAAAAAAAAACTAATATTGCATCATACTTGATGCATTCATACCAATCAGGCCAAATGACCTTCATAATCATAAACTCTATTTTACAGTTAGAGGTTGAAAAAAGGGGATTGTTATGTGAAAATCAACTTGGAACAATTAAAAAAGCAAGCAATGTTCAATGTAACACTAAATAAGTCTCATCAAAATAAGTTAAAAGCTTGAATAGATGTAACTAAAGCTTTTGATTCTGTTGATCATTGGGTTTAGTGCTTTTCTTTCATCTGCACCGAAGACTACAACATACATGTACACTAAAATTTAGCTCAGTGTCATTCACACACTGACCCCCATTCAACCCCTTGGCTATCATCAACTCCCTGAAACTCCACCAACTGCTAGGGGATTGCTTGGACTCTATTTGACAACTCCTGGCTTAGAGCTACAAAGAACAGGATGTTAAAGAAAGCCATGAATGGCCACATCCTGAAGGGAGATAGCACAGAAAAGAAAAAGCCTCTCACTCAATTGACTGGAGACATTGAGTGGTAGGGGTAATAATTTTACTACATATGATCATTTTAGTTTTAGTTTTCTTAACAATAAATGAATTCATCTTTTTCTAAAATGAACTCAGAGATAAATGTGATATATAATGTAGGTTTTGCCCATTGTATTAACCACTATGCTTTCAGGTAAATACAGTATATTTCTGAGTGAACTCCACTAACTTTAGGATTAATACACCTTTACCTGTTATTATGTCAAAATTATTATTTCAAAGTAGGCTGAACCTTCTAGTGCAAATAGACAAGGTTTTTTTTTTTTATTAGCATCAGTTAATTTTAGGTCATATTAGCAAATTCTCAAGTTTGAGCCTTATTTGATGCTTAAAATATAAGAAAGTTAGAAATTTTAGTTGTGTTAAAAAAATTGAGCTATGCTTCATGCTTAAAATATACTTAATTTTTGGACTAATCTGAGCTTTGTCATGCATATAAGCTACATGCTAATAAAAAAAGTGTACAATGTATTGAAAAAATTAAATGAAATTTTATAATTTGTTAAAGTTTTCAATTTTATAGAATGTAACATTTTTAGACTTATGATTGTCCTTTTTTGTTTATTTAATTTTAATAATTTAGATCATATGTTTCTTTTTAAATCTTCCAGAAAAAATATTAAGTTTTATGCTGACTGAATACATAAAAAATTATTTTCAAATAATTTAAATTTGTGGCATTAATATTTTATTATTAAAATCTTGATCAACTGCAAAATAAAAAATTGCTAATCAACAGCTTTAAATATTGCAACAGCAGCTTTACCATTAGCAAGAAAAATAAGTAGAAGTGACAAAACAACAAATAGAAATAAGACATAGTTGAGAGTTTGTTCATAATGTAAAGTATTAGTCAAGACAGATGAAAAAATCAACACGTATATGTAGATGAGTGTGACAGACACATGGCAGAAAATCAACATGCATATGTAGTCGAGTGAGATAGACTTGTGGTAGAAATATTCATGAATTATTGCAATGTAGTAGTTGAGAGTTAGTCTCTGCTGCTGCTGCTGAAATATGTCCTAAAATTAAGCATATTTTAAGCATGAAGCAAAGCTCAACTTTTTTAACACAACTAAAAATTTTAACTCTTATATTTTAAGCCTGAAATCAGGCTCAAACTTGAGAATTTGCTAAGTATGACCAAAAATTAACTGATGCTAATAAAAAAAAAATCAAAACTAGCGAAAAGCATCATTGTTGATGGAAGTGCTTTGATGTCCTTAGTGGATTAGTAAATAGGATTGTACCTATTTGCATATGTTAAGTAGAAGAGATATAAAGTGCACAGCAAAGTAAAAGTCAGGCAGGTTGACTACTGATCATATGTTGTAGAAGAACACAATACAACAATATGGTGGTGTCGATAGCATGTTTAAAGTACTTGGATGAACCAGAATTTTTTGAGACTTGGATCTGGTGTTTTGCAGACCAAACTAGGGCTAAAAGATTAAAAGACAAGCAGGCAAGAGGGGGAGAAAATGAAATCACCAACCACTTTCTAGCTTCAGCAGTTTGTGAAACTATAATGAAAATTTCTGTTATGGCATACCTCAAACAATTGGAGAATTTGAGTTTTGGTGATCTTTCAGAAATTATAAAAAGAAGTTTACAATTTAAAAAGAAACTTGTCATAGTGGAAAGAACCAAATTTCTGTCCATTAAACAGAACCAAGATGAATCACTTATGCAATATCTTTACAGATTAAGAGAAGCTAGCAGATTCTGTGAATTTGAAACTTGGAACTCAAGATTTGACTATTGAACATGAAATGAGACCAAGATCTCCATTAAAAAGAACACGACATAAAACTCAAGGGAGAGAGGAGGAAAGAGGTTGTAGAAGAAGTTCAAGAACAACCAAAGGCATTAAACCTCCTTTGGTTCAAGGAGGTGTAATGGATTGGTAAATAGGATTGTACCTATTTGCATATGTTAAGTAGAAAATATATAAAGTATATAGCAAAGAATGAGAGACAGACATGAATCAAAAACAAATTCATGTCTTCACATTTATAATGCAACAAATTATGCAGCACCTGTTTCGATTAAATTCATTACTTAAAACAATTACTTTGCTACTTATGTAAATGTAAAAAGTTTTATTTGGCAATAATAGAAGTGACAGATGGTTATAAAAAGCACTCTCAATTATTTATGGCTAATTTATTTAAATAATGCGCTGATTACTGTTTGCATTAAATGGCAATAATTGTACATAAAATGATGCATTAAAATAAGTAACCAAATAATTGTTTTAAGTTCTTTGAATATTAGTACCCATACATAAAATGAAGTAATTAAAACAAGAAATAACATGGCCTGTGATCCTAGATTGCAAGTCTACATTTGGACTGTAAATTTAAGTACAACATGTATAAAAATGAAAGAGTAAGCAATACAAAAACATCTATATCTATGCCTCATAGATCAAAGTAAAATGCTGAGAATACTACAGACTGGACATTTGAGCAAAAAAGATAATCTTAAAGAAAATGTGAATTAAAATAACATAGTTAAAATTGAAATGAATCTATGACATTTTGTCATTGTATCATTTATCATTCACAAAAATTTAGAATAGTATTAAGGCATAAGGAGAAAATGATTTGCTATTTGGTTATCAAGTTTAAGCATGTAACTAGAATGTTTTGACTTGTGACCTGATTTTTAGTTTTTGTTTGACAAAACTCTTCCATCAAAAATCAAATACAATAAATTCTATATTCAATTGACCTCATTTATGAATCTGATTCTTAAAGTATAATAAAAAAATTAATGTTATTTTGTATATTATGAATACATTTTATTCTTAGTTGACATAAGAGAGCTGTCGGTCTTTGTAAAGCATAGGCAATGAGTAAGAAAAGGAATTTGAATATTAAAAGTAGAAAATATCTGAGAATAAAATTTAGAATGCATTTCAGTGATTTCAAACACCTACCTTTTTTGCCAAGTCCCTTTTTTTCAATAAATAGACAAGAAACATTTGATATGAGTTTTTCACATGTTTTACTCTTATTATAACCAATATTATTTAATTAACCCAATGTACTTTAAGGTGCAAAATTAGACCAAATAATTGAGTTATTAAATAAGAAATAATTTATTTTTAATTTCATTAACTTTTATGCTGAATTATGAGTAGACAGAATTTTATCCGTGAAAGAAAACTAATGTCTTCTAGTGTTATTTTTCAATATTATGATTTTTAAGGCACAATAGGTTAAACTATGATGGGTGCAGTGATATACAGAGGTTTGTGATGTTTGGTGTTGCCCAGGGTCAACTCCTTGATTGTATGCCCCTAAAACTCAAGTTGAGGGATTATAGGGCCTAGTACTGAGAAATGTAAGAAAGGAATATTTAATATTTTAAATATGTAAAAACAGATGAAACATGAAATAAATACTTTATTCAAATTAAATATAAACTAAGTTTTTATTTCCCTCTGATTGGATGCTCTCCCAATATGGATGCCTACGGCATATTATGCCCTCCTCCAACACTTCTGCATGCTATTGGATGGGTGGTCATGGTTATCTTATGATAACATCCTTTCCCACTGTTATGCATGTTCTTTAGCGTATATATCTTTTGTATATTTAATGATTCAAGAAAACAACAAAACTCCAAATGTGAATCAACAAGTATATATTGAAATAACATACAAGAACAAAATATACAATAATTTGTATTCAATGTATAGATTAAGGAAAAAGAAGTTGCTCCCCTTTTACTGTATTTTGATTTGTAATTGATTGTTTGAAAGAAAGTTCTCTTTAGAGAGAAATGTTCAGGAATCAATGTTAGAACAAGTCTGTTGTTAGAATAGATAACACAATTGATCAGAAAGTATGCTGTGTTAGAGAAATGTGGCGAAATAAAAAGAAAGCAACCATAGAGTAAATTCAAGCTTTCCCAGCTGGTATTCCAACCTTGAGTCGTTCCTTCTTGAGTTCTGTCTCAAAATCGCACTAACAGACTTTTCCAGCCGCCAACCGTGAACGTCATTCAAAGAACCCCCCCCCCAACTTGGAAAAATTAGTTGCTTTTATATTTGTCCATATACCCATAATCCCTTGCGTCTTCATGCGATCCCATAATTCATTGCATCCCTGTCCCATAATGCATTGCATCTTTATTGCATAAAAATGCAATGCAAGTCCCCCCTCATTCTTTTACATTATCTGGCCGAGGACAGATTACGGCAGAGCGGTAAGTGCTTTTTTCTCCCTTATTTCAACTGCAGTAGCTTTACATGCTAAGCAAATATGGGCTCTTTTTTGGCGGGGACAAGGCAAGTCACAACCAGTTGTGCTCATCCCAGGTTCTCTCTCATCACATCTGCCACATTCCCCCCTGATCTCCTGATCACACAGATGACAGTTCGGGTGCTCCTCCAAAGGGGGATTGATTGAGCTTCTTCATCGGAGGAGCTCTCGTTAGACACGTCCCGATCTATTGGCAAATTCCTGATATCGGAGTGATCAGTTGTTGAACCCAACTCTATGTATATTGGCTGTTCACTATCCTCCGTGTCTTCTTCGTCAGTTGTGGGATTTGAGCCCAAAAAAGGGCGCAGGTCTCTAACATGACGAGGCGTTCCATCAACCCGCACTGACTGCTGACTCACTACCTCAGTTACACGTCCGGTTCCAAATTTGGTCATGCATTTACCATGTGGAGTCTTAACCCAGACAATGTCCCCTTTCTTGTATTCCCCTTTGGTTATTTGTGATTCAGGCGGGGACGTCGCGTCAATGCTTCTCACCCGGACATGGTACGTGTGCAGTACATCAGCCGGTGCCATGGAAGGTGAAAGGTTGTCCTTGGGTGTGACGTTATGCCAGTAGACCACCTCCAAGACTGAACAATTTTTCCTGGCTGCTATGGTTTTGACACTTCTGTGATTGCATTCCACAATGCCATTTCCAGACGGCACATAAGTGCACCGGAACCTTAAATGCACATTCCAGCTGCTTACAAATTCCTTAAATTGTCTGCAAGTGAACGTGGTGTTATTGTCAGTCAGTATTTCAGTCGGCGGGCCTCATTCGTAAAAGACTGTCTCCAGCTGACGAATGACACCAGCAGTCTTGCCATCTCAGTGGCTGCCATACTGCAAAATGGGAAGGACCACAATCAATGAGTGTAAGAAAATGGCTACCATTGTAATGGGTCACGTCCATTGCTAACCTGCTTCAGTTTCTTCTCACACTCATATTTCCTTTTTTCCAATGCACTGGTGCTGGATCGATCGATTGGCAGGCTTCGCAGGTTCTAACAGATTTTATCAGTTCCTTAGACACTGTTGGATCTACGGTCCTAGCAAAGTACATTGTTCTTTTAACATCCGGGTGCCCACTCAGCTGGTGGATGTGGGTCACCTGACGTTTGTTCAACTGGCTCTTTGCAGTGGCATAACTCACTTGCACCAGTTCTCCTCCTTTCTTGTGCATCTCTAACCAGCGTTGCAGCACTCTGGTGAGGCTGTCAGCGCCATTCTGACAAGATTTTACCAACGTCACAGTCATAGTGCGTAGTCCTCCACCAAAGCTCGCAGTGTCTCTAAGCGCCACCTCATCAGCATTTCACCCGCCGCCTTCGTGTTCACACGTGTCTTTCCTGTTAGGGTGTCAGACAACCACTGATGCACACATGCTGAATCGGTGACCACATGTATAACTGGTGCCTGACACTGCAGGGCAAGATTCACGCCCTTGATCACCGCATCAAGTTCAGTATCTGGCATCATTAGTTGGACATAACCAGCAAGCATCTTCCACAACGCTCCCATTCACCTCTAGTGCTACTCCCGTAGCCACAGAGCTTGCATCCACCCAAACTGTCATTTCATTGTTGTTCACACACGAGTCTCCACCGACAGGATCTGATTCCCGCACTCTGGCCACTGTTTCCTCCAGCATACGTCCAAGAGGGGCATCCTTTATCTCATCATCCCATCCTTTGATTAGTGTACTTGCATAACGCTTAATAAATGCAGTTGCCACCCTAAGCCAACTGCACACAGGGAAATGGCCCACGAGTTTCCCGCACAAGGAAAATACGCTTCGGCGGGTCACCATTTGAGCAATTTCTGGAACCTGACCTCCCCGCTTCCATCAAAGGGAGTTGCTTTCTTCCCAGACTTGCAGACCCAGAAAACTTAGTTCCATCTCTCAATCGCTCTGGATCTTTACAGACTAGCCCACAATCTGCAAAATGCTGTCTTATGCGCGCTGCAGAAACTAGGCCTTCATTTATGAAGATATCGTTGATGTATGCCGACGTGGCACTCTTAATGTCCTGATCCTAGGGCATTATCGTGTCGATCACTGACTTCAGGACAAGTGGTGCCACATTCAGGCCAAAACCCAAATGTGTAAGGCAAAACTGCTTACCCTTAATGACCACTGTTTGAAAAGGCCATAGCGATTTGTCAATGTGGATCTGTAGGTACGCATTTCTCAAATCCAGCAGCGGTACATCAGCTCCTTGTCGTCGCCATTCTTGTAATTTCTGCGCACACACCTCTGTGTCAGCCATGAATGCATCTACAAAGCCGTTCAACTCCCGATAGTCAAGTACCGGCCGGACCTTCTGTTTGTGTTCTTGTACGACGCCATTAAGGGAATTAATCCCTTGGGTGGGCCACGCTCTTTCTCGGGATATGGCAGTAGCCATCCGTCTCGCTGCCATCGTGCTAGTTCTTTCTCGTATGCATCCCAGATGTGGCCAGGTACTGTGTACTCATGTACTTTATTGACCAACTTGCTAGGTGAATGACCACTTGCCCACTTTCACAATGCAGTCCACGTTTTTGTGCTTGGGTTAAATGTTACTCTAAAGTCAGGCTTGTTGGTAAGAATGGTGGCACATGTGTTCAGGTTTCCGAAACGCGCTTCACCTGATTCGGTCAGGTGTACACCTCCGAGCACTTTGTTTGCATCAATCCCGAGAAGAAGATCGAACCCTAGCAACTGTTCATCCATGACCAGAACCTCAACAGTCACGGGCTGAATCTGCTCAATGCCCAACTTAGTTTTGCCGTATCCACGGCACGTAAGGATCCTCCCGTCAGTGGTCAACACTCCCATCTCTTCCTGCCTCCAGCAGCAACACACAGCCTTGCTCACCGGCATTTGTGAGCATCCCAAATCCACTAGAGCTGTGCATTCTACTCCATAACTTGTCGCGGCCAGACCTCTGTGTTCTGTTTGACCTCTCCTGATGTCCTTGTGTACAATTCTTCGCCATATGGTTGTGTCCAGAGCACTTGTAGCAGGTAATTGTTTTGCTAACAGGTTTGGCAGGGGGAACTTCAGCTTCTGAGCATGGTAGTTCTACGGATGCGGCGGCCAATACCTGGCACCCTTCGTCATCCATCATAATAGCCCTTGCTCGAGTCAGAATCTGTTCTAGATTCATGTTGTCCATCCTGGACAAAGCTTTGAGAAACTGCCTAACATGATGTGGCAACCCTGACACAAATGCACATGCCATCCACTGATCAGGCAGCGGTTCTCCTATCAGCTGTGCCAAATGATGCATTTCAGCCAGGAATTCATCCACCGTTTCTCCTGGGCGAAGACGCCATCCCATAAGTTGGTCGAACGCATTAAATCTGTCAGTCACGTATGCAGTCATAAGGGCCTGTTTAATTTGTTCTGCATCTGCCCTCTGCTCTCTACTAAGTTGTCCATACACACCTTGTAGTCGTAGAGGCATGATGCACTCGATCTTGTCCATAGTGCAAAGTTAGCAGACCAATTCCACATTCTCTATCCATTCAACAATGGGCATATCCGTTGGGGCGCCGCTGAATTCTGGAATCAAATGGACGTCAAAGATCTTGCCTTCCATTTTGAAGAATTAATAGGCCAAAATAGCTTGTGGTTAAATAAAAAGAAAACAGCAACCATCGAGTAAATTCAAGCTCTCCCAGCTGGTATTCCAACCTCGAGTTGTTCCTTCTTGAGTTCTGTCTCAAAATCACACTAACAGACTTTTCCAATCACCAACCATGAACGTCCCACCTGGGAAAAATTAGTTGCTTTTATATTTGTCCATATACCCATAATCCCTTGCGTCTTCATGTGATCCCATAATTCATTGCGTCCCTGTCCCATAAAAATGCAATGCAAGTCCCCCCTCATTCTTTTACGTTATCTGGCCAAGGACGGATTACGGCAGAGTGGTAAGTGCTTTTTTCTCCCTCATTTCAACTGCAGTAGCTTTACATGCTAAGCAAATATCGGCTCTTTTTTGGCGGGGACAAGGCAAGTCACAACCAGTTGTGCGTGTCCCAGGTTCTGTCTCATCACGTCTGCCACAAGAAATCAATGGAGTCTTGGTTGATTGAACTTGGCTGAGTCACAGAGAGATATGTATATATGTATTATAAAATTCTGTGTCTGTGTGTGCATTTGAAATGTGAGTAAAGTCCTAGGTTTGTGTTGACAGGCGAAATTTGCTGGACTCTACTGGCGGCTTGTGAAAAAGTCGCCTCTTTTAAAGTTACAGATAGGAAAAGTTGATTTTGCACTAAAATATGTGATTGGTTAAAATTTAACCAATCACTAAATTTGTACTCACGAAACAAGTAAGCGAGTTCAAAACCAAAAAATTCAAAGCAACGACTGTGATGGCTAAATTGTCCTATAGAAAGGCAGTATTGATTTATTAACCAATCGCAGACGAATAAAATGTGGGCATAGAAAAACATAGCCGTCGCTACACCACCATTATAAGGAAATGCAATATACACATGATAAATTTTTATATAACACAATATATATACAAAATACAGGATAGACTGATAATTTGGAGGTTCAAGAGTTCAAATGTAAATATCCTGGGGCATATAAGAGAGAAAGAGAGTTTGGTAGAATATATATATATATATACATATGTATGTATGTATTTAGATGTAGTAGTAGCTTGATTAAATGGGTGAAAGAATTATATATGTTTTAGTCAATGCAGGACTTTGTGGAACTCTTAGTTGCTAGTGAAAATGGTAGGAGGTAGGTAGCTATTGTATGTGTATATGTGAGACTGTGTAGGTTGTGCATCATTGAATTTTATTTGTATGTTACAATGACCACAGTATTGGAGAACTGAAAAAATTAATTCATAAATTCTGATTTACTTTGACTGTCCATCGTGTTATATACATATCTAGCAAGTCAAAAAGATCCACTTTGAAATTGTCACAAATCTTGTTTCTGATTGACTCACTAGACAATGATGTTTGTATCCTTAGGGATGGTTTCTGGTTGGTTGGTTGGTTAAAATATGACTTTGTGGTCTAGCAAGTATGAATATACATCTATTTTTAGTCATGGTGAAATTTTGGTTTCCTTGTTATTATTTATTTTTCTATCACTGGTGTCTATTCATCATAGAAACTGAAAATAATATCAATTCAAGCCCCATAAGACCATCTCCTTAGACAGTACCTCTCTTTCAGGAGGGGTGTGGGGTCATTACCCAATGCCTGAGGTGTCCCCAAAAGGAGAAAACCTGCAATGGGCTGACAAACCATAGAAAACAAATCAATCAAAAGAAGTGCTGAGAGGCTTGAACAATTTTTGTATGGCCTTCTGGAAATCCAACATTAAACTGACCTTGTGTTACATTCTGCTGTGATGAGGGTGTGCAGATAAATACCTACAAAAATATCACTCTAAGATTAGTCTACTCACTGAAGAGCAACTTACTACCATCGTGCCGATGGTAGTAAGTTGCTCTTCAGTGAGTGCCATAGTAAAACGTTTTCTACTGACATGAAGTGGGAAGATTATATTGAATCAATTCCTAGGTCCTGCTGTTAGGAAAGTGGGTCCACTGTGTCATGCTAGACAATTTTTCTCACTAGGATCTATCTTACACATTTATAAGTCTACCATTCATCCTTGCTTTCAATATTGCTGTCATATCTGGTCTGGTGTGCCTGCTATATTCTTGATAAAATCCAAAGAAGAATCTGTAATGCCATTAATCCTAACCTGGCATCTCAGCTTTATTCACTTTCCCATAGTGACATAGTTTCCCTGTGCTTTTTCTATAAATACTTTCATGATAATTGTTCTGATGAAATGTCCTCTATGGCATCTAGAATTTATGAATTTAAGTGTAGTTCTAGATTGGCAGCAAGGTCTCATCATTTTACAGTTGAAATGACTAGATATAACCATAAGTTCTATGCTAATAGTTTTTTTCTATCGCACTTCTTGCTTGTGGAACTCTCTTCTGGCTTCTTGCTTCCCAATCAACTTTGATCTTCAAAAATTTAAATGCATCATTAATCATTATCTTCCGTCTTAACTCCTGTTCTTTTATTGTTCTCTCTTCTTAATAGTGACTTTTTTTTCCTCATATTCTGTAACACAGTAACCCCTTGCATCTTAGTGGCTTTATTGCTTTACTTCGAGTGAAATGATTTGCAAAAATGGCTACCTTTGAATAACAAGCATTGGAGCCACAGTCAACCTAGTTAATACATTTGAGAACTTTTAAAATTTGTTATTTATCATAGATAATATCATAGTATTAAATTTTTAAAAGATTTTATTTTAATTTTGTGCATTTCTAGGTGAATATTTCTTATCCAGTTTTTGGTAAATAATGTTCAAATCCATCTCAGTTTGTCACATATTGACTGCCTGTGACTTTTCAAGTCCATATACCATGTATATGTGTATGTCTGTATTGTGTGAGTGCTTTATATGTTTGTGTTATTTAATATACACACAAACATGTGTACACATATACACCTACAATTTGACTGAATTTGAAATAAGACTTTATTTTCCTCCTACTCAGTCCTGACCATGGACTGAGCAATAAACTCATAAGTGTTGAAGACAAAAATTACAAACTAAAACATTAATTTTCTAAAACATAAAAAAACAGATAAATAAGATCTTATTGAACCTTTTAGAAATTATTTGATCATAAAAATAATTTTTAAAACTTTTCTTTAATTGTAAGAATAGTTTTAGATGTTATTGAATTACAATATAAATTTTAAATACACACATAAACGAACATACACACAATTATTTGAAATTAAATTGAATTTGGCAACTATTTTCCCTTTTTCTCCAGCAACCATCCATAGGTAACGTAAAAAGAGTATAAGCTAGTCTTTGAAATCATTTTTATTTTTTATTCTGTATTGTAAAAAAAGTAAACAGAAACTGTTTTTTAATAAATGTTTAAAACTTTAAATTAGCAGACAATTTAGCTTTGAAATTTGATCATCTTGACGCGACCGACACCGCACTGGTAAAAATAATAAACCTTACTTCTCTCATTAAAATAAATATTATTAAAATCGTTTTGAAATAACAAAGCAGTCAATTGGAAACAGACTTGCACTTGTTGGTCCCACATATACACTCGTCACTACAGTACACACAACAAATTGCTGTCTGAGGTTCAAGATTTGAAATTTCAGCTTTGCATGAGTGATAGATTAAATTTATTTTTTAAAATTATTTCTAAAGATCTTTTTTTTTTACTTGATGAAAAAAAAAGGGTTTGAACCGAACAAATTAGTTGTTAAAAATAAAGTAAATTTCTCAGTTTTTTTATGGGACTAAAAAAAATTCAATATCAACAAAAAAAAATTATTGTAAATTACCACAATCTCTCTTATGCGCTCAAATACTACAACTACATGAGATAATATTTTGAAAAGTGGCCACTGTCTGGGCGTATAAAGAACACAACCCATTTTATCCTCTTTTAAATATCGATCTTTTCAAAAAACAAACAAAAACGAACTGATCAATTCAAGTTTCGTAAACCGAAGCAATTTTTCTTTTGATCATCAAATCTTCTAATCCTTCATTCGTTCGTTCTATAAACCATCTTTATAAAAACAAGTATAAAATAAGCGACGAATTCAGTTATAAGAAAGAATAGTAAAGGAAAAAAGATAAAAACGAACACGACAGAATAGAATGAAACGTCACTTCCGGCGGTAGTGTGTCTAGCGTGCCAGAGACGTCATCACTACCAAGAAGAGCATACACGTATCGCCAATTGCTCGAGCAATATGTTGGACTTTTTCAGCATTTTCAGCAAGGGAGGCATTGTTCTCTGGTGTTTTCAGGGAACAACTCAGTTGTTTACCCCGTCTGTTAACGCCCTTATCAAGAGTGTTATCCTACAAGTAAGTAAAATATAGTTTATTTTGTGCGAGTGCTGTCTTAAAAATAAAATGCACTAACCATGTGGTCACAAAGTCAGTGGCCAGGTTTGTTTGAAAAAAAAAAAAAAAATAGACCGAACACATGCGAATGATGTGGCATATTTCTATCCAGACACACATCTGATGCTCTTTTTTTGTTGTTTGGGCCGAGATAATGAATAAAAAAAGAGTTTGTCCGTGATAAGTATACATACTATCTTTTTTTTTTTAAGTAAAATAGTTTAACTCATTTTTGCCTGTAGAGAATTATTTTACCATAAGGTGAATGGCTAAAAAATAAAATTAAATAAAAAGAATCTCTATAACTAAAAATATGATGCTTGATGAAGAGGGTTTCCTTCATCCATCTTAATTCTGTGCTGAACAAATATCCTGTAAAATCGCTTATTAAAACCTGTTCCGTGATTTCACTTTACGTTAGAGAACTAAGAACAGATTTCTTTTTTTTTTTATAAAGAAAGCATTTTCAAAATTTCACTCTTCTGGAGCTCAAAATCCTGATTTTTTTTTTTTTTTTTTTTTTCATACTAAAAATCTAAACTCTTATTTAAATTAAATACATCGGATATGATCAAGAATTCAAGATCGTTTTTCTCGAAAGAAAATTTGTTTAAAAAGAAAAGGCTTACTACTTTATTTTTCTATTCAGAAGTAAGTCATGAGAAATAAAAATGGGAAAATCTTCACTAGGTTAAATTTAAAGAATAAATGACACCTATTCTAAAAAATAATTTCACTTCATTGTGTGCACACACGCACAAAAAAGAGAAAACGTATAATTTAAATGTGCCTGCGTAATTGAATTAGTCTACTACTCTAGATTTTAAATCATCAGCAGATTTTATCGTCACATGTTGAACAAAAAAACGAGATGAAAGAATTCTTGACACCTGGTGAGGAAAATATGAAAAGTACAGTTTTAAATTTATTTTTTTTCTCTTTAAATGGCTGGAACAAGTGGTTGAGTTTCTAAAGCAGGAGAAAACGCAAATCCAATTTGAACTAACTAGATAAAAAATTTTCATTACTGATTATTTGTATTTAAAAATCTACCTCGTCTGCCATCTGTCTGGCTATATAAAATTGTGATAAATCGTTTTAAATAAAATATTTATTTTAGTTTTTCTCCTTTCAGGATTTCGATTTGTTTACTTTTAGGCCAGGGATTACCTGTGAACTTTTTTAGTCCTGTCTCCCCAACCCCGCCATAATTTAAAAGTAGTATACAAATTCTTTGTGTCATATTGTGAGAAAGAGCCAATGGAACTTTAGTAATTTTTATTTTTAAGATTTGTTTTTATACTGGTCAATAACAGCCGAAATAATTAGTACTGCTTGTAGAATTTTACAATGTTATTGACTGCTGCTAAGATCCCTTTTTAACAGTTGAGTAATAATGAGGAAATAAATCGTAATATTCAATAATAACATTGCCAGAAGAATTAACATGAGATTAATAATAAATGAGTTTAAATTGCCAGTGAAATATTTTCCGTAACATTAGGTTAAACCGTTAAACTTACTAAAGTGTACTTTAAAAAATTAAATTGAAAACAATTAAAAAATTTCTATAAGGTTTATTTTATTATCGCCCTTACAATTTGAATTATGTCTCCAATTATTTATAATTTTGTTGACGTCTTTTAGTTTTACTTTTAACTGGATAAAGATAATGGGAGAACCTGCTGATGCTTTGTGAAAGATGAAGACAAAATATCTCTTACTATTAGTTTGATCAATCAGAAATCTTCCTTGTACATTTGGTCTGTTTTACAAAAAGGAAGTTACAGTCTAATGACAAAAAAATAATACACAGTCAAGTGATTTTTCAAACTATCCATTAGTTTCAGTTTTGATTTCAAGATCAGGATATAGTATTTCATTTGTAACAAAAAAAAATGTTTTAAAAACAATTCAAGAGATAGTAGGACAAGCATGAACAAGAAAAGTTGCTTTTAATCTCTAGAATTAGGGAAACTAATTGAATAAAATACGGGTTTATTTCCATTATTAAATTATTGGATTCATTTATTTATATATGGTTTAGATTTTGAACTTGTTCCCTATGAAATTCATGTCTTTGACTTTTTTTCTTTTTTTAAATAATTTGAATTCATGTGTAATGTTGCAATGACGATAAAATCTTAAGACTTTAAGTAAATTCTTTAAAAAAATAAATTATTTAATATTAATAATCTTTTGGGGATTTTCAAGATGATAAAGAATATAAACAAATTTTTTTTATAAAATCTTGGGAAAATTTTTAAAGCAGTAAGCCTTAAGGTTTGAATCTCAGGAAAATTATTTTTAGAAAGAGTTCTTTGGTACTTATTTCTTTTTTTTTTTTTTTTTTTTTTTTTTTTGTGTGTGTGTTGAATAAAGAAACGTAAAACTAGGTACAATTTTGAAGCTAAGAATTATTTTAGTTTTAGTTGAATGATGTATTGTTGCTCCATGAATTCTTATTGAGAAATGCCAGAGAATGCCCTCGACAAAATTAAGATATTTATCCAAACAATTTATGGAAGTTATTAATTTAAGGATATATTTGATATTTTCTTTTCTATTGCTTCAAAATAATTGTTAGTGTTTTCTAATTTTAGAGTGGCAAGTTTGAAAATAATTTTAAAGATCTTTTAAAAAGAATGTATCTGAATTAATGAAACCCTTGAATATTATGTCTGTTTGGTGGTACAGAATTTTGAATAGAAAAGGCAAATAAAATTTCCAGGTTAAAAAATGAAAGCCATATCACTTGGTACAAAAATAGGTACCTTCATGAGATCGCTAAAAAAGAGCATAGCATGATGAAAAAGATGCCAAACTTGACAAAAACAAAATTTCATCATCTAAATGTTTGTTATTATTAAGAGGAAAGATCAAAGTATTTTGGGAGTATTTTACATTTTTTAATTGTTCCTAGCACGTCCAAAATTTTCGTTAAAGATCATGTTTTTTTTTTTTGTTTTGTTTTTTTTAGTCAGCAAAATTCACAGATAACGAATTATAGCAACCATTTTTTTCCATTTTATAAAAAAAATGAAAATCTCAGTTTGAAATTCTTTTAAAAATCAATTATCATTTTTTTCAAAATTTATTTTAAGAAAATCAGAAATTATAATTTTTATTTAAAATATTTAGAACCAAGCTTAACTTAGCTTCTGTGTGGAAAAGATGTATTAGGTTGGTGCAAAAATAATGACGTAATAATGTCGTTTTTTGACGTATTTTTTAACGTCAAAAAACGACATTATTACGTCATTCTTGCACCAACATAATAATTTGAAAATAAAACAAAGCAGCTCATAAACTTTCGCATCACTTGACATGTGATGAATGACATATTGACAGATTATGTGAGGATAATTCCTTCTACAGAAGGAGAGAAGTGAAGTTATTTACATTTAAGTGAACAACTTATTTACCTTGTTATTTTTAAGAAACTTTCAACGCTCTACATTTTTTTTTTTTTTTTGTACTTAGTTTTCACGTTTACAATGCTTTATGGAAAATATATTATAAAGAAATTAAAAATAAGATTAAGAGTGAGATTAAATTAATTTCATAAGAAAGGTGTCTAATTAATTTATAAGTAACTTTGTTATGAAATTTTATCAGAAGGGTACATGAAATACTATAATTTTATGTACATTTATTACATTTTACTGTGTTATTTGTATTTCCATTCATTTTATTAATTTTGATATTTCATTTATGGAAAAATATATTGATATAAAAATAAGATCATATAAATTTCATAAGATGATACTGATACTTGTAGGTACTCTTCTCAGTTGAAATTGAAAAATCAAATTAATTTCTCCACACGTGTTTCACAAAAGTAAAGGCCTTAACAGCGGAGAACAATGCTTAACTAAAAATAACGCAACTTAATTGTATTCTGGTTGGTCTTCCATACTTTATAATTACAGCCCGATTATAAACACAAAATTACATTTCTTAATTACTGCAGGTCTTCTGATTAGTCATAACAATACAATTTACAACATGCTAAAAAACAATCTATCTCATAAGGACACTTACGAAAGCGAATGTCACTTTAACTAATTTTATAATATTTTAACAACTTAAATGTAAAAATCTATTATCATTAAAGAAATAACAAATAATTGTATTAAAAATTCATTTTTCATCAAAAAATATTTTGCTTTCAGAAAATATTGTCCATATTCATAAAAACAACTAAAAGCAAATAAAAGCATTTGAAATTAAATAATATGTTTGTTTTATTGAGTTTTGTATGTTACAATTCAGAGCTGATTTTCAGGTAGGGGGGTCCAAAAAAACAATAAAAAAAACATGATTTGCATTCTTCAAAGCCTTGTGCTTTTAACTATTGTAATCACTAAAGTGGACTTGATCGAATTTTTAGAGTTTTTATAAAACTAGTTATGGTGGGGGTAATAAATATGAAAAAAAAAATTTCTACCATGACTTTAATAAAAAAAAAAAAACATATTTGTAATTTCATCTGTGAATAGTTTCTGAAAGTTTCATTAACATCATACAATTATTTTTGGAAGATTTTCCAAATTAATTTGTGTCATACAAAAAAAACGTGCTAAAATTGTATGTTATTTTACTAGTTTCAGAGAAACAAGGTTTTTTTAATCAAAATTTAGATTGTTCTAAAAAGAAGGAAAAATTTTAAAAAATAATTAAAATAAACTTTGGTCTTTCCTCTTCATAATAACATTTAGACAATAAAATTTTGTTTTCATCAAGTTTAGCTTCTTTTTCATCATGCTATGCTCTCTTTTTAGTCATCTCGTTGAGGTACCCATACAAAAAATATATTGTATATTTTCTCAATATGAAAAAAATCTTTTAGAAAACTATGCTAACAAGTTTTATTTTTATTTTTTACCAGTTTCCCTTTGTCTCAAAAATCCACAAATAAGCATTTTAATTTCTGAAATATAGAAAGTGCTAAAATATACAATTTGTGATATGCATCTTAAATGTTAATTAACTGCCTTCCTCTCTACATGAATTATAACAGGAGCAACATTAGTTTCTAATACTAAGCATGCTTGTGTGTGTGTGTATAACGAACTAACTAAAGTTGCTATCAATCTAATTAGTATTTAATCCAAAATCTGTTATTTTTGCTGACTGGCTATGTCTTGCAAATAATTACATAGTTGCTCTTTTGAAGAAGGAAGTAGGTGTTGAAATTATATTCAAATACAATACTTGATTTGTGTTCAAATATAAATACTGCTAGTGTTAGAATAATTTGGAAAGTTTTGGTAGAGAAATTAATATCTGATCTATTGCTGTAACTTAGCTTTAATGCTAACTAATTTTATTTAATTTAGAAAGGTACTATTTTGAAGTTGCTACAAACCACATCTGATATTATCTAGTGAAATTGTTTTTCATTATGCTGTTATGATTGGTAAATACAAAGTTTTGTTTTTGTCTTTGAAATGATCTAACTGCATCTAACTTTAAAAAAATCAATCATTGAAAAATGTGACCAATAATGTCACGGGACTGGATTCTTAAAAATATATCTAACCTTTGCATTTCCTTACTTGAATAACCTTCCTGATGAATAGTTATAATTATTTTTTTCTAGTTTTACTTTTAAAAAATGGGAAGGGGTTAATCATAAAAAATGATAAAAAGGTGTCTTTAAAAATGTGCTAAGAAAATATATATACTGTTTAAAAAGTCTTCTTGTTTTAAGATAATGATTAAACAGTTGAAAAACAGCCATTGCAATTTTAGAGTTAGTGTGCATACAAGACAAAGCACCCTAATTTAAGTGCTACATGGAATAACATGACAGAAAATAGGAATCTTAAAAATGGAGAATTAGCATAACAATAAGCTTGAATTTTCACAGGATAATGTAGTTTGTAATTTATGAAGGAAGTGTGTACTGGTGATTGTCACACAGCCTCTGTATTTACTGAATGGTTTATCTGATGACTTGGATGAATTTAAGAGCTTCTTTTATTTTTATTTAATAAATCACAAGTTTGCAGTTTTCTGAATCAATTTTTTTATTAATGTAATTAGAATATATATTTTTCAAAAGCCAAATAACTTCTCAAATCATAAGTTCAAGTCTACTCAAAGTATGATAAGTGTGTGCATACAGATAATGAGTAGAACACTTCCTCTTCAGTAGCAGTTAAGTTCATGTTTTCTATCCACTGTTTCATGATAAATCAGTAGGAATAATAGAGAGGCTTCTTTTGATGTTTTATTTAGTCTAATTGTTTTAGAGTAAAATAATTCAGGACTTTCTATTGTCATTAAACCAAAGTTTGCTGAGTTGGGACTGTAAAGTTTTTGTTAGAAAACTGCTTGCTTTTATAAAGATTTAAAAATTCACTAACAATATATTTTGTACATTTTTTTTCCTTATCAAATGGGAGAGAATTTTTTGTATGCTTATCAATTGTATGCCATTTACAGATTCCTATGACTTACATTAAATATTTTATTGTTCTCTAGTTGTATATCATACTGTTTATCAAAACATCTAAATGCTAACATTTCAAAACATGTATATATGCATGTATATCTGTGTATTTAGGCAACAAGTGTTCTTTAAGACAAATATTATTAAAAATTAGATACTTTGTGTCAAATAATTTTGCTCATAGACTTTTTCAAATTACAAATAGTTCTTCTCAAACAAGGAGGAAATTTTGTTTGAAGTTAATTTCATTATAAAAAAAAAGTACAAGAAATATGGTCCAAGCTTTTGGGTAGGTACAATTGCTGAGTTTTGTAGAACTAGTGAGTGTTGTGATGTAAGCAGTGTGTGTGTGTGTGTGTGTGTGTGTTTTTTTTTTTTTTTTTTTTTTTTTCTTGTATACATTTGAGGATACTGGCTCTTAAGTTATTATTCTTTTTATTTATTGGTGATTGTTTTTGTTGTATGAGTATTGCTTCAAGGATCATGTCTGTTTACTATTTGATTTTACTAGTATCGGTGAAATTAATCAGCACAAAATTTTTTTTTTTTTTTTTTTTACAATAATATTTGCCATATATATGTATTTTTATATACTTTCCCTACAAAGTAGTTTATTAGCAATAGTTGCAGTTTAAATGGAAATTTTTGCAAAAAGATTGTTGTATAAAGAAAGCACTAATTCATCATTGTATAAGTCGAAACATATTTGTATATATGTTTTTCTTTATGAAATTTAAAAGAAAAAGAGAGTTAATTTATAGAAAATTACAATTCACTACTCTATTGCATGTAGACAGCTATAGAGAGAATTATAATTACCTATAATCCCCTTATTTTGTTGCATATATCTTAAATAAAAAAAAGTTAAACATATTGCTTGTATAACAGTATTTATCATTTGTATTTAAATTACTTTTTCATCTTTGTAAGCATAAAAAAAATGATATTCAGTTGATTACTTTCATGAAAAAAAATGCCCCCCCCCCCAATTATTAGTACAACCGTATGCTTCTTTTTTTCTTCCTAATCAGGAAAATCTTTTACTTGCTCTCCTCCATGCAGATTACATCATCTCATGTAAATCTTGCTGAGCTATCATGTTACTTGTTAAATAGTTAAAGGATTAATATATAACTATTTAATTATTTCTTCTTTTTTTTGCTCTCAGGAAAGAACTGGCAATAGTTCTTATACACATGAAGCATTAACACTACAGTATCGTTTAGACAATGAACATGAGCTGGTGTTTGTGGTAAGTAATCCTACTTAAAAAAAAATCTTGTTACAATCATGTTAAATTTGGAAGAAAAAATGTTTTTTTTTTTTTTTTAATTGTTTCCAGATTTGTTGCTATTAGTTTATTATGAGCATCTTAAATATTTTCAGATCATTGATATTGTTACTTTTCCTATTAGTTTGTTTGCAGCTCAGATTTTTTTTCAATTTAAGAGAAAGAACATAGTTTCATTTAAGTCTTTCAAGAAAAACAATTTCAACAAGTTTGTTATTGTGTTTAGCTTTAAATGCTTTGCTACAAAACATGGTAGAAACCAACTTTATTATTTGGAAAGACAATTTTGCAAAGATTAGTAATAAATATAACTACATAATCAAAACTGGACCAGTGGATCACTTTAGCTAGCGAATGTACTTGGTTTTTTTTAATATATTCATGCTAACCTGCATATAAAGATTTGGTGTGCTTGACTGTAGAGTAATTGTTAGTTAACTAGTCGTGTCTGCTATTACTGTTACTTTGAAAACTACAAGTTTGTTTCTTGCTGTGTCGAATTGCTAGCTTCAAATGTCTATAATGCCTGAAGAGGTTTTGTTTTCACAGTCTTTCTATTGGTATTTTTACTTTTGAAACGTTTAAAAGGAAAGTAGCAAAGATGTTTGATAAATTTGTCAGATTCTATTGAATGTAAAAAGCCCCAAATCATTCAAATGGTTTGTTTTAAAGGCTCTGCTTTATATTCAGAAGTTAGATGTTATTCACTGACATAATAATAATGAATGAAAGTTGAGTTTTAGTCACTACAAGCAATTTCAGGGTGTGATATGTAATATTTTCAAGGAAACTTGTGACAGAAATGGAGATACTATTTATTTTTACCGCAAGTTACTTTCAATTTTTATTTTGCTTCCTTTAAATACAGAATTACATGTTATGGCTAAATTAATGTAAATTTATAAAAGAAACTAATGCTCTGCATAATTTGCAAATAATGATAAAAAACAAATTGTGTATTGAAATTTATACAGAAAATTGACTTTTTTTAAAGATACATTATTCAGTAAAATGCTTCTTTTTTTTTTTCTCTCTTTTTTTCTTTATTTTGAAGTAAATGTTTTGAAAGTCTGTAAAACTTCAAAGTCCATGAAGGAATAAATTTAACTTTAATATTTATGAGCATCCATTTGACTTAGTTTGATTTGAATAATTCATATCAATGTAGAAAAAAAAAAAAAATGAATATTGATCATATCAGATTTTGTGACTAGTTCATGCATATTATGAAAGAAATATTTTGATATGAAAATTCTGATCATATAAACCGTCTTGGTGCTACTTTATAAGTTCTTCATTTGAACTATTTTCTCTTTCTTTTAACAGGTGGCGTATCAAAAAATATTACAGTTGACGTATATAGATGAATTTTTGTTAGTTATACAAGATGAATTTCGAAACAAGTACAAAGATGATTTGCAGCGAGGGAATATATATCGAAATTTTGATTTCAGTGAATCTTTTAATCACTTACTTAAAGAAACGGAGAATAAAAGCATTCAACAGGCTCATAAGCCAAGGTAAGTCAACATTTTGTTTCATTTGTTTTCTTATTGCTTGTTCAAGAACTTATGCCCCATGTGGTATCAATATGTATTTCCATGTGGGTGGTGAAGAAAAGAAATTTTACTTTGATACTATAGTTGTTTTCTTATACTACTTTATGCTCAAAATATATATAAAAAAATAAGATGACACTTCTAAGTCGTATGTCCTTCAATGTTTTGATGAAAGTTATTTAATGGCCAGTTAATTTCTAGTCATTATTATTAAAAAAAAACTGTAACCCTATTACTTGTTTTTTCTTTTCAAGAATCCAAAATAAGTGAATAGATAAAATGCTTAACATATGGTTAATAGAAATGTGTAGTAAATGCTGTTTATGCTACATTTTTCAGCGTAGCAAATCATAAAATGTTTCTCTACAGAATATTAACAAAAAAAAAAAAAAAATGATTGGCAAAGCTGATTTATAAAAAACTGAACCAATATTTTTGTCCTTTAGAAATTTAACTTACGAAAAAAAAAAAAGGTTAGATTAGCCATCAAAGCTACAAATCTATTGGGTTACTATTTCTATATCTGTCTGGGAAAAGTAAATTACGACCCATATAAATAGCATTATATGTCACAAATTTCAATAGAAGGTTCATGTGGCTAAGCTCCAGTCCAACCTTTTTTTTTTATGTTAGTTTTCCATTTCTGTAGATAATTGTAAGAATCCATATGCATATCTTGGAAATATATAGTTGCACATTCAGGATATTCTAAGTAAGCTTCATGAGATGATGTTCTCTTGATGCATTTTCCTATTTTTATAGGAATAGGCTGATATTAATACCAAAATGCACTGTATTAATTTGGTTATTAAATTAGTCTTTAATAAATATTGATCTGTTATCAACTGTTCAACTGAGGTTACACATGCTTATGTAAAGTTTCTAATATACACATATAAAAAAAAGTTTGTATTTTCATATTCAAAATATAAAAATATAACCATTTTATGGTATTTTAAAAAAAAAAAAAAAAATCAACAAAAGGAAATTTTTTTTTTTTTTTTTTTTTTTTTTAGCATTAATTCCTTAACTAGCTGGGTTTGAGCATGAGTTTATATATAAACACTGTTAGGCTCTCTTGCATTGTTTATACATATTTTGTCTAATTATTCCATATAATAGCCAAACAGGTTTTTAAAAAAATAATATTTATACCATTGTTAACATAAGTTTGTATTAAAAATTGTAAAATTTTCTCTTCATTCAAGTACATCATAGGCATACATGGATTTACTTACAACAATGCATTTTGTCATGATTTTCAATTTCCTAATCTAATATATGAAAAACAAGTTAATGTTTTTATCCTTATTCTTTAAATTTTAACCAAGCTCTTATTTTTTCTGTTTTAAATTTTCAGAAAAATGAAGACTTATGAAGAGTCTCAAAAATCTAAAAAAACTGTAGCCTCCATGATAGAAAACAAAAAAGAAGATAAGAAGAAAAAAGAAGAAAAGTCCAATAAAGGTAAAGTTTTCACATTGCTATCTAATGTTCTGCATTGACCTCCAATACACACACAAGTATTTTTCAAAATAGCCTTTACAATTTTGATTATTTTCAGTTATTGATCATATTTTTTTTACATTAGGAATTATTATAGTTAATTTGTGGAATAAAACTAAAGTTAGCTGTAAAATGTTTAAATATTAAATTCGAATATGGTAATACCTCTTTTACAAGTTGCTGAATACTGGCATCATTGTGAAGTATTCATTTTTACTCAGTTAATTTGGGTTTCCTATAATATTTGAAACTTAACAAAATTTTAGTGCTTTTTGCATACAATTATATTATTTTGCATCCTTTTATTTACGTTATCACTTACCAAACCAGAATGTTTAAATTAACTAATGTTAATATTATTCTCCTTTACCATTTATTCCAACAAAAAATGAAATTTGTGTACTATTTTCTTTGCAACAGTCCGTCCTACTGACGTTCAAGTCAAGGCTCCACCACCTGCAACACCACCTAAACCAAAAATGTCACCCATCACCAATGCAAATGGAGAGCTAGATGAAGAGACAATACGCAGGAATATTGAACTCTTAAAATTAAATAAAAAGAAGAAATCAACTCCAAAACAAGATACCAGGTTTGATAAGTGTTTACCATTACTTATATATAAAGGTTAAATTTTATTGGCCTTAATGACACCAAGATTTATGTGCAAAACATTCTTTTAATGGAATATATTGTTTATAAAGCACTTACTACAATCAATATGTTTTCCTATTCAGACTAGCAACTTTGTCTTGGTTGCTAAATTTGCATTTCAGCTATTGCACCGTCCAGTCTTCTGTAGATGTTTCTTTATACTTGATAAACTTCTTAGAATTTTCATACCAAACGCTTTATTCAGTCTGTATACAGAAATTGTTCTCATTTTGCTTTCCATGCTCAATGGATATTTTATATCTTGCTCACATTTGTATCAAGTATAATTCCCCATTTCAAAAATTATGACAATTTATGACAATCAATTTTGAGATTTTGGTTTTCAATTTTTATATTTGATTAGGACAATCTATTAAAAGTAGTCATTTAAAAAAAGATTGCAGTAAATAATTTCAAGCATTAATCTCCTTATCTATGTCACAGGTCAGTAAAGAAGAATAAAAAATATTTTGCTAAGAGTCATTGGCTGTTCATCACAAAGCAATAATGAACGTTACTGTATGACTATGTGAGTGCTGACATGTCAGCAAATATTATTTTGTTTACATCCAGACTAATATCCTCATCTTTATCACTTATTGGCAATCTTTAGGTGTCTGTTGATCTGGGTAACTTTCAGGGAACTTTGAACTGAATCCTTTATTTAATCTACAGTGGTAGATTGTTCTCATTCTATCATCCATATCTAAGGATATCTTGTCTATTAGTCTGAATGCAAAATTCAAGAAATTCAAACAGAAAATAATCTGTAAATTATAGTTTTCCCCAACTCCATTAATGTAATTTTTTTTTTTTTTGTTGGATTTTAATATAGTTTGAATTACATTTCCCAGTTATTTAATTCTGTTGATGAGAACAATTAACTGACACAGATTATATAACCAATTTTGTAATGGTGATAATACCCAGTTAAAATATTTTCTGTTTAAAATCATTAAAAATTATATTTTTATAGAAGATAATGATTTCTTTAAATATTTCCTCTCAAAATTCTATAGCAAAAGTCCTCAGGATAAAAAGAAGAAAGGAAAAGAGGCCCGCAAATGGGAAAATTCTGGTACTGCTAAAGACATGGAAAGTTTGGACTTTAGCAATGCCAATGGCGTCTCCAATGGCGAAATCTCTGATGCTGACATTCTAAAGAGTCTCACTCAAGATGATTTGGTAAGTATCTGCAAGAGCCTTATGATTACTATGAGTATGTTGATGACATAAGATTCTTCTACAATTTACTAACTAGTGGTTAAAGAAAACAAAGAATTAAGTGGAAGGAAGCAATAAGATCAGCAATGCACTATTTCTCTCTAATCTATATACATTATCTTCAGGTGTGTCTCCTTTTTCATTTATATGCTTAAGAACCCCAATTTAAAAAAAAGCTCAAACCTATTTATTATGCAAATTATAAACTTACTATTAGTGGATTTTATAGTTTTTACTCTTTTAAACAACAAACTTATCAGATCCTTTGAAGGCTATCTAAGATGCATTGACAAACAAACAAAGCAAATCTTTTGTAGACTTTACTGATAATTTTATTTTATAATCCAAAATAATCAGACAGACTTGGCCATGAATTGATTAATGCAGTGATCTCTAAAGTGTTCCCTACAGCTCTCTTAAATGCTTAGGTTAAATCTCTTTGTGGGATATTTGAAAAGTCTCAGTAATTCAATGAGTGGGCATCAATGTATCCACAATAACAGGAAGTGACACACTGTAAATCACTGTCCATTTAGTATTGAACTTCACTATTTGAACATTAAATAGTACTCGATCTATGAACAAGGTTTACATTCTTGATTGTTCTCGGACCTCAAACATTTTTATACATTGTAGCTGCAAATAAATGATTGTTTTTATCCATGGCTTCATCAAAGATTGAATTGATTGAATAGTAACCTGATTAAATTCTTTTTAAAAAAAAAATTGATACAAAAAAGATAATCTAAATTCTTTATCTAAAGTTAAATATTTTTTTTGTTTTTTAACCTTTGGGAAAGAAATTAAAGGTTTTAATAAAAACATTAAACCTTGTGAAATTGATTAATACAGCAAAACTATTGATGAGAAGCAGAAATATTACAATGGCTATTAGCTTGGCTTTGATATATATCACTCAACAATAACATACTTTGAATGAAATTGCTTAGTATTTTTCTTATTTAGAATGCCGTGAAAAAAATATTTATTTACTAAGGGCATAATAAGAAACTAGTCTGGTTGACCCTTACTAATGTGTAGCAAGTTCAATCATCACTGGGAACCCTATACTTGTTGCCAGATCTTTATAAGCTTAGTAAATGACAGGGTGCTGTGATTCAAGAAAAGTTTGTAAAACCATCAGCTAAATGCTTTTGAATGTATCAGTTTTTCTTACATTATGACATGGACTCAGCCCTTCAAGAGGACTGTCTTTTGTACAAACAAACGTAAATATTGTCCAAAATCACTCTGTAAAATGGACATGTATTTTTCTTAAATTGATATATTCCTTATGCACTGCAGAAACTAAATAAGCAGTACTTCAAATTGCTCTGCTCACCATGACTGAAAAACCATTATATTAGGTACCTCCACTAGGTCACATGAAAAAGCGGCATATCACGATGAAAAAAGCCTCATAAATCGACGAAAACAAAGTTTTGTTTAAATTATGTTTATGTTGTTATGAAGAGGAAAGACCAAAGTATTTTTGAAATATTTTTTGAAATTTTTTACTCCTTTCTAACACGTAGAAAATTTTGGTTAAAAATTGTTTTTTTTTTTTTTATGACAGCGCGAGAAAACTAAAAAACGGTTTGTTTTATTTTGCGCTTTTCCCAAGGGAAACACGTTAATTTAGGAAATTCTTGCAAAAATCAAATAATTGTTGGATTTTAATGAAATTTCAGGACTTATTCAGAAATAAAATTATTTTTGAAATTTTTTTTCAGAAAATCTTGTTAAAAATAGATTTTTTTTTTTTTTTTTTTTTTTTTAACTTACATATTTTCATGAAATTTCGAGAAATTAAATCTTCCCGCACGGGATTTTTTTTATTAGTTATAAACAGGAATCTTTGTAGAAAGTAAATCACCAGTTTTGGTTTTTTTTTTGTAGAACATTACCAGGTTTTGTAGAAAATCAGCTTTGAATTGTAAAAAAAAAAATGTAAAAAAGTATGACATTAATTAATTAGAAAAGCTTCCACCTGTTTTTGTAGATACGTTATACTAAGGACATCATTTTGTGAAGAAATAAAAAATTTTCGATGAATAATGTATTTTTTTGCAAATATTTTCCCGATTTTTAAAATTTTTATCATTAATGTCTTAATACTTCAAAAAATCGTTTAAAATTCTTTATTTCTTTCGCGTACGAAATGCAATGATAACGTTAATGAAAATGTAAATTTACGAATCGAACTTTGAAAAGCACATAAGTCGTTTAAGCATAAATATTTTTAAAATAATTTTAAAAAGAAATTTTTATTGAAAAAAACATTCATAATTTCTATGTATGGAAATGTATAGACATAATCCTTAAAATGGTCACGTGATTTGTGTCGTCTGGCACTGCAGTTATTTCTCTTCTCTGTCCCATTTAAAGAATTATCTGATTAATAAAGTTTAAAGAATTATCTAAATAATAAAGTTTAAAGAATTACCTAATTAATAAAAAAGTTTAAAGAATTACCTAATTAATAAAAAAGTTTAAAGAATTACCTAATTAATAAAAAAGTTTAAAGAATTACCTAATTAATAAAAAAGTTTAAAGAATTACCTAATTAATAAAAAAGTTTAAAGAATTACCTAATTAATAAAAAAGTTTAAAGAATTACCTAATTAATAAAAAAGTTTAAAGAATTACCTAATTAATAAAAAAGTTTAAAGAATTACCTAATTAATAAAAAAGTTTAAAGAATTACCTAATTAATAAAAAAGTTTAAAGAATTACCTAATTAATAAAAAAGTTTAAAGAATTACCTAATTAATAAAAAAGTTTAAAGAATTACCTAATTAATAAAAAAGTTTAAAGAATTACCTAATTAATAAAAAAGTTTAAAGAATTACCTAATTAATAAAAAAGTTTAAAGAATTACCTAATTAATAAAAAAGTTTAAAGAATTACCTAATTAATAAAAAAGTTTAAAGAATTACCTAATTAATAAAAAAGTTTAAAGAATTACCTAATTAATAAAAAAGTTTAAAGAATTACCTAATTAATAAAAAAGTTTAAAGAATTACCTAATTAATAAAAAAGTTTAAAGAATTACCTAATTAATAAAAAAGTTTAAAGAATTACCTAATTAATAAAAAAGTTTAAAGAATTACCTAATTAATAAAAAAGTTTAAAGAATTACCTAATTAATAAAAAAGTTTAAAGAATTACCTAATTAATAAAAAAGTTTAAAGAATTACCTAATTAATAAAAAAGTTTAAAGAATTACCTAATTAATAAAAAAGTTTAAAGAATTACCTAATTAATAAAAAAGTTTAAAGAATTACCTAATTAATAAAAAAGTTTAAAGAATTACCTAATTAATAAAAAAGTTTAAAGAATTACCTAATTAATAAAAAAGTTTAAAGAATTACCTAATTAATAAAAAAGTTTAAAGAATTACCTAATTAATAAAAAAGTTTAAAGAATTACCTAATTAATAAAAAAGTTTAAAGAATTACCTAATTAATAAAAAAGTTTAAAGAATTACCTAATTAATAAAAAAGTTTAAAGAATTACCTAATTAATAAAAAAGTTTAAAGAATTACCTAATTAATAAAAAAGTTTAAAGAATTACCTAATTAATAAAAAAGTTTAAAGAATTACCTAATTAATAAAAAAGTTTAAAGAATTACCTAATTAATAAAAAAGTTTAAAGAATTACCTAATTAATAAAAAAGTTTAAAGAATTACCTAATTAATAAAAAAGTTTAAAGAATTACCTAATTAATAAAAAAGTTTAAAGAATTACCTAATTAATAAAAAAGTTTAAAGAATTACCTAATTAATAAAAAAGTTTAAAGAATTACCTAATTAATAAAAAAGTTTAAAGAATTACCTAATTAATAAAAAAGTTTAAAGAATTACCTAATTAATAAAAAAGTTTAAAGAATTACCTAATTAATAAAAAAGTTTGAATAAGAAAAGTTTATATACAATTATCTAATTAATAAGAACAGTTTAAACAATTTATGTGATGATTTAAAAAATTTAAACATTTGTCTAATTAAGAAAGTATGAAATAAAAAAATAAATAGTACATAATTGCTGAATAAAAATGTTAATATTTAAAAAGTACTAGTTAAAAACGAAAAACCGCGTCCGCCTACTTTTAAAAATTTGTCAATTTTGATCATCCATAGCTGTCTGTCATCGCCTTGTCAATTCCTAACGAGATGAAAGACATGCAAAAAATTCAGACACATCGATAAGAAATGTTTGGATACAAATTTTTTAAGCTATAAGTAAGTACTGTTTGTGTCATATCAAATTATTTTAACTTTAAATTTTCTAATTTTACTCAAATAATGTGTCAAAAATATATAAAATTATTTTAGGAAGAAGTTTAAATTCAAAATTTTCTTTGTTTACAAATTTCTTAAAATTTAAGAAAATTTTAAAAAAATCGAGAACATATTTGACATTCCAATCTATATAATTTCTATCTGAAAGACACCGGAATATGTTACTGTAAATAATAAATTTAATGCTTTAGCTTTCAATTAATAACAACATATTTAAACAAAACTTTGTTTTCGTTGATTTATGAGTATTTTTTCATCGTGATATGCCGAATTGAATGGAGGTACCTACATTATATTTAATAGTAGGCTACAATTCACTCGGACAAAATTCTTGTTTAAGTATTCTCCAGATTTATATTTATTCATTGTGTTCTAATGACCTGCTAATCATCTCATTTATGAAAGGTTTTCTCTGCCGAGTGTCTACTGGCGTAAATGGCTTTAATCCAGTTGCTTTGATATTTGATGAAGATACTGTATTACTTCTTTTGGGCTGGTTTTAACACTGCCTTATTTTACTACCTAGATTTTTCTTCTTTTTTTTTTTTTTTTTTTTTTTTTTTTTTTTTTCTCTCTCTCTCTCTCTCATCACACAGATGCAGTTTTATATCCTGGGTTAACATGAACTGGATGCTATAATTCTCTTTCCTTCATTAAACCATTTCACAGTTGAAAGTTCCCAATTTTGATGTTGACACTAACTCCTTCCTTGGACCTCCAGGTTAACCAATAACATGCCCACTTGTAATCTTAGAAATCATATGCTTTTGGTTTTTTAGGCATTGTGAAGATTTCTTTTTTTCTTAGTTATTTCAAAAGCAAGGCAATAATGCCACTAAGACACAAGGGGTTACTGGGACTGAAAAAGAATGAGAAGACTTTCGGGAGGAACAGTAAAGGGACAGGATGAAGATGAAAGCTTGACATTGTATTCTTACATCTGCTGGGATGTTCGTTCATTGCAGAGTATGACTGGTCAGATGAGAGGTGGTCTGAAAGATATGGAACCAGAGAGTAGCAGTGAGGAAGAAGAGGAGGAAGTAGAGCCAGTCAAGAAAAAAGAACAAAAGAGGCAAGTATTTAAAAGAAAAGAAAAATGTGGATGATGTCTGGTGGGGGGAAACTGGATTTCCTAAAGATTAGATTTATCAAATTTAATAACAAAAGAAGTTTTGATTAAAGTAAGTATCAGGTCATCCCATAAGTTATGTCCGAAATTTAACTTTTTGTTAAAATGAACGAAATTTATAATGTCTAATGGAGCTGAACATTATTTTTATGTTTAGATGCATTTAAACTGATCAAATTTTAGAGAACAATAAAATTAAATTTTGTTTGATTAAAACCCTGCTAACATGGAAGTACCCAAGAATCATTTGAGGCACATAATGCTTTATGAGTTCAAGAAAGGAAACTCAGCAGCTAGAAACATTCACTCAGTTTATGGAGAGGAATGTGTGAATGAAAGAACTTGCAGAAGATGGTTTGCAAAATTTAGAGGTGGAGATTTTACCCTTGAAGATGAAGATCGAACCAGATGTCCAGTTGAGTTTGATGAAAAGCTTCTTGAAGCAGCCCTTGAAGAAAATCCTGCTTTATCAGTTGATAAATTGGCAGTGGTTCTCAGTTCAAACCATACAACTGTTCATCATCGTCTTCAACAACGTGGAAAATTGGTGCTTCATGAATTGTCTGAAAACCTCAAATCCTGAGTAGACATCTGCTCTTCTCTCCATTCTCACCAACTTGTTTCACCTTTTTTGGACTTGTGACGAAAAATGGATCTTTTATCAAAATGTTAAGCATCATAGACAGTGGCTTGTTAAAGGGGAAGGACCCCAGCCACAGCCGAGAAGGGAACTTCATGGGCAAAAGGGTCTTCTTTCAATCTGGTGGGATCGCCAAGGAATAATCTACTGCCACCTAATGCAACAATTAATGCTCAAATATACTGTCAGCAATTAGAGTGTTTGAACCAAGCTTTGAGGAAAAAAAGACCTGCTCTAGTGAATCGAAAAGAGGTGATGTTTTATCAGGACAATGCGTGACCCCACACAGCAAGAATCACGTCACAAAAGATCGAAGAACTTGGTTGGGAGAAAATTCCTCATCCACCTTATTCTCCCGATCTTGCTCCTTCAGACTACCATTTGTTTTGTAGCTTACAGATCATTTGAAAGAAACAGCTTTTGTAACACAGGAAGAGGTTAAAACTGACATTTGTGAGTTCTTCGAATCAAAACCAAAAGAATTTTACAGTAATGGAACCAGTAAGATTGTTAATAGATGGAAGTCATAATTGGGGAAAATACATTGTTGATTGAATCTGTAATTAAATGTAACATTTGGTCACTTGTTTTATTTATTCAAAATTTGGACAGAACTTATGGGATGACCTGATACAATCTCATGATTGTTTCAATACAACTTTAAGTGATTTTGGTTTGAAATCCTTTCATTATATTATATTATATTCCTCTCAAAAGGTAATAAAGTGGGGAAGATTAATATAGGTGTACATACTTCCACTGAACCTCGTATATCTCTATATAGGTATATTCTGAGTCATCAAATAATGATTAGATATATTCATTATGTTAAAATAACCTATAGGTGCATTATTTCCAACTTAAAATAATGTATATAAAAGTTCAGTTGTAGTGTCAAATAATTTACTAAAGAGTATTATTTTTAAACAGAATAATATTTTGAAGTAGAAATCTGACTAAAGTTAAAATTATTGTTGGTGGTTGAATATTGTAAAGTAAAATGTCATGAACTTGTTAAAAAAATACTTTAAAGTGTATTCTTCTGTTGGTAATTGAATGACATCCTGAAACTATTTATCCTTGTATATAATTTGTTTTAATGACTTTTCTTTGCAGCAACAATGTTACTTTTAAAAGCACTGCAAAATCTTCCTCCAAGAGTGGTTTTGGGGTTTTCAGTATGTTTAAGAATTTAGTTGGTTCTAAATCTCTGACTATGGAAGATATTCAGCCTGTGGTGGACAAGATGAAAGACCATTTGATTTGTAAGCATTTTTTTTTTTTTGTTGTCTTTTTGTTAAAAGTTTACATTTCTTTATTTTATTCTGTTCAAAGCATCAAAGATGATCATCTCCCCTTTTCAGTTTACTTTCTTAGTTGCTCTTCTATATTCGTGAATAATTTTTTTACTTAACTCTTCATATTGGATTTCTTGGCTTTTGTTTAGGAACTTTCCTATTTTCCTCAATGCATTACTGCTATACTACTCACAATATAATCACTCCAATTCTAAGAATTCTGTAATAGTTAATGACTAATATATATTCAGCAAAAAAGGGGTCTGGAGCAGAGATGAGTTGTAAATGTTCACGATCTCCATTGGGAATAATCATCAAACAACTATTCGCTGAAGTTTGTCCATGACTGATTTACAAGGAATTAAAATTTATAAACTTATTTGATAAAACCTTGTTTTCATCGATATAAAGTATTCGGATACATTTGTTATAAATGTTCCCCAAAAACCTTGATTTGTAAATACAAATGTATATTTTAAATTCAAAAATTATACGGGAACATAGCTAAAGATAAAACTTAATTGTTTAATGTTTTCATGGGTTCTTTTCTAAACAGATCACATGCAAAAGAAAAACTTGTATACAAATTTAGAAAACACTTTAATAGTTCTGCATATTTTTTTTAAATCGCGTTCTTCTCCATGTACTCAATATGTGATACAATAATCATCAGGTATGAAAGTATTTGCTACAATAGAAGATAATGTGAGAATAATGGGTGCTTCTTTTTGGAAGCATTTTATAGAAAATGAAAAAAAAAAAAAAATTCTGATTTAAATTATGCATATAGGTTAGTTCTTAAATAATTAAAAATCTATTAAATGAGTTAGGTCTTTATGAATAAATTCAGTGCTACCCATGATGTATAAAACTGGAGGTATAGTCATGTTTTTTTTGGGGGGAGAGGGGTAACAATTTAGTGTGATTCCAATATATCTTGTCTACAGAAGTTTACAAAAAGTACTTTTCAAATGAATGACCATTCTACACTACAAAAAAGCATATTCTGATTGTTATAGCAGTGATAATTATTTGTCAAGTACATGTTATAGTAGGTACCTCCACAAGATCGCTAGAAAAAGACTATAGCATGATGAAAAAGACGCCAAACTTGACGAAAACAAAATTTTATCATCTAAATGTTTGTTATTATTAAGAGGAAAGATCAAAGTATTTTTGGGGTATTTTTTCCATTTTTTAATCGTTCCTAGCACGTCCGAAATTTTCATTAAAAATCTAGTTTTTTTTTTTTTTTGAGTCAGCAAAATAAAAATAATAAAAAAAAAACTGGAAATCTCACTTTGAAATTCTTTTAAATATCAATTATCATTTTTTCAAAACTGATTTTAAGAAAATCAGAAATTATAATGTTTATTTAAAATATTTTGAACCAAACTTAGCTTTTGTGCCAAAAAGATGTAATTTGAAAATAAAACAAAGCAGGTCATAAACTTTCGCGTCTCTTGACAGGTGATGAATGACATATTTACGAATTCCATGAGGCTAATTTGTTCTACGGAAGAAAAGTGAAATAATTTACATTTAAGTGAACAAATTATTTACCTCGTTATTTTTAACAAAAACTTTCAGCAGTCTAATTTTTTTTAATTTTTTTTTTTTGTACTTAGCTTTCACCTTTATGTTTATGATGCTTTATGGAAAATATATTATAAAGAAATTAAAATAAGACTGTTAAGAGTGACATTAAATTTCATATTTCCTAAGAAATGTATCTAATTTATAGGTACCTTTTTTATGAAATTTTATCAGAACTGTACATAAAATACTATAATTTTATGTACATTTATTACATTTTACTGTTCTTTGTATTTGCATTCATTTTATTAATTTTGATATTTCATTTATGGAAAAATGTCATAACTGAGATTAATATAAAAATAAGATCATATAAATTTCATAAGATGATACTGATACTTGTAGGCACCCTTTTCAGTTGAAATTGAAAAATCAAATTGACTTCTCCACGCGTGTTTTGCAAAAGTAAAGGCCTTAACAGCGGAGAACAATGCTTAACTCAAATAACGCAACTTAATTATATTCTGGTTGGTCTTCCGTACTTTATAATTACAGCCCGGTTATAAGCACAATTACATTTCTTAATTACTGTGGATCTTCTGATTAGTCAAAATGATACAATTTACAACGCGCTAAAAAAAGATCTGTCTCATAAGGACACTTAGGAAAGCCGGTGGGGCTTTTAAACTAATTTTATAATATTTTAACAACGTAAATGTAAAATCTATTATAATTAAAGAAATAACAAATAATTGTATTAAAAATTCATTTGTCATCGAAAAAAATTTTTGCTTTCAGAAAATATTGTCCATATTCATAAAAACAACTAAAAGCATTTGAAATTAAATAATATCTTTGTTTTATTGAGTTTTGTATGTTACAATTCAGAGCTGATTTTCAGGTACGTTGGCTCCAATTAAAAACAAAAAAAACATGATTTGCATTCCTCAAAGCCCTGTGCTTTTAACTAAACCCAATGCGATCGAATTTCTAGCGTTTTCATAAAATTAGTTATGGGGGGGTAATAAATATTTAAAAAAAATATTTCTACCATGACTTTAATAAAAAAAAAAAAAAAATATATTTATAATAATTTGGATCATGTGAATAGTTCCTGAAAGTTTCATTAACATCCGACAATTATTTCTATTTTTGCATGCTTTTTCAAATTAATGTGTGTCATACCAAAAAAACGTGCTAAAAATTGTCTGTTATTTACTAGTTCCGCTGATACAAATAGAAACAAGGTTTTTTTTAATCAAAATTTAGAATGTTCTAAAAAGGAAAAATTTTTTAAAATAATTAAAAAAAACTTTGGCCTTTCCTCTTAATAATAACATAAGCATTTAGACAATAAAATTTTGTTTTCGGCAAGGTTGGCGTCTTTTTCATCAAGCTATGCTCTTTTTTTTAGCGATTTCGTGGAGGTACCTATGTTATAGTAATCTTTTTAGTAAGAATTTAGCATATACATAGATATATTACACCTAGGATTAAAAAAATAATAACTTGTGTTAAATTTCACATTTACCTATTTACTAGTTTTGCTGTCTTTCACATAGTATTTTGTTTTGGCAATTGTCTTTTGCTTTGTTAGGTTTTATTTGCCTTGATCGATCTTGATATGAATTCCAGTATGTCTGGAGAGAATGACTCTTGACATTAATATTGTTCAAGTATTCTCAGTAGAATGTATAGTGACTTTCAAATATTTGAAATGATGGATATTTATCATTTGGGCTTGAGTAAAAAGGTTTATTTTAAATAATATCAATGTATCATCACCAGATTTTTGCCTTTTGATTAAATTTAAAATCAAGTGCTGTTTACCTTAATTCTTTTCTAATAGTAATTTGATAAATATTGTCAAGGCAGTTAAATCAGGATTATATTCACATCTTGAGTGACTTTTTTCTTTTGCAAATTCATTTTTCAACTCTATGAATCAGCAGATATGAAATAAATATAAATGTATTTTAAGTCCCAAGTGAGGAAGTTTTTTTTAAAACTGCTTTATTTAACAGTGAGAGTTGAAACTTTTCTGACTCTGATGGGACTAAAAATTTGATTGTTTTGAACATTTAAGACGTAACTTCAAAATTAAAGGTAAATACTGATAAATGTAAAAGAAGCTTGCTTTTCTCATAGTAATGATATTCCAAAACTAAAATGACAAATTTAAAAAATTATTTTAATATTATTGTATAATTTTATTCACTTGGATTTTTCAATTGAGTCTTAATTGTCCCATAATTCAACCAAAGTGCAATGTGTTGTAGATAATGTGGCTAAGACAAACACACACATACACCACCACCACCACAAAAAAAATCACCCAACTTATGAAAGTCAAAGAATGAGGATTGGAAAAGATAAAACAAGTACATTCCATAATCATAACAAATTATCATTTATAAGAGGGTTAAAAAAATATATAAATTTTCCTCCGTTTTTATTTTTGTATTTTACTTTTAATAAAAAGTATGTAGCATTCAGTTGACAGGGTTGCAAGGCTATGTTGCATTCATTTTTGAAGAGATTAAAAACTATATTGTCATTAAGGTTTTTGTAATGCTATAAACCTGATAATGTAGCAGTAAAAAGGAAATCTTCAGAAATAAAACTCATTTGAACCTTTTTGTTCTGATTATAAAATAGTTTATATTAATTATATGTTAAATTAGAAACTACAAAATGATAACTTTGTCAGGAATAAAAGCTTTGTTCAAAAACCCAAATAATTTATTTGTATATGGCCATTTTAATTGAGGGAATTGTGTATATGAATGTGTCTATTAACTGGAGTGATTATTAAACATGTTTATAAAAAGCATTTGTTCCAAATGAGGAAGTTTGAATAAGCTTGATTAAATTGTGAGAGCAAAACTTTTCTGACTCTGATGGAACTGGAACAAAAACAGGGTTAAAAAAAAGACCTGGTGAAATATAGAATTGAATGCATTTTATGTAGATTCATGAGCACAGATAACTTCACTTATATGGGAGTAGATCATATTTATTAGAAATCAAATCATCAATGGGTGTTTGATCCCATTCCCAAAATTAGTATTGATATTTGGTCATAAAAAAAAATTGTTTATTGGTAAGCAGTATCTGAATACATTTTTAGCAAATGAGCATAAGTAAGCCTTTCTGTGAAGTGATCATTGTTTATTTTAACCAAACAAATGTATGAGTGTTATTTAGGCACATGCAAACGGTGCTGCAATGACTAATGATTAGGCAAAAATATGATTAATACAAGTGGTGTTGGTAGGGTAGTCAGCAATGACTAGATATTTCATGTGCCTGAAATATGCAATCCTCAGGCAGCTGGCCACTGCCTTTGTAGTCAAGAGTATGAGTTTGTTGAAGCAGAATAAATAATGTTGACACCAAAGATCATTGCCAGCTGCCTGAGGTTTGCCCATTCAAGTTGACAAGTTGATCCAACCATCTTACTGACACCATGTTATATATATAAATGTGCATGCAAGAAAAAATATTTAGAAAATGTCAAGTATTTAACAAGAAAAAGTTTCCAAATTTCCCTATCTATAATGAAATCTGTTTTGTAATTGTTTTCATATGTTGGGGTATATTATTTGATTTGTACTACTAAACAGTATAAAAGACAAAGTAATGTTAAGAAACCTCTATTATTTTACTTAGTTATATGTATGAGTGGTGAGTTTTGTAACTAGGATCAAACTGTAGTATCTGATTTTTGGCATTGAGCTGGAATTAGTTATCTATAAATTATATTCTGCACAAAAGAATTGCAGACCAGAGACAAAGAAATGTATGACAAAAGAAAGCAAGAGGGGGGGGTGATTTGGACAGATGACTAATATGGCTGGATATATAGAGTTTTTTTTTTTTTAAGAGATGAAGTAAAAGATGAAAGGGTGCAGTAGAAACTATTTGTACATTCCTTATTACATTTTTGCATCTGAACCTAATCTATGTTTGTATAAAATTTAGCTAAGAACATAAGTGAGAAAATGAAGACAAATGTTAAGAGAAGAAGCAGGCAATAATCATTTTAGTTGTCAATAGTCATGACATTTCCCTGGAGTCACCAAGTTAATATAACTGTACTAACATTTAATAATTTTTAAATTTACCTTTTATTAAATTGTTTAATATTTGCCAAGTTGTCTCAAATGAGGAAATTGTATAAATCTTGATTAACTGTGAAAGTTAACTTTTCTGACTCTGATGAGACATTTCTATTTAGATTTTGTAATCTGGGACTACACCTTGAATGATTTTATTTGGTGTAGTTGGGAGAAGCAAGCATTTCTTTGAAACTGTAATGGTGCAAATAAGACTTGGGTGGTGGGGGCAGTTTTGATAGTAATAACTTCACAGGCTTAGATGCCCAAGAACATTGTTGCTTTGAATAACCATATGCCTTACAAGAAATGTTATATCCACTGGACATGTATTATATGTACAAGTTCTATTTTCTAATAATTTTACTCATTAAAATTGCTATACCTGTAGATAATGCATGGTTAAATTTCATTTGTTTTTTTTTTATTATAGGAAGGTAAAACATTTTTACAACAGACTTGAGTGTTTTGTGGTTTCCCCTAAACACTAACATGACCATTTGCAAAAGAATAACCAGTTGAGACAAAAACAGTCTTCTATGATCCAGTTGTAATTTTCTCTGGCCCAGATGAAGCCATTAATAATTTAGTAATCATAAAGTAAAACCCTATGTTCCAATTGAGGGTGTTTTTAATACCTTTATTATATTGTACTTTTATGCCTCTGCTATGACATACATTTTATATCATTTAACCTGAAATAAATTAGAAGCAGAAAGCAAAGCAAAATGTCTGTTTAGAATAATTAAGATAATGAAAATCTAGATTATTATCAATTTGGTTTTTAACTTCAACGTTCAGGATATTTTAGTCTGTAACATGGAATGAAAAAAAAGAAAAATTGATCTTTTAGTTTGGGTGATTAGTAAATGTTTCTAAGAAACACTTGTTCCAAAAGAAGTCCGTGAGAGCAAAACTTTTCTGACTTTGATGGAATTAGAAAAAAAAAAAAAACTCTATTTCTTCTGGTGGAATATGGGATTAAATGCATTTTTATATAGATTCACGAGCACATGCATATCTTTACTAATGCTATATATGGGCACATCATGTTTGCTATATAGAGAAAATTACAACTGACTGAAATAAAGCATGTGTGCTTCTCACAACCACCTCAAAATTTGATATTTATGTACAGCAGAAGACTTTTCTTTCTTTTTTTTTTTTTTTTTTTTTTTAATAGTTGGGTAAGGCACGTTTCAATGCCCCCACCCCACTTGTTAAGTTTTAAAAAATGAAAAGTGCACTTACATGTTATGGTTCTCTCATATTTTTAACATGTGGTAGGCATTTAAAAAAAAATTAAAGTTTTATCTAAATTAAGTCTAAATTTTAATTTTATTACGATTTTTTTTCCCCCTCTCTCCTTCTGTCTCTCTCTAATGTTATGATAGGTTCTCATTCATTCTGATGAAAAATTACGTGAGAAGAGGGAACAAGACAAAAGTATGCTGGTTGGATATAAAGAAACAAATGAAAAATGGAAAGGTGAAAAAAATTGCAATACATTTTTTAAAAAATTTTATTAGAGATAGAGCAAAAAAAGATGATGTAGAGAAAAATATTTGTATATTCTTTTTTTTTTTTTTTTTTTTTTTTTTTTTTTTCTTTTAAATCGGAACCTGATCCATGTTTATATAAAATTTAGATAAGAACATAAAGACAAATGTTAGGGGAAGAGACAGGCAATAATCAATAATCTTAGTTGTCAATAACCGTGAAATTTCTCTGGAGTCAATATGCTAATATTTAATAATTTTTAAATTTGTATTTTATTATTTAATATTTTCCAAGTATTGTCTCAAATGAGGAAATTGTATAAATCTTGATTAACTGTGAAAGTTAACTTTTCTGACTCTGATGAGACATTTCTATTTAAATTTTGTATTCCATGACTACACCTTGAATGATTTTATTTGTAGTTGGAGGAAATCAAGTATTTTCTTGAAACTGTAATAGTGCAAATAAGATTTGGCTGGTGGGAGTAGTTTCAATAGCAATAAATACACAAGCTTAGATGATCAAGGATTTTATTATATTTTTTTATACATTGTCATTAATAATTTGAATAGTTATATCTCCTAAAAAAAAATTCAAGCTCACTGGTCAGGTAATGTAGATATAAGTTCTATTTTCTAATAGTTTTACTCATTGAAATTGTTATATATGTAGGTAATACATAGATAAATTTCATTAGTTTTATATTACGATAAGGTAAACTCCAAAATTACAGATTTGCATTGTGTTTCCAATACCTTTCAGTTTAAACAACAAAAAAAAATCACTATATTACAATTGAGGAAATTTGCTTTGTCTTTATTGTTTGACATTTAGTAAGTCTTGTTTCAAATGAGGAAATTGTATAAATCTTGATTAACTGAAAATTTTTAATTTTCTGACTGATGAGACGTTTCTATTTAGATTTTGTATTCCAGGACTACATTTTGAATTTCATTTGGTGTGGTTGGGGGGAAACAAGTATTTCCTTGGAACTGTAATAGTGCAAATAAGATTTGGGTGGTGGGTGCAGTTTCAATAGTAATAACTTCACAGGCTTAGATGCCCAAGAACATTGTTGTTTTGAATAACCATATCCACTGGACATCTATATACAAGTTCTATTTTCTAATAATTTTACTCATTAAAATTGTTATACTTGCAAGTAATTCCTAGATAAATTTCATTAGTTTTATATAAGAATGTAAAATTAAAAAAATTCTAGAACAAACTTAATGACATTGTGCTTTCCTCTAAACACTAACATTGAGGCATTCACAAAATAATTCAGTTACCTAAATAAAGACAAACTACAGATATGCAATGTGTTTCCAGTAGCTTTCCATTTAAATTGTTTAGCATTTTATTATATAAAATAAGTTAGTTTTTCATTCAATTAGAAAATAATGTTTACATTGTAAATATTCTTCTGAAATAGATCTCCCCTTCATTACCACCTGTAAATAAAATGCTTTCCAAATGAGGGAGTTTGGAAAACCTTGATTATAATGAGTTGTATATTCATGTCTCTGACATTGAGTACAAAATACTGTAATTCTACACATTGCTTAAATCTTTATCAATAGGAACATTAAAACACCTTGTTAATAAATATACTATCTTAAATTCTAAATTTTACAAATTTAGATCCTATTTATATATGAGAGTATGTGAAGAAAGTTCTCACTTCAGCCCACTTCCCTAAGTCTAACTGTCCTATTTCCTTTAACCAACAGAATAAACAGCAAAAAAATATATTGTCTATGTTTAGAATAATTATGGTAATCTATTTTCAAGGTATATTCATTACACATGGAGTTTTATAAAAAATAATAAATAAAAAAAAGATTATTAACTTTTAAGTTTGGGTGAGTGTTAAATATGTTTGTAGGAAGCATTTTTATTTTGTTCCAAATGAGGAAGTTTGAATAAGCTTGATTAAATTGTGAGAGCAAAACTTTTCTGACTCTGATGGAACTGAAGCAAAAAAGAGAGGAACAGAAAAAACATTGATATTTCTTCTGATGGAACATGGAATTAAATGTTTTATCTAAATCCATGAACACATATGTAGCTTCACTGATACTATATGTATCATCTTTATTACAAATAAAAATATTCAATTCGAAGCAATATGAGCTGAAAGTTTATTTGCTTGACTCCATTCCCAAAATCATTATTGATATTTGAGTATCAAATTTTTTAGTAATTGAGAAACTGTCCTATGATTCGAATCTGTATCCCCCCCCCCCCCAATGTAATGTTACTACTTGACAGTGACAATTTTGGGGGCTATTTTTAGTGTATAAAGATTTACTGAAAACTTTATAACAACTTTTCAGTCTTCAAACTAGTCAAAATTTTGTGTTATAAGCTTGTGCATGATGTTATATTGTGTATAGTTGCAGCTTGTTTACATTAACTAAAAGTGGATGATGTAATATCCTGCAACAATAGAGAAATGTTAATTTTTGCCTGTGTTTCTCTTTATATATATATATATATATATATATATATATATATATATATATATATATATATGCATGCATCTCCTCCTACACACAAAGCATTTTACTTGTAGAAGATGAATTAAAATAGTTTCATATTATTCCAAATGAATTTTTATCGCAGTTGTGAGTTAAACATTTCTGATAGAAGATTAAAATTTAATTTTATTAAAAAGGATTATCAGTTTTTTATGCAATCTTTTAAAGAAAAAGTACTTGTATTGGTGATTAAAATGACCTCTTTTTTATTATTTATTTATTTCAGCCAAAAATGTAGCTTCAGACATTTCTCAAAAATTGTGTGATTCTGTAGCTACTAAGTTGGAAGGCAAAGTGCTTGGAACATTTGGTAGTAAGTATTACAATATTATGTAATTTCTTTGTAATTAGTATTCTGATAGTATGTCCTTGCATTCAAGAAATATGTAAATTTTCATATATGTTTGTCTTAAATTTTTATGATTTTTCTGTTATCAGGGTCTTTAAAAAATATTAGAGCAATCACTAAGGAATCCTTTTATATGCTCAGCCAAAATCGAAAAAAATACAGGAGTAAATGCTAACAAAAAATTCGGACTAAATGAGCAAACATATTTTATCTTTAAGAACTTCTTGACCAGGTTGAGAACTTTTCAACACTTCATATCTAAATTAAAATGTGTGAAATGATGATTAAAATTAAATACAACTATGTAAATATAGCAATAAATTACATTACTTTAATACATGAAATACATACATGACTATATGGTATCATTTGAATATTGGGTGTAACCTTGTTTCAACATGGAGGTAACAGGAGAAAAAAAATGTTAGATTTTAAAATAAGAAAATGGTTTGATGTTTTTAAATTTGATTAAAAATAAAATTGATAATATCAAGTTTGAGCACTTATTTCAAAATTACAATGGGGCAGGGAAATGAATTGATCAATTATCAATAATTACAAAATGTTTTTTTTGTGTGTTGAAAAATTATCTGACCAGTAACATACAAGTAAATTTACATTTCAGGGTAATATATATTTATTACAAGAATAAATCTGATCCCTGTAACTTTCTTTTCTGTTTAGACTGATATAATTTTTTGCTTTTATGTTTCTAGGTATTACTACAACTGTAAAGAATACTTTAAATGAATCCTGTGTCCAGATTCTGTCTCCACAACGTCGTATAGATATCCTACGTGATGCACTGGATGCTAAGCAACAACGTCGTCCTTATTGTATCACTTTTTGTGGTGTTAATGGAGTTGGCAAGTCCACAAACTTGGCTAAGGTGAGACTAGTGGAGGCTTTCATAGTTTTTACTTTTTTTTTTTTTTTTTTTTTTTTTTTTATTTATTTAAGTCAGTTTTATTTTTCTGCAATTGATATTTCCAATCTGCTATCCAGATATTTTAGTGAACCTCACCATGTTTTTAACATATCTAAATAAAAACTATAATTGCTGTCTTATGTCTCTCTTTCTCACACATAGTTATAAAAATTTGCTATACTTATGTTGAATATTGGCAGTAGCGCAGTTTTCGTATGGAAATCAACAATGCATTGGTAACTGTTAGAATCATGCTTCAAGCTATCATCAGATGAGATGTGAAACTGACAGTCACCATGCAGTTTTGATTTCCATATTGACATTGTTTACTTTGAGAGCTGTGGTCCCACATTCTTTATTGGAGCCTACAGTATTTGTGTGAGGAAGAAAGTATCAAGTCCAGTGTTAATCTGTGCTGGAACTCAAATTCACAAACCACCCAACTAATCTGTTTTCTTTGAACAGTCTGAATGTACAATTATTAAACCTATGAAACTCCAGTTTCAACAGTTTATTTAGTGTCTATCAAATTTCACATTAAGGCCACATGTTTTTGTTTTATTTTTTGGAATACTAAGTCATACAAGTGAAAGTTTTAATATAATTTCTTTTATTACCTACATCAGTTATTATCATGAACGAATAATACCCATGAAAGTTTTATGGTTTTCCCATTTGAATTTTCTCGTGAATCATAATTAAGTTAATGACTAAATTAGCTACTTACAAGTTCAGTAACTATCTATAAAATACCTGTCAAAATTCCCCTATTGCATTGTTAAATATTTGAGTTAAACAGCTTTAATGACATATTACAATAACAATCATAAATGTCAAGGTAGGTCATTATTTAGAGAATTAGGAGTGTACGAATGAAAAGATTAAAATTTAACAAGGTTTTCCATTTCACTGAAGCAGATGCTAAATGCAAAAGTGCATTATCACCTCTCCTTTTTCCCCAGTAAAACCAAACAGCGTCTCTTATATGTCTTTTTCTTCTGTCTTTCCTTGCAATCAGTGAAATAGACTATTATCTGAGCTAATGACAGGGCATAACATACATGCTAACTAAGGAACAAGCATAACTGTAATATAAGAAATAACTTGTATTTTATTTGTATCAATACGAGTACTGACAGTGACTTAGTATTATTATCCATCCTTAATCTCTTTTTTTTTTTTTTTTTCTTCAATATTCCCTCTTCCAGTTATTGCTGTGATTATTAATTTGTATCATCATTTTTCATCTCTTTCATGCATACACATACACACAGAAGATTGGTTTTATCATTATTGTTATGATGTTTATATTGTACAGGTGTGTTTCTGGCTTGTTGAAAATGGTTTGCGTGTGTTGATTGCTGCATGTGACACATTCCGTGCAGGTGCTGTTGAGCAGCTGCGTACTCACACCCGCAAACTGAATGCCCTCCACCCAGCTGATATGCATAATGGTGTGCAAATGGTGCAACTTTATGAGAAAGGCTATGGAAAAGATGCTGCCGGAATTGCTAAAGAAGCCATTAATTTTGGTGAGCACATTATCAATTTCATTTTTATTCTTAGAAAATAATGTGTCCCTGCTTGTCTTTGTAGTGAAAAATAACAAATATTTTGGATTTCACCAATTCTACAGACTACAATTGGCTGTAGATACTTACGTACTTAAAATTTAAGTTTATTGATATTTTTAAAAATAATTGTAGCATAGCTAATCTTATATTTTATTGTCGCTATTTACATAATCTTTTCTTTTTCTTTTTTTCTTTTAATTTTTGCCAGCACGTGACAGCCGTATAGATGTTGTACTTGTTGATACTGCTGGCCGAATGCAGGACAATGCACCTTTAATGAAAGCTTTGGCTAAGGTTAGTTAATTCTGCTAAATTGATTACTTCACTCTTGAAAAAGCTTTTACATGAAAACCTGGATATATGAAATCTTGGCCAAAAGTTTGACCATCTGGCAAAAATTAACATTTTTCTATTATTGCAGAATATTGCATGATCAACTTTTAGTTTATTTTAATTTTTTTTATTGTAAATAAACTGCATTTGTAAGCACTATTACATCAACCTCAAGTTTGAAACCCTGTAACACACAGTTTTATCTATTTTGGAACCTGTGAAGTTGTTCTAATGAATACCTTTCAGTAAGTTTTACACATTAAAATGGGCAAAACAAATACTAACTTTCTGACATTCAAGGATCTCAAATAATAACATTACACAGAGAGCAGTACACAGCATGAAATCTGTCCAAATGGATTTTAGCAAGACTGCAATTCACAATACTATCACCAAGTATGAAGCTGATGGCACTTACTCTGATTGAAAGAAAAGTGAATGTTCCAGAAAAACAACCCCTAGAGATTATCATACCAAATAAAATAAATCCTACAATCACATACAAGTTAATTTAAAAAAAAAAAAAAAAAACTTCTCTGCTTCTGAGATCTAGAGATGTCTTGTGTCACAACCACGAGCAGGATAAATAATATTATATGGGCTCCCAGTATCAATTTATAAATGAATTTATATTTTTATCTAATGATTGGCTTCAATATCTAAGATGATGAATTCAGGAGATTCATTAAAAAAGATTGGGCAGTGTGCCAGGACGGAATGATTCAACATATGAAATGTAATATCAATGACCAGTGAAAGAATGACATGAATGAGGAATGAGGATATGAAAGTTAAACTAAATTTTAACAATAGAATAACCACGAATGAAAGAAAGAGACATATTCGTGTGATGGAATGTGGTGTATGTTACATATGACATGTGTTTGTTTGGCGAAAATGTGTATAGGGTAGAAATGGCGAAGATGGTCCAAATACTTATCTGGAAACTCATTGAGTATAGGGGAGTTATTTTGCAAGTGTTTCAGAAGTAAACAAATTCAAACTCCTCTTTTTGCATTATTAGATGAAGTTTTGTGACTTCATCCCATTGAATGCCTTAATCGCATTACGAAAGAAAATGAGTTCATTAGCAGTTCAAAGTTAATTCTTTATTTCATTCACAAAATAATTCTGGGTGTAAAATTACTGCTTTTTCTTGCTATACATGGGAGACATAATCTGTAATGTTGTCGGCACAAGGGTTTTTGTCAACAGAATTTTCTTTAAATTTTTATTAAAACGTGTTCTGAAGAGGAAACAGTTCATCTGACCCGAACATGCACTCTCCAGTGTCAGCATTATCTTGTGAGTCATTGATCTGATTCCACATGTATCCATTTTACAGGACCTGGCCATCTGACTTGAAATGGGACACGTGGCAAAAAAAGAAAGGAGAAAAGTGAAAAGGACCTAGATATGTTATAGTTACTTCTCATACAACCTATTTGTTTTCTTCCCCCTCCTTTGATTACAATAATAATTAACATGTTTATGTATTGCTTACCTGTAATACTTGAATGATTGTTTTGATTGTTTCTTTTAGATTGATCAATGAATTTCAATTTAGATTGCAAACCTAACCCCAAAACCAAAGTTGACTGTGGTAATGAAAAAGAAGCACCTGGCATTTACAAAAAAAGAAAAAAAGAGGAGCGTCAGGAAAAATGTCATGTTCTCTGATGAATCTACACAGCAGCACTTTCTGTCAGCCCTATGTCAAAGGGCTTCCAGGGAAAGGATATAATTAAAAAATGTCATACCAACTATGAAACACTTTCCCAATCAGATAGATGATGATTTGGTGTACAATTTTCAAAATTTGGAACACTTTGTTTATATTTTCTGTACCCTGAAACAATCATGAATGGTTAAAAGTATTTGGAATTGTTACAGGATGAACTAGAGATTCAATTGCACATACATGGTTGCAGCATATTTATGCATAATAGTGCCTCATACCACAAAGCAAAGAGAGTGCAAGAATATCTTAAGAAGGTCAAGGTCACTACATCAGAATGACCTGATAACATTCCTTATCTTGATTCCATAGAAAATTTGTGTGATTACATGAAGAATAATATTGCAGGCAAACAACCAATCAATGCTAAAGCTCTTGTGGATTCCATCAAGAACGTTTGGACTACTGAGATTACAGTAGAATATTGTCAGTCTCATAGCCAACATGCCTCGTCATATTGAAGAGCTTATCAAGATATCAAAATACTAGTTTATATTAATAGAAAATAAGCTGCATTTAATAAATTTAATGCATTATAATGAGTACTACCTTTTTATTTTTATGCTATTGAGATTTTTGTTTATTTTCATTCAAAGAAAATACTGGGTGGTCTTAAACTTTTGGTCACAGCTTTATTTATATACTATTGGTATTTAACACCTGCACAGACTAAAACTAAAGATAAAAGTTGAGAAATAGAATGCAGCTTATGATTTCTCTAAACTCTTTTTAATATTGTACATATTTGCAGCTTATCAAAGTGAACCAACCTGATCTGGTTTTGTTTGTTGGTGAAGCTCTTGTAGGCAATGAGGCTGTTGACCAACTCACCAAATTCAATCAAGCTTTAGCTGACAACTCCAACATGACCAACCCCAGACTTATTGACGGAATTATTCTCACTAAATTTGATACAATTGATGACAAGGTAAGCAAAACACTTTTTATGTTCAAGTTTCCAAAAGAATTACCCAAGTTAAAAAAATCCTAAACTTTGCTAAATTGTAAAGCCTTACATTTTTTTGTAAACCCTTTGGACTTGCTAATAACTGAATTACAGATAAAGCATTTGGTGTAAACTGTTCTCCAAAAACCTAATACTGTTTCAAAATAAACATCCTGTCAAGATCATTTTTATTTATCAATAGTTTGTGTGTGTCAGAAGGACTTCTATAATTAATTGTAATCTTCCTGAATTGGATATGTTAACTAGAATGTATTGAAATCTTGTTTAGATTTTGAAAAAAAGCACTTAGAAATCAGATATGTGTATTTATCTCATGAAATGTGGATGACAAATTTCAGCCATTGTAATCATATAGGTTAATCCATGAGTATCTATATGATTTGAGGTGGTTAATGAAAAACAATACAGCAAGTCTGTGTTTAGTATGATGGAAGTGATTGCTTGTGGAACTACTTTTACATATTGATTACTTAAAGTCAATAAAGGCATGCTTATCTTATATCAGGCTCTTAGTTATTTAATTCTCACAGTATTAAATCCTATGTTTTCAATTAAGCTTGCAGGAAATGAGGATAACCGAGTTTGTTAAAAATAACATTGAGAAGTGATTTCTTTCTTTTTTTTTTTTTTTTTTTTTCTTTGAAGGCCTAAAATTTTGGGGGGTACTTTTTTTCTGTCACATACATTTAATGCTAATAGCTTGACTTTCAACTTGCTCTTTGGAGAATGACATTTGGTGTAGAATAATTAATTGGCAATTACACAGTTAACCTTAAAAATGAAACCTAAAAAAAAGAACATCCCAGTAGCCTAGTGAAGAAAATAATTTAGAGAAAACAGTACAATTTGAAATATTTTAACTTTTATTTTTATCTATTATTTCTGAAATTAAGTATATTCATACATTTTTAGCTATAGATCAGCCATCACTGATCTAGTATCAGTGGAATTTGTAGAGTGCTATACGACGTGCAACATATTGTGGGTGTTTCCGTTTGTTCAAAATTTTCATCCATCTCTGGTCTCTGGATATGATTGTCAAGTGTCTTGTTATTGTGTACCCACTAGGATGTGATTATTGAAGAATTTTTCTCATTCCAGTGAGCCATGGTCTCGTAGTCCTGGAGCCTTTCTCAAAAGGCAAAATGATTATGGGTAGAAGAATAAATGCCGATTTAAAAACTACCAACAATTTAATGCCATAGACTGTCAAAGGTTACAATTACTCTTGGTTGATTTTCTACTAAGGTCTTAAGGTGTTGAAAATTTATAGTAGGGTTAGATTTTTTTGTGTGTTAGAGATCTTTTTTCTGCTTAGGAAGAGGGAAATAGACAACATTTTCTCTGGATGCAGTGAACAATTCTCAGATGCAAACTAAACAACCACTGGCCCTGACATTTTATCAGGTGAGTGACACTGATGGATAGTATCTTCAAACAAAGAACTTCCTATCAGAAGCGCACGTGGCTCTGACCAGATTTAACCTGTTCAAAAGTACCTTTGCTTGGATTCAGATGTTTTGTTAACAATAAATGTAACTTTGGTGGAATAGTTCACTAAATGCACACTTCCCAGATTCAGCTGAATTCTGCAGAATTTTGGTAAAAACATTAATCTTATCACAATTTCCTTGAGGATGAAAAATGGAATAGGGAAAATTCAATTCTACTGAATTTACTAAATTTTAATAGGTTTATTTTGGGTCCAGTTTCTACTGATGCCTAGGCTAATATGCATTTTATATGTTCTGGTTAATATTTTTAAACTGAACCTTCTTCCATCAGGTTCTGATCTGATTAAATAATCTATTTTTTTTATGTATTTTTATTAATTCACTAAAATTCTTCACTTTCTCAATACCTCAACTCAAGACCTTTCATCGGGGTTACTGCCATGTTAGAGTAGTGCGGGTTGATTTTTCACTTTTTTTAGAAAACCAACATTGCACTCTTTGCAAAAGTTGTGGTTTGATATAAGTATTGACACCAAAAATTTGATTCATTGCTTTTATCAATTTTTGAGCATTTAGGTTTAAAGATTCTGAAAAACTATACACAAATACCTAATTTCCACACATTTTTGCTTACAAACTGACTTCAAAATTTTACTCATTCAAAAACAAATTCAAGTTGATATTTTTTGTATTAGATACATTGAACAGATAAAAGTACATATAACACCATAATACTGCTGGTCACAAGTGTGCAATTAAATTCAGCAACTCCAATGTTGTTCCATTCATTAGAACATCTTGCAGTTCATTATTTGAAAAACCTTTTGAAAGCTCAGGTTTACAACATCTATTTTTTGGGAGGTTAATCAAATTTGACTAATGTGTCACATCAGAGTTGAATGTAATTTTTTTTAATCTCTTCTCTGGTGGTACTTCTGAAAGAAAAAATATTTTTGTGCTGTAAACTTTTTAATGCAACATTCTATATTTCAGTTGATTCTTTGGATCATGTTGAAAATATACAGTTGTTGGTTATGCGATTTATTCTCCCCTTTAATTTCAAACCAATGAACTGTATAGATTTCAATTATAAATTCTATAAGGCTGTACACTTTATCATAGTTCTGGTGGATAAGCACCTGGTCCATAAATACATTAACCTGATGGCTAAAGTTAGCAATCTTGCTTGATTTAGAGAGCCAATTTTTCAGGCAACAAATCTAAGGTTCACTTTCCTTTGAAAAATTCCTGTTGCATAATGTAAGAGGAGTCTCTGGTCACCACTTAAATCTTCCATTGCCCCTGCAGTAAAATATATCTAGAGGGCCACTGATAGTGTTAAATTCTACTTAGGGCAAATCCTGGTAATCATTTCCACAAGGTGTCCCTAGAGGACCAGTAAAAGTAGTAGGGGTTCTTATAGTTCCATCATTGTAAATGGAAGTTTATTTTGATGAAATGAACTAATGGCGTGCAACTTGAGTTTTTTTTTTCTTCAGAATTGTAACAAGCCCTACCTCACAACCAGTGTTTGTACTAGTATTATCCATAAGAACTGTCAATGGAATTTATACTGTTGAATTCTTCTAAAACAGAGGCAGCATCCTCTGCTAGAACACCAGTTGCACCAATGTTAGGGATAACTCATAGGTGAGATATCTACTTTCCTTGTCCATCTCTGGTGAAAGTCAAGTGGTGCTCTGGTCTTTTGGTTTTCTTAAATTTTTTTTTTGCTCTCCTCTGTAATCTTTGTCTTGCAAAGTCTCCTTATCAACTCAGCAATTAGCACAAATGCAGGTGATATTTTTATGGTTCTGAACATACTACTGATTGATGGTTACTTTTACTTTTGCCTTCCCTGTATATTTTTGACTTATCAATGATAATGTCCTTTTAAGGCTTGGATAAAGAAAGTCCATATCTTGTAGGTCTGATAAAAAGGCATTAGCAATCCATACCCCAAGGTTGGAAGATACATCATCCTTAATAATTTCCATGCCATATCTAGAGATTATGTTTCCTTAGAAAGTCTCCTTAGCTCAAAACTGTCATCAGTTGTTTCTTTACTGGAAGATATTGGTGAAAAAATACCTGATGTTGCGGCAACATGTGTAGAATCTTGCTGTTACTATATTTCAATTTGCCTCTGCTTCAGCTACACGTTTTTTTTTCTTTGTCAATAATCCCAAGTTGGAAGCTGGCTTTTGGTCCTGTTTTCTGTCTCTTTTAAATATTCTCTTTCTTCAGGGGGAACCTGACATTTCAAAATGTGTATAAGTTTAAAAATAGATCTAGCATACATGATAAATATGAAGAAAAATATCAGAGAAGGGAAGATTATTGGAAGTAAATTTATATTTTCATTTAATTTAAATTTTGAAAATCGGTACATGAACAAATTCAAATTAAACAAAGAAAAAAAACAAGCATAGAATTAACATTAACTTCTTGGGAAAAGGACAAATGCAAACATTACCCTATTTTAATAAAATTTCAAAAGTGAATTTGAAATAAGAAAAAAAACAGTATGGAAATGTAGTTTCTCCCATGGAAATAAGCAAATACGTTTTAAATAAATGCCAGTCACTTTGAAAATGCAAAATTATGTAGATTAAACAAAATGTTTAATTTCTGTTCAAATAATTAAGTCTGTTGTATAAAAATACAAAAGAACTAATTAATTTTGCAATGACAAATGAACAGTGGTTAACATTCTACTACCAAATGTAATAAAAATAACAGCAAATGTTTATAACAGTGAGAACTTAGATAATAGTCATAGAAAGAAGATTCCAGGACAAAGTTCATAAATAAAATTTATTTTACTACTGTCGATTAAAATAAAAATTTTTTTTTTTTTTTTTTGAGATTTTATGGTGTGTGTGTTTGAGAATTAATTTTTTTACACTGAAAAATAGCAAAACCTAAATTCTCTATGAGGAAAAAAAAAGAATTTTCGTAGCTAGCCTAATGCATCATATTTGATCTCCATTTCTACCTTTTTATAAAGTGAATATTTTTATATTATTCATAATTCTGATTTATTTTTCTTTGATTTATTGAGAACGAGGTAATGTTGCAATTGGAAAACATTTTATCAATGATATTTACACATTTCTTTTCCCTAAGGGTACAAAAATTTTTGACAGCGTTAAATTTTTCACTGGTCACCAGAATGAAATTCTAATGCTCAAAATTTTTAACCTAAATTTAATCTTTAAACTCAATTCCTCAAAAAACAGTAACAATTTAGAAAAAAATATTTTGTCATAATTTATCCTGTCAAACCCCAACTTTCAAATATCATGGTTCCAAAATTGACCTGTTCTATTGTTACAGGTGCCAGATAAGTGATTTTTGTTAGATTAGTGATGGTGACTTTTTTGTGTGTGTGTGTCATTAGAAGAACCAATGTTATATATATCACACCAACTTCACACAGACATGACACTATCAACTTCTTTCAGAATTCTACCTTATCTGTCATGGTATGGTATTTACACCACGAGAAGCACTTCCTGCATTCAATGGAACTAAATGTTTATAATAAAATGAACAAAGGACGAGTAGAAATGCCATACCTGCATTTGAAAGTGCCCAAAACAGGCAATGAAGTAGCTAGTGGCTACTTTGTGCAACAATCCAGGAAATTAGTGTCAGATTACTGATTGCCAAATTGGTTGTAGCCACCCTATATTGGATTTTAAGTTTCTAATAAATAATAGAATATTTAAAGCACTTTATGACAAGTATGTAAAACTATTAATTCAGTTACTTTAAGTTAACATTATATCAGGTCATCCCATAAGTTCTGTCTGAATTTTGAAGGAAGAAAACAAGTGACCAAATGTTACATTTAATTACAGATTCAATCAACAATGTATTTTCCCTGATTATCTATGACTTCCTTCCATCTATTAACAAGCTTACTAATTCCATTACTGTAAAATTCTTTTGGCTTTGATTCGAAGAACTCACAAATGTCAGTTTTAACCTCTTCCTGTGTTACAAAAGCTGTTTCTTTCAAATGATTCTGTAAGCTACAAAACAAATGGTAGTCTGAAGGAGCAAGATCGGGAGAATAAGGTGGATGAGGAATTTTCTCCCAACCAAGTTCTTCGATCTTTTGTGACGTGATTCTTGCTGTGTGGGGTCACGCATTGTCCTGATGAAACATCACCTCTTTTCGATTCACTAAAGCAGGTCTTTTTTTTTTCCTCAAAGCTTGGTTCAAATGCTCTAATTGCTGACAGTATATTTGAGCATTAATTGTTGCATTAGGTGGTAAGAATTCAAAGTGGATTATTCCTTGGCGATCCCACCAGATTGAAAGAAGAACCATTTGCCCATGAAGTTCCCTTCTCGGCTGTGGCTGGGGTCCTTCCCCTTTAACAAGCCACTGTCTACGATGCTTAGCATTTCAATAAAAGATCCATTTTTCGTCGCCAGTCACAAGTCTATCCAAAAAAGGTGAAACAAGTTGGCGAGAAGAGCTGATGTCAACTCTGGATTTGAGATTTTCAGACAATTCATGAGACATCCATTTTCCAAGTTTAGGATCTTTTCCAAGTTGTTGAAGATGATGATGAACAGTTGTATGGTTTGAACTGAGAACCACTGCCAATTCCTCAACTGATAAAGCAGGATTTTCTTCAAGGGCTGCTTCAAGAAGCTTTTCATCAAGCTCAACTGGACATCCGGTTCAATCTTCATCTTCAAGGGTGAAATCTCCACCTCTGAATTTTGCAAACCATCTTCTGCAAGTTCTTTCATTCACATATTCCTCTCCATAAACTGAGTGAATGTTTCTAGCCACTTCAGCTGCTGAGTTTCCTTTCTTGAACTCATAAAGCATTTTGTGCCTCAAATGATTCTTGGGTACTTCCATGTTAGCAGGGTTTTAATCAAACAAAATTTAATTTTATTGTTCTCTGAAATAAAATTTGATCAGTTTAAATGCATCTAAACATAAAAATGTTCAGCTCCATTAGACATTATAAAATACTTTTTAAATTTCGTTCATTTTAACAAAAAATCAAAATTCAGACAGAACTTATGGGATGACCTGATACATTTTCTTTTTAGCTCTAAAATACAGTAATTTTTGGCTTATTAGATAAGATTTATAAAAAAACTATGTAGATATTAAGGATTGTGAATGCATACACTTGATAAATCTTCATCGGATGATTTTTTTTTTTTTTTTTTTTTTTTTCTTGTATTATATTTATTGTTCCTTTTTCTTTTCTTTCTATAGGTTGGAGCAGCTATTTCCATGACTTACACAACTGGCCAACCTATTGTCTTTGTCGGCACCGGCCAAACTTACACTGATCTAAAAAATTTGAATGCCAAAGCTGTAGTCCATGCTCTCTTGAAAGCCTGAGAAGCTCTCGATTTTTGATACTATTTCATTTAAAAAATGAAGTGAGAATTTTCAACTGATGAGAAGTCAAAATAATTTAAATATTTTGTCCTATTCTTATTTATCTGTCTCTCAAATCTCTATTACATTCTTTAAACTTTGCTCTCCATACCTTAAAAAAGAAATCTGCCCATTCTCTTTGCCTCCAAATACTCTTAATTTCTTTTTTTTTTTTTTTTTTTCTTCTTCTTTTGTTTGTGTGAGGTGGAGTCAGATGTCAACAATATTATAAAGAAAGAAAAATTACACTTTATACTGGTGAATGGGCAAAATTGTTCGGGTTATCTTTTGTTTTAATTTTTTTGGAAAAAAAACTCACAAAAAAAGTTTTGATTTTATTTCTTTTCTTAATTCTCATCTTTGTTTTGTGGTGATGGAATAAGTTAGATAATGACCGTATTTGGTCTCTTTCTGAAATGTTAAGTATACTTTCCTGTGGGAAGTTTGCTACAGGGTATTCCTGTATCTAAAAATGTTGAACCTTAAAATATTTTTTCTTGCCAAATGTTGAAAGTGTGGGGCTTGATCTTGGCTATACAAGCATAGGCAACAGACTTCTATCAGAGACTGAAAAATTATTTTCCGTAAGCTAATTTCTATAAAACCAAAATATGATGTGCATGGTGTGATTTTTTTTCTTTTTCTATTTGAATCTGACCATACCATTTAAAGAATTCTGATGCAGTCTTAGATTAATATTAGCAAAAATAATCCTTAAAAATATGGGTTCCTGTATTTTTGAAATTATCAAGGAATCAAACAAATATTTTAAATTTGGATCACTTGAAATCTATAAGCATACTTATTTTTAATATAATAGTGGGCTACTGAAAAGTTCTCTGTCAGGCCAAGAACCCCTCTCAAAGGTAAATCATGGTGTTTGGTCAGATTTTGGGAAGTAAGGTGGCTGAGAAATTTTCAGCACTCTTTTGTATATTCATCACTTGCTCTTTTTATTTTGGTTGAAGTGTTTCTAATGCTAGTGTTTAAACCTTGAAAAGTTAGGATGTTGTAAAAATAATTAAAAAAAAAATCTTCCCCAGAAATCCAAAATTCAACAGAGGTAAATTTGTGAAAACAATTCTAAAATATTGATTGGTATTTCAGATATATCAATGAATACTAAAATGAAGTTGTTGGTTGACTAAATCCTACCACTGCAAACAAAGTTTTGAAAATGTGCCTATCACAAGCAAATAAGATTAATTAACATAGGTGAATGCTAATGCATCACACTACTCAAAAATTCAAGTCGTATCAGCAACTACTCTACATGTATTTGTTTATCTTTAGTATACTTGATGTGTGTGTGTGTGTGTGTTTTTATATATATATATATATATATATATATATACATACATACACACGCACATACACACTCTCTTTATTACAGGTCACAGTTTATTTTTAGTATTTTTGAGTGTCTAATTTGTATCTTGTTGATTCTATAGTTGGATGGATGCATTTTTCAGTCTAACTAAACAATGACATAATATGATGTTTTCAGAGTATAAATAATTTTTAGAAAAACTTGTCTATTGTTTGTTAGACACTAGAATTAAAATGAGACGACCCAAAACTAGCTTCTCAAAAAATTTGTCAATGTTAATTGATAATGTATTTCATTATACAAGGTGCTATTCAAAAGTTAGGTGTGAAATGGCTCCCTCAAAGACCAAAAGTGAGGGGAAAAAATGATACAAAATGTTCTTTATTTCCTTGTCGGGATGATTTCCAGAAATATGTGAAATGTCAGGTGAGGCACAGGGAAAATATTGGGTATTTTAACAAATGATAACTTTGATCAATCAGTTCAAATTCTCCAGACTTTTCGGTAATGTCTTGTATTATGGTATATATTTTTAATTGTAGCTCTATCTAATATAAAGGTATGCCAAAGTTGAACAGATGTAATGAAGGACTTGGAATAAATCATAGGTAATGGCCTCAGATAGAATCTGATGGCATATCTTCCTAAACGAAGCTATTTTAATCACTACCTCAAAACTAATAAGTTTAGTTTCCAAAGTTAAGAAAAACTGACTTTACATCAAAATACTTAACCTATATAATACTAATGGTATTTATTTGCAAATATATTCTGTATAACTTTAATTGCACAAGCAGTTTAAATCTAAGTATACTAAGCTCAAAACATTGTATAAAACTTTGGATTGGTACAAGGGTAAAGCTGTGGTTTTCTGTTTGTGGCTAATCACATTCAAATTTGATAAGAATGTACAGTCTGGAGTACTTAGATTCTGCTTCAGAGCTATTTCATTTTTATAGATCATCAGTTTTTCTCTTGATGATATTGGTTTAAAAAAAAACAAAAACAATTTTAGTTTGAACCATATTTAGAGTGCTCTGGACAAAGCATTGAATTTAAACAGTTTTTTTAATAGCTTCATTGAAATCAAATCTTGATTAGCTGGGCTGGAGATAAATACAGGTATTGATTCATAAACAAACATAAAAACAAAAGGGATAGATACTTACTAAAAATAATGTTTATGATCAAATATCAAAATGTTTTATACAGTTTTCTCTGTATATCTTGCTCAGTTGATTTGCCTAACTTAAACACATGATTCATAAGTTTTCAAAAAATTCTGGTCTATTTTATTCAGTGTTTAATTTTGGCTCAATCTACCTCCTCCTTTTCAAACTGGATATATTTTCCTTCTGTTTATAGTCCTTTTTAATCTGCATCTTAACTACAATAATGCTTGTGTGCTGCTGCATTGGTGCTAGCTTAGAAGAGGCTTCATTTTTTTTTTTTTTTTTTCCTGATCTCATTTTCTGAAAATTTCATTTCCTTTTCTAGCTTTTCATAGAAAGTAAATATTCAGTGCCCACACACAATTTTACAATGAACTCAAAATATGGAAAATTAATTTTGCATTATTAAATCATGTTGGAATGAAGTGTTTGGTGCTGAAACTTTGATCATATGTCTTTCTGTCTAAAAGATAAAACAAAAAAACTGTCTTTTCTGTGTAATTTCAATTTTCAGTTCTGCAGTTTTCAAAAAAAAATAAATGATTATTTATTTAAAGTTTTAAGAAATGTAAGAATATGAGATCAGGCTATTAAAAAAAAAAAAAATAAAGTGCCATAAAATATATATCCGGAAAAACCTTCACAAGGTTCAAAGTAATGTAAAACTATTTATTCTTTATCTTAAAACTACTGAAAGAGCATGACTAGAAGCATTTTTTCTTTTTAATCCTTTCCTTCTAAAAAACAATCTCAATTGTATACTTTAGAGTTCCAAGTAAATCAATAAAAATTATTGAATTTAATAAACATAAAGCTTAATTTGAGATTGCAATTTTTGCAAAAGGACTTTGTTTAATTTGTACCATATCATTAAGAATGTTAATATATCACAGTTCTCAGTTAATTGACATCCTAATTTTTATTTGAAACTATATAAAAAATAGTAGTCATAACTATAAGAAAAATTAATTTTTAAACGTTTGATTTCCCAGAATTTCATGTCTTAAATATTTTCTATATTTTGATGAAAACAACACAAAACCTCCACTTCATTTTCTTTTTAATGCTTATTAAAAAAAAAAAAAAAAAAAAGAAAATTACAAAACAAAACATTTTAGAAAAATTCTTATTTTTGAAATAGTTTAAGACCCTCTGAAACAACATGGTGTATTAAGAAAAATAAACTTTGAATGGTCAAAATTATGCAAGCAACTTATACTGCTATCATACATTTTTCATGTTTCTGTGCACGCACACATACGTGTGTGTGTGTGTGTGTGTATATATATATATATATATATATATATGCGCCTCGTTTCTTTTTCTGACTGCTTCATAAAAATTCAATTTATGCATATTAGAATCTCTGGCTTCGTTTAGAATTGTGGAAATAGGGTAAAAAAAATTGTAAAAGAAAAACCCAAAATTTCTTTCCTTTTGTAGATACATTACTTCACAGAATTATTAGTGCTGTAACTCAAATCCTAACCTTGTTGGTTTCAGTTTTGATTCTTATATTAGTTATTTGGGAATTGTCTTTATACTACCTATGTTTTGCTTGCAAATGTTGACATGCAAAAATCTTGTGTTTTTGCCCAAGCTGTACCAATATGATTTAAAATGTTCAAATATACAATACTAAATAATTTTCAGATTAGTTTAAAGATAAAATAGATATCAGGAAGTTAAGAATTCACTTCACTATGGAAATTTTTGTACTCATGGCATTTGTGAATTTTTCATAAATTATTTTGTGAAACATTTAGTTCTTTCAGTTTCTCGAACAGTCTTTTAAATTACTCAACTTTTTCTTTCCTTCATTACATTTTAGTAATTCTTAAAAGATCAAAATAAAAATTAGATTTTTCAAAATGTCAAAATCCTTTTTTTCTTTTTCTCCTCTTTTTCAAGTAACTTCTGAAAGATTCCCATAGTTACCAGTCTTATTTTTTCATTGGTCTCTGGGTTGCCCCCTCCCCACTCTTTTATTAATCTAACCAAAGATACACAAAAGAATAAATGTTTTTACTGAAATATGAAAGTTTTTTCATAAAGGAACTTTTTCAAAGCATCATTAACATTTTGGGTTCATTTTCTTTTTTTTTTTTTTTTTTTTTTTTTTTTTGTAATATTCTTTTTTTGGCTATTGTATAAAACAGACAATTATTTCATTTACAAATGTATCTGTTATTGTGGTTAAAATGAATGAGAAAAATGATTCATGTTTGAGAGAATGAATGATCCAGCCACGTTACATCTTACTTTACTTTTTGTTGTTTTTATTTTGTTCAAGTTATCACATTATTTTGGCATTTTTTTTTTTTTTTTTTTTTTTACTAACAACAGCAGTCATTATATTCAATGAAAAACTTCCCTTTCCCACCAAATTAAAAACAAAACAAAAAATACACTGTATATATGCTTTTTCAAGATTTGAAAAAAAAATATTTAAACAATTGTAACAAAAAACAAATCTATAAAAAAAAAAAAAAAACCTCTTGTCTCTATCATTTCTCTGCAGATATAGATAAGAATGTTTTGTCGATGGATTTTTAAAGACCACAAAAGGACAAGCTTGTTCACAATATTCTTTGCTTACATCATTTTTCTTGTCTTCATTCATAAAAGACCATGTGAGGTCTGATGATCTGTGATTGTGATGGGGTTTCAAAGCCAAACTATTCAATTAAGTCTAGTTTTAAGTCCTATCACTAGTTGCTTTGTTATTGTTTTTATGTATATTCATATAAATAATTAGAATTATTCTCTCTCTTGTGGAAAATAAAGAGGTAAGGATTTAAAAAAGTTTTTTTTAATAAGTTTAAAATGTACTAAAATTATCATTTAGCATATTGAAGCTTATGCTTCTGTACACTGTTGTATACACTAAAATTAGCAAACTATACATTATGAACAAGACAATTCATTTTTGTTTTTCTCTCTATGCAAGAAAAGGAATATTTTGCCTGTATTGCAATAAAATTTGTAAAATAGAGAATTAATAAGGACAACAGGTTCCCCAGCTTTCTCGATACTTTTCTCTATTTGGGGAATGGGCTGGCTCCCCCCTTTTTTCCTCCCCTGTGACACCTACTCATTAACCGAGTGACGAACCCACCCTCAGATTTGATGGATAGTTTTTGGGTGTTTTGTTTAACTGCTTCCTCCTAACCCAAGATCTGCTCACTATCCTCAAGTTTTGGGTGGGTTATTGGATCTTACATTATCAGGCTTGGTGGCAGTACAGGTTGGCCGAAAATAAATCTAACAAAATGGATAGAACTTTTTTTTTTTTTTTCTCTCTCTCCTCTCCCATTTTGGTACTCAGTGTCTATTGAATAAATACCACTTCTCACATTGACTGGTTGTTGGACAAAGACTTTAAAAGTTATTATTTCTATTTAAGAAATAAATGATATTTATACAAATTCTTTTGTGTGCTGTTTTTTTTTTTTTTTTTTTTTTTTTCACTAGGTTTTGAATTGATCAAAAAGACTGAAAATCAGTGTTTTCTATTTATTTAGAAATTTAAAAAGTATTTACTTAAGCAATGAAAATTGTAATTGTCATATCAATTAGATTTAAACAAACTAAAAAGAAAAATTTCACTTTCTGGAACCAATAATGAAAATGATCTGATACTATGTATGTTTAAGTCTTCAAATTCTAAGGTGTTAATTCAAGTTTCGATCTCTTACCACTTCCATCAAATTTAAATGCAGAGGGTTTAACCAGAACTGAAAGAATACAATGAAATCATTGCAAATAATACAAATATATTAAGTTTTGTTTGTCAAATCTCTTTTTATCTGAAAGACAAACTGTTGCTTGTCAGTTATATTGTAGATGCCTGTTTTTTAGTCATTTTTCTATATTCTATTATAATATACTTCATTATCGCATTGCGACACTGGGTTAATCAAACAAAAAAGGAAGAGGAAAAAGTTTACTAACTGGATGATAATTTTTGAAATTCACAGGGAGGTGGATTGAAAAGTTGAAGAAAATTAAAAACAATGTGTTGAAAAATGTTTCAAAATAATAAATGAATTCCTGAACAGTCACAAGGAGAATCAAACCCAGATTTAATTAAACACAATTCACTAAGATTGACTACCTATCCTCCACTTCCTGCCAAGATGTCAAATAGAAAAATGTTGATAAAGAAACCAGGTGGTCACTGAAATAACATTTAAAGATTTTTCTGCATAAAGAGCCAAGAAAAAAAACATCTGGTGTGAATCGGCCACCCAGAATAAGTGTTCCTACAAAGATAGACTAGTCTGATGGGTTTGTTCATTTTAATTTCTGTGACGTTTGTCAACTATTTCATATCCAACATTAATTGGGATACAAGTGATGAAGAAAAATTAATTACTAGTTCTGGAGTGACCCTGGTTGATCGAGAAATCACAGCATGTGACAAGCTGAGGAAGAAAGATTAATAATTGGAAATCCTTTTTTGCCCACACATTCCTCATAGGGATGGTCGACTGAGAAAGTGAGAGAAGTAAGAGAGATTAGCACCACCTATATGGAATGTTGGTGCAAGATGAGATGTGAAAGGAGATGGAGTTGAGGGGTGGCTTATTCTCAAAGGGGGGGGGGACAAACCTCCTACCCTCAAATTTGGAAAATCACTCGAGTAAATATATTTTAAGAATATGGAATTTTAGAAAAAGGCTGATGCTAAGGGTGGAAGATAACCGAACACAGACCCTGGTCAAGCCCACCCTTACTGGATGCAGGATTCCATATAAGCTGGTAGTTTGCCCACATTACTGCTACTGGAATCCACATCGTCTGCCGAAACCTCCAGAACTTGTGCTGGCCCTAAAAACCAGAACTTAGAAATTTAAGCTACTATTAACAGAAGCTGCAAACTCCAAAAGTGAACCTCGGTATCATTTGATAATAACAGTAAGTGGGAAGGGTTAAAACTGCTGCTTACAATAAATATATAAATCAAATCTGTTTACTTTGTCAGTGATTTTTTTTTTTTTTTTTTTTTTTTTTTTTTTTTCTTTTCTCCTCATGCTCTGAGATCAAAAACAAAGTGGCAGAGGAGTGAAGGAGACAAATACTACCTAGATTGAGAGAAACTGTGTGCATCAACACAATACCAGTGAGAGGTCAGCTAGATGGTAACCACAGTGGTCAGAAGGAACTTGAATATCAATGCTGGGTGGGGGGTTACATTATTGGTTTCCATTAACCAAGATCGACACAGGGTTACAGAATTAGAATTTTATTTGACTGTTACGGTACTTATGGTACTATTATATTCACCTTCACATCTTGTATTTGAGGAGTGAGCCATACAGCAGCATGTCTAGCATGAATATTTTTTAAAGTAATGTATAGATACCATTATGAGTTCACTTTTCCACTAAGGAGTACCAAATTCTAAAAAAAAAAAAACTTGCATGATTTGTAGGAATGTCCTAAATTATCCAATTGATTTTTAATTTACTATTAATACTATGTTGTTATGATAGTCACTTTCTACATCTTAAGAATATTAACAGAAATAAGACTTTTACTAAATGAAAAAAAATAATCTGAACTTGCAATTTTTTTTTTTTTTTTTTTTTTTGATAATTTTACATTTTTAGAATGTTATCTATAGATCTTTCAATTAACACTAAATTGTTATCTGCTTTGTCAGAATGTTTTAGGATTAGATATCACTTTGGTTCAACTATCAATACAGCTTATGAAAAGGATTTAACAAAGCATATAAAACTCAAGTATGATTTTTAAGGAAGTGAATATTACTTTTAATTAAAAAAAGTTTCTAAAAATGGATGAAAAAAAGAATTACAGCAAAGATTTCTGAGAAACAAAAACTGCAAGTAGTCAAAACAAAAAAAAAAAATTAAAGACTGAATGTCAAAGAGTTCATAAATGTAAAATAATAATTTATTCAGGTATATAAGATGTTTTTTATGGCCTATTTTATTCATGGATAAAACTTTGCATAATAAAATTAACATTCTATTAGGGGCAAAAACTTCATATCTTTATTTTTTTTATTTTTTTTTTAAATGAATTTCAAAAACTATTTAGGTAGTTGTAGATAAATTTTATTCAACCATATATGTACCATTTTGTTCCACTACCTCTTAACTTTTAAAAAATCCTTTCCCCAAGCTATTGCTTAAATAGTAAGACTTGTATCTGGAAAAATCATTGTTTTTCTCAAAATGCTATATTCATTTACAAGAAAGAATTATTTTTACAATTCAAAATATATTTTGATTTTAAATAATCCACAAAACATTGATAAGTTTAAAAAAAAAAAAAAAAAAAAACTACTGTTACCCAATTTGTCTTGCTGACTCATTGAACAAAAATCTTATATCAATAGGTGATCTTCACTCCAAATTAACTAACTCATCCAAGAGATAATCTAATTCTTAAAATCTAAGGTAAACTAGATTTTAGGTAAAGTAGCATATAATTTTTCTTGTTCCTTAGCATGTATGTTATACATTGCAGTTACTTCAGATAAATAATAGACTATTTTGATTGTGAAGAAAAAGATACATCAGTGATGACATTTGGCTGTAGTGAGAAAAAGTGAACATGCTCTCATGTGTTTAATGTCTATTTTAATGAAATGGAAAACCTTTTAAATTGGTTTATCATCTCTTCTATCCAAAAATGTTTTGGAGTTTAATTGGGAAAACTTGCAAAAAGAACTTGGGATATTCACAAGCTTTCACTTGAGAACTGATCACAACATTCCACCAATTGGAGCAGGAATGCCAATCTTTCATTTTTGCAACCAGGAATGCGAACCTTTCATTTTTTACATCAAATTGTTTCCAGTGATAAAAAGTAGGTTTTTCATGTCAACAGAAAATGAAAAGGACAGTGTCTATCATAAAATGAGAAAGAAGTGCCAACACCAAAACTAGGACTCCTTCAACAGAAGTCCTAGCTTTGTGCCTGGTGGAATATAAATGCTTGTGGAACATGGAAGGACCATCACTGCAAACATTTACTGCCAACTATTAGATTAGGTAATCAAAACATTACATTGAAAGTATCTTGCCTTAAGTAAATAGAAAAGGTCCTATTCTCTAGCTTGACAATGCAAAGGCATACTCAGCAAAACAAATTCAAGAAAAAATAAGATTATTAGGATGGGAGGTTCTGCATCCTCCATACTCATCAGATTTGATGTGACACTGAGCTGTTGGCCTGTAATCAACTTCCAGTCTTGGCGCAAAGCTGTAATGTTTCTTCCACCAGTGTTTTGGGGTTGACTCTTAGTCACTACCACCAGCCTGTTTCCCGGTCAATCGGCGGTCATCGCTACTTGGCAGAATCCTTTTGTCAGGATACCAATATGTGACACTTTCCCGTCCAGGGTTGAATTCTGGTCATCGATGTTAATGGCTTCACACCAGCTGTACCGGTTTTATACCAACTCTGTCGTTCACAGCTCACTTCCAATGTCTGGTTACTGGAGTAACTGCTTCAATCTTAAGTCTAACTTACCCACATTGTGATTTTGATCTTAGGTAGACAAGATCAATCAGATGTCGGGCCGTAGTATAAACTGAGTCCAGACTGAAGGTGATATTGCACAAGTGTAAAGAAAAACAAGCAAATAAAAGAAAACCCAAGAGGTTCAAGTATGTTAAGAAATAACAAATTAACTTTATCTGTCTTATATACAGGAGTGTGTTTCTCTCCCAGCCCGTTTTCTACAGAATGTGGCACTTTTTCATTTCAAGCAAGTTTTGGTATCTTAAGTCAACTGATTTAGTTCTTAGGTGCTGGGTTGGCTTCATTCGTCAGTATAACTTGCTATTGTAGGATAGGCGAAGTCGGAGGTCATGGAATCTCTCGGTCAGCTTCTGCGAGGCAACACTCTGGTTCCCGCTACTTGAACTGAACTGACTTGACTGACTGTTGAACAGCCCAAGGACGTTTGTTTATATAGGTGCCGACCAAAACCCAGTGCGGAGCCAGACATGGCCTGGGGTTCTCAGTAAATCTCAATTCCCAACAAGAAATCTCTTTGTTATCAGGCCAGGAAAACTGATTACTTCCCATTTTGGGAAAATTAATCACTTTCCATTTTTTTTTTGGGGGGGGTCTTCTCCCTCGTCCATGGGGGGATGTCGGAGGAGAATTATCCTCCTAAACTCTTCCTCTCTCACATTGATATCTCATACCAATCCCTTCGGTGCGTGTTAATAACTTCTCCTTCTCCATTCACCTCTGCCTATCACTATTGCTACCACTCAACCAATGGTATCCCGGCCGTGCGGGTGTGGCTAAGCTGGCCTCCTTAAAATTATAACCCAGAATTTTTGTTTACAAAATTCTCCTTTTTTCCATCAGCCAAAATTTTTATGAATCCCATATTGCCACTTAAAATCTATCATATCTTTTGGTCACTCAGAATCCACTTAGCCTGCACTCTTTACCAATTCCATCAATCACTGTCAAAGTTTGCCATCTGGTCCCTTCATGATAGCTTGTGGTAATGCTGTCTTTGCTAATACCTCTACTTGACAAGTTCTCTTAATTCCCTCTTTCTTCCCTTCAAACAATTCTAGTATGCACATTTTGTGGTTACCAGCTACATAGATGGGGCTCAATGATGTACAAGTTCCCAGAGCTCATTTCTACATTTTTTAACTTCTGCTTTTAGCAACATGAACTTTGTTCTACCTGAATTTAAAGTTATGTATTCTGTTTCCACATTGTATCTTGCCACCATTCCCAAACCTTGATCTCTTCTGGGGTAAGGAATAGGTAAATTTATAACTTGGTATATCTCAAATATACTCTCTCTATCCAACAACGGAATAGACATCAAAACTAATAGTTTTCTATTTTCCAACAAAGTCACACATCCCAGCACACTATAATATTTCCACAATTCTTTGGTGGGATCCACTGGCAACCCTAAATGATGGGGTAATTCGGTTTGTATTCTGAGTAGCACTTCTCTTAAGTGACCCAGGGTTACTATGCTCAGGAACAGGTGTCCCAATGACAACATGTTCCAGCAAGGTTGTCAACAACTGACTAGTTTGTCGCACCTTATTCGTAATTGTCATTAGTTGGAAATATCTAAATAAATCCACTTATTTCCTGTAGTTCCATCATTACAGTTTCTGTATCATTAATTACCTCTTGTCTCAACCCAGCTAGATTATTTATTAACCAATTAATTCTGGCTCTATTCTTGGCCATTTCTAACCTTGTTATTTAATATTGACACACTCTCCCATGACACCTGAGCTAGCGTTCTCTGGTTTATTTCCACTTCTCCCAGCTTCCTTCTTATGACTTTAACATCATCTTCAGCCACTGTTCCAAACAGGACATTTAATGCTTTTCCCACAATCGAAACTACCGATCTCTTTTCTCTCATCTGCAGTAGCTCTATTTCCTTCAGGTAATTTTTCATGTCACCTCCGTTGAGCCTCTATCATAGTGGCCTCCAATTCTAGGGAATATAACAATCTGAGATATCCTTTCTTGGAATAATCTTGCCCCACCTTCAACCAGGCTGCACCCAGCTATCTTAGCTCGTTTCTTAGTTTATTTAACAGTGACTCATATGGATTTAAATCTATCACGAATGTGATCAACCATTTCGACCTGGTTATTATTACTTCACTCGTCTTTTTAAAAATGGTATTTCGGTTGTGCTTCTAAGCTTCCGCCATCCCCATCATCAGTGTGGCTACCATTATCATCATCATCATCAACCCCTTCATTTTGGTCATTCCTGCAAGGCAACAAGATTCTCTTGTTTTTATTCTTCTTAACCATTCTGTCTTGTTCAATTCTTCACTCAATTATTCCATAATTGCTTTTCTAAGTTTGTAATCCTTCAGCTCTTTCCTCCTCTAACTAACTCTTAGTAGATCGATTGGTCCAGACATGCGCGCAGAGCTCCCCCTCCAAAATCCGTTTTCATGACACTACTGCTGGCCATTCAGCAATGCCAATAATCTTCTTCCGTCCTTCGTGAGGTGCAACCCATACCTCCATCCCTTCCATCCACATCCACTACAGTCAGCAAGTAAGTTTTTGGATGAGCCAGTGTCGTTCTGTCGACACCGAATGCTTCTATTCTTCACAGCCTTCTTTGTTCTATTGAGATTTGGGCTTCCCCACTCTTCTCAATATCATCTTCAGAGGTAGTTCCTGTTCGACCACTAACCTTCTCTCAGTGTTCAATTCCACTTCAGGAGGTGTTTCGTCCTTTTCCTTCTCTTTTGATTCTTCCTTCTGCTTGAAGTCTGTACCTTGGTCTTCTTCATTACTTTTTAATTCAACATCTAGATCTCCTTTATTTCATAGCCTTTCTCTGAGCTGGGAAAGGGGTATCTGATCCTCCTCCTCCCACTAACTGAGCTTTTCTTCTTGTTTAAGTTGTTTCCCTTTAGAACCCTTGACTGCTTGACTGGATTTCCTTGCTTTTCTCTTCCTTTTCTTTGGACATGGGGGCGAGATGGTGCCATCACAGAGTCCCCTCTGTACCGATTCAGGCAACAACTGAATGCCGCTGGTCCCCACCGAAGGTTCCAGCTCCGTCACTCGGATCGCTTTGTCCAGATGGCTAAGTCGATCTATCTCTTCATCTTCTTGAGAATCCTCTTCCGTCTTCATTTCTTTTGGTTCAACTAGAGTTACCTTCCTTGTTCTTGCCTTAGGCCTCGGCTCACTCATTTCTAGATTAGCTATTTCAGCTTTCTTCAGATCATTTGCATGGGCCCTCCTTGCCCGTCCTGCCACTCGATCCCATATTACATACGATACTGGACCCATCTGCTCTACTATCCAGTAGTATGGTTCCCATCTCTGGTCCAGCTTTCCTTCTCTCTGGTGAATTTTATAGTAGACAGGGTCTCCAACCTTCAATTCTGTTACCTTTCTTTCAGCATTCGCTCTCTCATTTCTTCTCTCCTGTGCCCTCTTTATTCTTCTGGCCTGTACAAATATTTTATGCTGTTGTTCCAACAAAAGCTGATGATGATCTTCCCCCATATACTTTCTTCAGGGTGTCAACAAGTTATCCACAGGCAGGACCACGTCTCTGCCAAATAACATAAAGTATGGTGAAAATCTGGAGGTTTCGTTAATCGTAAACCTCACGGCCGCCAGTGCCTGTGTCAAGTACAGATCCCGATTTCCTGTGTTTTCTCTAACCAGTTTAGCTAACACATCTCCCAAGGTTCTATAAAACCTTTCCATTTTAGTGTTTCCTTGGGGGTGATATGGAGATGTTTTTATGTGTTCTATATTCAAACCTGTCAGCACTTCTCTCATTATGCTGTTTATATTTTCTGTGCTATTATCAGTGACAAGTTGCACAGAGGCACCATACCTAGGGAAGATTTCACTTATTATCAAGTCGGCTACAGTTTTAGCTTTCTTGTCTGGTACTGCAAATGCCTCAGGCCAATTCGTTAGCCAATCAATAAAACTCACTATATAGTTATTTCCTCGTGCAGTTTCCCCATGTGGTCCTGATACATCCATACTCACTTTTTCGAAGGGGAACCTCGGCACATCCATCCCTTCCAATGGTGCCATTTCATGCCTTCTACTCTGTGACTGGCACACTATACAACTCCAAACATAATTAGTGACCTCTCTGTACAATTTGGACCAATAGTACTTTCTCCCTATTAGGTCATATGTTCTATCAATTCCTATGTGCCCCAACCCCTCGTGACACTGTTCTAATATCTCTGGTCTCAAACTTTTGGGTACATACAACTTGGCTTTAACTTCCTCATCTCTACCTGAGAGATAATACAGCCTTTCATCTATTATTGCATACTTGGTGGTATCTCCTGCCTCCACCTTTTCTCTAAGGGCAGCTATCTCACGGTATGCCTGCTCCTTCTCAATCCCTTCTGTCCAGTAAGGATTGGTTATCATCTGTGTGTCCCCTTCTTCATTTGATTCTAACATAGGGAAATCCTTTAACTTATTGGAGTTAATTACTCCGATTCTGTATCATTCACTCCCTGCTCTACCTTTACAGATCTTTCTTCTAGTTGTTTTGGTATTCTTGAGAGTAAATCAGCACAGGTATTTTCTTTCCCTGCCAAATACTCTATCTTACAGTGGTAGCCACTTAACTTTAGCGCCCACTGTTGAATCTTCTTATTATTCGTCCATTCTGCCTGTAATAGGTACTGCAGGGGCCTATGGTCTATCTTTATAGTAAAGACAGCACCATTCAAGTAGTAGTCCAGATTTTGGAAAGCATACATGATAGCAAATGCCTCTCTTTCTATTACTGGCCAACTCTGTTGTGTCTCCGAGAGCTTATGAGAAAGAAAGTATATCGGTTCTTCCTCTGGTATGCCTGGCACTGGTCCTTCTTTATGGGGGCATGGCTGGGTGAGAACTGCTCCTATACACTGCTCACTGGCATCAGTGTATAGCACCATGGGCTTGCTGAGATCTGGGTACATCAGCATCAGAATGGCTGTCAGCTGCTCCTTTAAGGTATCAAATGCTCTTTGGCAGTCTTCTGTCCATTTGAACCTAGTGTATTTCTTTGTCAGTGCTACTAGGGGTATGGCAATTCTCAAGAATGCCAGAATTAATCATCTGTAGTACCCTATAACCCCTATAAATCCTCGTACTTGTCTCACTGACTTAGGTTCTGGCATTTCCCTTATAACTTTCACCTTATCCATGTTGGGCTTAATATATTCTCCATTTAAAAAACAAAGCCCAAATATCTAGTCTCATTCTTCAGAAACTGACATTTTGATAATTTTAAATAATTTTTTCTTAGTCTTCCCAACACTTGTTTTAGATGGAAAAAGTGTTGTTCTGGTGTTTCTGAAATATCAGAATATCATCTAGATATGCCATAGCAAAACTTTTGCTTCCCCCTAACACTATTAACATAAGTTGCTGGAAGATTCCTGGGGCATTAGCCAAACCGAATGCCATCACCCTGAACTGAAACAGTCCCAGGTGACATGCAAATGCAGCCTTTTCCTTGTCAACCTCATCAAGGGCTACCTGCCAATGCCCAGACCTCAAGTCCAACGTGGAGAAGTACTTCACTTTCCCCAATAATGCCAATATGTCATCAATTAGTGGCAATGGCACCACCAAAGGCTTAGAGATAGAATTCAGTTTCCTAAAATTCACACAAAACCGGTGCCCACCATCTTTCTTGTCTACTATCATGATTGGGAAGCTCAAAGGGGAAGTTGATCTTTCTATCATCCCAGCATTCAACATCTCTTTCACTGCCTCTTCCACTAGGGACCTCTTATGAACAGGTGTTCTATAAGGCTTCAATTTCAAAGTGGGGTGATCGCCGGTATTGATCTTCATTTTTTATTGTGTGGGTCTGGCCTAATTCCTTATCTGATTTGGCCACCACATCCCAATTATTTCTTAGCAGACCGCCCACTCTGTCTCTAAATTTATCAGGTGCCAATATCTCTTCGTCTGCTATTCCTTCTGGTTTCTCTATGTATTTTCTTTGCTTCTCATCGAATTTTACTTGATTCCGAGTTTGCAGGGGTAGTGCCTTTCCTACCTCCTCTCCTCTCTTAACCTTTATTGTCTTGTGGGCTTGGTTCACCATCATAATGGGCACTAATTCAGCTGCCTCACACAGAGCTACCTCATTCTCTTCCAGGCCCTTCTCTTCTACAGGGACCAATTGCAGGGTTCCCTTCCTCATTTTCTTCCCTGTCACCAGTCTACCTCTATCTGACACCGCTGTTCTAGGGGGTAGCCTTATATCTTACTCCACCACTATTGTTATAACTTCTTCTGGTAGATCTCCCAATGGCATTCTCTTGCCATTTACTACCAATACAGTGGTGTTAAACTCTATAATGAACCTTCTGACTCTGAAGCCAATCTTCTCCTAAGATTGCTTCTGTACACAGGTTGGGTGTTATGTAAAAGTTCTGGGTACTTCTCAATTTTCCAATTCTTACAGGAAGCCTTGCCATCCCTTTTATCTCCAGGGGGGCACCATCCGCCTGTGTGATCTCTATGTCCGCTTTTTGTATCCCATCCTTCTGTTTTACCCGCCTGTATTCTCTCTCTCTCAGCAATGAAACAGATGCTCCTGTGTCTATCAGAGCTTTCATTGCCATACCCCCTATTTTCTCCTTACAAGACAACTCCTTCTCTTGCGTTAGCAAAGAGAACACCTTGGCCTTCCTTCTCCTAGGTTCCCGTCTCTGTGTTATCCCAGCCATAGGTGCTGGCAGCAACAATTTCTTGTCATCCTCCTCACATAAGGAGTTCTTTGTCTTCTCTGCCTGGGTGGCTCCGGCTGGATCCTTCCCAGTCTCTTTCTGCAATTTCTGAAAGCACAATTCCTCTTCAGGTGCCCTGGTCTTTCACAAAACCAGCACCTTCTTGTTGGGAAGTTAACTGCAAAGTGGCTCTCCTGGCCACATGTCCAACATTTCATGCTCCTTCTTTTTAACTGGGCCATCCTTCCTCTTACTTCCAGGGTGACCCACTGGCTTTTCCCTGGTCCTGTCTTTCAGATGCAGCATTCTTTAATAATATCGGTGGGGCACCTTTCCTTATCCTGTGCTACTTAGCTAGGTGTCCCTTCTTCCCACACCTAGTACATCTGTCTTGATCAAAGTCTTTGGGCAATCCCCACTTCGTCGGGCAGTTCGTTGCTCTGTGGTCCTCATACCCACATGACCAGCAGCCCAGCCCGTATCGACCTGGCGTGGACTTATAAAATCCATGCCTTGTTGACCAAGCCTTTCTTTTGGGATCTTCTTCCCACACCTCAGGCTCCTCTACATCTTGCTTGACCCTTCAATTCCACACGGGGGCTCTCTTCTCTTCCCTCTTTCTTCCTACCTCCCGACTTTGCTCTTGTGCCTTCCTAGTTCCTCTTACTTTCTCCCAAACTCCCTGGTTCTCTTTAGCCAGTCCCGCTGCCACTGACAACCCCAGCAGTCCTTCCTTCATTATGTCGTGGCGAATAGGCTTGTCACTGAGCACTTCTATATATAAATCGGCCAACTGGGCCTGCATTATTGCGTTGTGTCTTACTTCCTCTGGGAAAGCTAACGAAGACAGCTTCTCTGCTCAGGTCCCTAATTCTCCAGGGGTTTCGTCTTTCAGCTGTGCCATCATCAGGAAGGCTCTCATGTCCTCTATTGCTGTCCCCTTGTCAGCGAACTTCTGAGTCAGTAATACCTCTAGCCTTTCCCATGACAAGTGGGGTTCACTGGCTAAAAGTCCCTTTACAAACTCCGATGCTTTCCCTCTTGTGGCGTCATACGCCAAATACAGGGTTTCTTGGTCTGAGAGTCCATTGATTATGCAGCTCTTATCCAGAATTGCCAATCAATCTCTAAAATTTTTCGAATTACCATCAAAAGCTGGAACCTTAGGTCTGCCCAACAATTTCCTCAGATCTAATGGCAACCACTGCTCAACCCCCTCTTCCTCTATGTCTACCCTATCTGAATTATGGTCAGATATATTTAAACAATTCAAAACAAAAAAACACAATAAAGAGCAGCAACAATTGAAAAATTATTGGGAGATTAACCGAAAAAATGTGTATCACCTGACAGTTGATTTCCAGGTCATTCTTCTCTGCTTCCGGGCTGTTGAACTAGAGGGTCTGGAACCGTATGGTTATAATTAACCAAAGTCCTTTGGGTCCCACTCTAGCCTGTTTCCATTTGTCTACTTGAGACGCCATGTGTTGTCCTGGGCGAAATTCTCTGCAACTCCTGTGGCAGTGGTTAGTTTAGGGTCGAATCTGGTGGTCACAGCACCAATATGTGACACTGAGCTGTCGGCCTGTGGTCAACACCCAGTCATGGCATGAAGCTGTAATGTTTCTTCCATTGGCGTTTTGGGGTTGACTCTTAGTCACTGCCACCAGCCTGTGTCCCGGTCAATCAGTGGTCGTTGCTACTCGGCAGAATCCCTTTTTCAGGATACCAATATGTGACACTTGCCTGTCCAGGGTCAAATTCTGGTCATCGATGTTAACGGCTTCATACCAGCTGTACCGGTTCGATACCAGCTCTGTTGTTCCCAGCTCACTTCAAATGTCTGGTTACTGGAGTAACTGCTTCAATCTCAAGTCTAACCTATCCACGTTGTGATTTTGATCTTAGGTAGACAAGATCAATCAGACATTGGGCCATAGTATAAACTGAGTCCAGACTGAAGGTGATATCATACAAGTGTAAAGAAAAACAAGCAAATAAAAGAAAAACCCCAAGAGGTTCAAGTATGTTAAGAAATAACAAATTAACTTTATCTGTCTGTTATATACAGGAGTGTGTTTCTCTCCCAGCCTGTTTTCTACGGAATGTGGCACTTTTACATTTCTAGCAAGTTTTGGTATCTTAAGTCAACTGATTTAGTTCTTAGGTGCTGGGTTGGCTTGGTTCATCAGCATAACTTGCTATTGATAGGATAGGCGAAGTCGGAGGTCGTGGAATCTCTTGGTCAGCTTCTGCAAGGCAACACTCTGGTTCCCGCTACTCGAACTGAACTGACTCGACTTGACTGACTGTCAAACGGCCCGAGGACGTTTGTTTATATGGTCAGAAAATATATTCTTATCTCAGGTAAGAATCAAGGCTTTGGGAGTAAGGAAAAAGGTTGGAGTGAGGATTGGAAAAATAGGCTAGAATATGAACTTGTAAAATATTGTATTTGTGGTTCTCAAATTAAATTCCAATCCTATATATATATGTATCTATATGTATGTATTCAGACATAGAAAGGAAGTACATATATGCTTGTGTCAATATTGGACTGTGCAGACATTGTAGATGCCAGTGTAAATTGTAGAAAGAGGTAGATATATATGTGTATCTTGTGAGACTGTAAGTCATGCATGTCATATTTTAGCTCTGGGTATGTTATAATGACCACAGCATTGGAGAATAGATGTAAAATTAATTCATTGATTCTGATTTAGTTTGACTGTCAGTCTTATATATGTATTCTAAAGAGACAAAGAGATTTGCTTTGAAAATGTTGTTTGGCTTCTGATTAGTCTACATTCAGTGACCATATATTGCAACATGCAGCACCTTTGGAAGTTACCTGAAAACCAGCCCTTGTGAGCTAAACTGAGTAGATGGAATTATTTGGGAGTTGTCAATGGTTGTGCTAGAACAAAATTGTAAGTCATTATGACTGAGGATTTGAGTGTACTGACCTTGTTCAGACTGTTGATCACACCAGATAATGCACTCTCTCCCAGAAACTGTAACTAAAGTCTGCTCAGCATAGTTGTAGTATAAAGCACAGGTGGGCTCTGTAGGTGTTGAACAAACACAAATGTGCCTGAGCAGGTGTTTGCAACAGGGGTTAGCTAGCCGCCCTAGTAGACGGGCATACTCAGAAACAAGCGGCCAGCCATTAGCCGTGAAGTACTTGTCTATTAATTTCCATAAAACAACACAATTGGGAAAATGAGAGAGGAGGAATTGGATATCATAAGAAGTTTTGCTGGTAAAAGAGTTAAGTAAGAAAGCTCAAGAAAACCCGGAAAAAAAGTTGGTGAAAGGAAAGAAAGGGATGGAGAGAGAAAGACTTGCTGTTTTGAGTTTTATTTCCGTTTTACCTCTGTGATCATTTGAACAGAGGTGATTTTTTTTCTTTTGGAGCGTGACGCCTATTGGTACACACACGATTTTTAAAATCAAAAGTTCAAAAACGCTGGTCTTTAGTTTTACTTTTATTCTGTAATCTTGCTTACTTCGGAAATATTTATTAGATATTAGATTGTGAATTTAAAAAATACAAGACTAGACGAACCTTGCTCTAATTTGAAATTAGAATTATTTTTCATTGACAATGTCTTAAACTGAAATTAAAGAATCTTGTAATGAAGTATTTTTTAACCGCTCCTTTTTTTTTTTTTTTTCGTCAGGGCGAATTGTCTCCCCTACTAAAACCGCCATTATCCCATTTTAATGTCGGAGAAGGAAGTTTTATTACATCACGTTGATAGACGGTACCAAAAAATTACAAACTCGACTTGAATATAAACACACTCTGGATAATTCCATATTGGTATTTATTTATATTTGTCTTTCATAATTCCAACTGGAAAAAAAATAAGAAAATTGTTCGTTTTCTATTAACATCGTTTTATTTTTATTTCAAAACAACACATGTTCAATCAAGTACAAGTTCAACTCTTTTTTTTTTTTTTTTCTCCCGCTCTTAAAGAAATTGAATCCTTTTGTTTTTCTATAAATTCAAAATGTTCCTTTGTATTTTTGAACCTTATACACATTTTTACTTCAAAATCAAAATATGAATAAAAATATTTTTCGTTCATTGTTTTTATTTTGAATTACTGATTTTTTTCTTTTTCTTTTTTTGCTTTGTTTCGTTTTTTAGAAATCGGGAATAATAATAATAACGGAAAAATATATAAAAAGTAAAAACTGATAAGTGAAAAAGGTCCCAATATGAGTTATGATAAGTAAATCATGTTAATTTAAAATAAATTTATTTTAAAGTTTAAACTAATTAATTAATTATATTTGTTTTGCAATTAAATCTGTAGGGATTTGTTTTTAAAGTAAATAAATAAAAAACGCAATTAAGTTAGAGAATAAATCTTTTTTGTAGGGTGGGGGTCTCGGTTACATTGCCTTATTTTTATTTTTGCCTTATTTTGGAAACAAATTTACCATCTTTTTGTGTTCTTGATTAGTTACCCCATCCATTGCGTTTCAAACAACTTTAACGTCAAATACCGATTGCCTCCCTTATATCGCAAGTATGATTTTTAAACTGACTCATATTCTAAAATTTTATTTGAAAAGCCATGCCTTCGAAATAAAATAAAATAGCGTTTGAAATGTATTTCATTTATTTTAATTTTCTTTTCAGTAAATAAAAATTTTAAAAAGACACAATTTGAAAATCCATTTTTTTTTTTCTTTTTGCATGCATAAGAAACAAAACGAAAAATAACGTCTGAAATGTAATTTATTTTCAACTAGAGCATCAATAAAGTCAACTTTTCGTCTTTAATTTGAAGAAATGGCGACAGTTAGTGGCGAAATGGACAAATTTTCTTGAGGATCCACCAAGTTTGTTTTTGTTTTTCCTGGGTGAGAGTTTAGAAAACCAAACTGTCATACAAAAAATTTTTTTAAAAAACAAAAAACTTTAGAATTTGGAGATAAGCGTATTTATTTATTTTTGTTTGTTTTTCAAATGTTAGCCTTCCCTTTTCATTCGTGAAAAATTATTGAAATTTTATTTTTATTTTCTTTTTTGAATACATGACTTTTTTTTATCCAAAGATGGAGGACTCATAATACTCGTCTCTTACGGGCGATGTAATGCAGAAATCAATGTATTGTTTGGCATGTAAAAATCGTTTGAAACACTAAATGTACTACCTATTAAAAAAAATTAGAAGTTTTTTTTGTTTTTGTTTTTTGTCATATGTATGTCTCTCTTTTATAATTCATTCATTCAACTGTCTCCGTTAAAAACATTAACGGAAACAGTTGAATAAACAAAAAAATAAAGACTGCCAATAAACAGTCCCCCCACGAGGAATGTATGTGGCACAAGGTCGAGTTTAACGTGGGTTTCTCCGAGCCCGCAGGCTCGGCCAAAAATATTCCCTTAGAGAACCTGCATAGGCGGGTTCGGGATCTGTCTACCTCCCCGCACGAAACTTTGCCATTCGGCAAAGCAAAAAAAAAAAAAATGAATAAAGACTGCCAATCAATAGGTCAGATAAACAAATCCTTATAAAGACAACACATTAAAATCAAAGTAAAGCTAAATCTTTAAAAAAGTCAGGAATCGACTTGACACTGTATTTATGAACATTGTATGTAAAAGTTTGTGCCAGATTAGAAAATTAAAAACAGGATTTTTGCATACTCACAAAAAAACATATATTAGTCAAGTACAGTTTCCATTGTTTTTTACCAACTGTCTTCCATCGTTCTTCTAGCTTGTTGATGCCATTTTTGTAGAAACTTGTTTTCTTGAAATGTGTTTTTTGTTGGAAGAAGGTTGTGAGATAGTTTGCGACTAAATATACAAATTTTTTTATCATTTAAATTATTGCTCTGTAGAGACTGGAAAAATGAAAATCTGAAGGAGCCAAGTCAGGAGAATACAGTGCATGCTAGAGAGTTTCCCATTTTTAAGCTTCTGCAAAATCTATTTTGCAACATGCAGTCTTGTATTGTCATGGTGGGAAATAACACTTTTTCAATTTGCCAAAATTGGCTGTGTTTTCTTAAATAGCAGCATTGACATTGGTGACTTGGTTGCAATACTTCTTTTCAGTTGTTGTTTCACCAACTGAAAAAAGCTCTAAGTGAAGTAATTATCTCTCTGCAATCTCACCAAATGAACAGTAACACCTTCATCGGATGCAAGCCCACTTTAGCTATAGATTCTGCTCATCCACAAGCTTATTTCCAGCTCCATTTGCATCAAATATTATTTTAAATGATCACTTGTGACAATTCTGTCTAAGTATGGCTCTTTGTTGCATAACAGCAAAGAAATTGCTGTAGAAACACAATCAAGCTTCCAACTGTTCCAACAGAGAATGTGACACCCACATACTGAGTTTGGAAACGAATCAAAGTTTTTTCAAAAGGCAGTTGAGAAATCAATTTTCAAACTCTTAGCAACCTCTTCCAAGTAGAGCATCTACATTGATATCGGAAGGTTGCCTAGAGTACGGTTGATCAGTTAGGTTAAAATCACCCTGACAAAATCTGCCAAATTACTTTTTGACCATCTGAAGAGCTACAGCACAGTTCAGATACACCTTCTGAATGTTTTTTGTTGCAGTTACTCCTTTCCAAAATTCATAGAGCATTATATGGTGAAAGGGCAACTTTTCATCCTGCATCTTTAAAGCATTCATTTGTGGACAAAACTTCAACATTCAACAAAGCCTGACTCACAACTGAATGATGTAAGGTTTCAATCTAGAACACCAGAAATTGGCACTAAAACAAACACTAGTGCCAAGTTGCAGTCATTTTATATTAACAATGAAAATTGGGCACAAAAATTTGAAATGATCTGATATATTATGGAGATGATTCCATTTTAAAATGATAAAAAGCAAACATCATTGGTAGAGAAAGGTCTAATGAATATTAATCCACAAAAATTAGTCAAAAAATTTTTTTCCATAATTTTTATTTCATTTCCCTCAGTAGTGCATATTTTTGAAAGGACATTTTAAGTATCCTTTAATTTTTAGAAATATTCTTTGGTCCTTTTTTCGTTATGCTGAGAAAAACAAAATTGGTTCATTAACTTACCTGTAAAACATTTAAATTACAAACTTATTTTCAAACTGTTGATAAAAATGAGAATAAGATGAACAAAATACTAATCAAAGTCTAAAAAGGCATTAGTTTCACTTTACTACCTTCAAAGGGTTTGAGACTAATTCAAAATCAACTTTTATCAGTAAATTTTGAAATAAATTACTATTACTTGCTTGTAACCTCAGTTTTAAAGCAATTCTGTTTTTTTCTTTGTCTTTACTTATTTAACTAGATTTTTTTTTTCTCTTTTCAGGATCTGCATTTGAAGCACAAATAAATGAATAAATAAATAAAGCCGAATCTGCAAAATGTCTACCCAGTATTACATGTCTTGTTTCCCTGCAATGAACTTTATAAATTTTAATTGTGTTGGGAAACCAACAACAAACATGATGCTAATTGATTTAACCCAAGACACAATATCCAAGATGAATATTTATGGTATTAGTTTTTTTCAATGATAACCATTGTGATATATTATTGTAATAACAAGTCTTGTGATGTGAAAGCACTTAGAGAAGTTACAATGTAAGTGGAATAAAATGAATTCTAGTTATTCTTTTTTTTTTTTCTGACAGTGCACAAAACAAACTATCAAAAGTGACTTGACCGATCAATACCAACAAACTTGTGCCTTTTCTTTATATTCACTTTATTTCATTGTATCCATAAAGAACTAAAAACAAAAAGCTTTGGTTGTAAACAAGAATGGTAAAACTTTTTTTTAAATACTTTTTGGAAGTTACTTTAAATACTGCTGAAACTTGTATGTTCAACTCAAAAATATAAATTGAAAACATGCAAAATAATGATAAACTGGATTTTAAGGTATTTTGAATTTTATTAAGTTTCAAAGAAAAATTTCCAAGACTTATCAGATTGTGTGAATTAATTTCACCTGGTACATGAAAAAATATGATGATTTAGAAATTTTATTATTATTAAATTCTGTATCAGTTTTAAATGCTGTGCCCCAAAATCCATGCAAAAATAATAAAATGCACATGAAGATTAATGAATGGGATTGCTTTGAAAAAAATTTATTTAAGGCATTTATTCTAGATTTTTAAAGAAGTAAAGATCACAAGACCTATTAAGGACAATAAGCTGTTTTACAAGACACTTAATGTAGGCTCAAGATTCCTACCACAATGGATGAAAGCTTGCTTTGTAAATATTGCAACAAGATGTTCAGCAGTGCCTCTGAACTGACTTTGCACAAACAGGTACACACATTCTCATGTGACATCTGCTCCACTGAATTTATGTTCAAGTCGCTACTATCTGCACACCTGAAAACTCACTCCAAAAAACCATTTAAGTGTGAGATATGCTCACGTGGCTTCACAAAACAGGCACAGTTTGCAGCCCACACTAAGACTCATGAGAGTTCTCCCTGCTTTAAGTGTGGATTCTGTGACCAACTGTTCACAGAGTCTTCAACAATGCTCACCCACATTGAGGAACACCTGCAAAATACTTACAGATGCGGCCAGTGCTCAAAAGGCTTTAAATTGTTTAACGACCTCTCTATACATCTTCGTAGTCATTTCAAGACTAAGAGCAGTGGTCCACGTGCCAAAAAAGCAGCTGTGACAAACTTGTTTATTGAACAGATGACCACAACTACAGACAAAATGCTAACTGAGAACACAGTGAGCAATGGTGGGGATAGAGCCGTTGCTCCCACAATTGGCACAGAAGGTAAACCACGAAAAGTCCACCAGTGTGAATACTGCAATGCGATATTTAAAAGAAAACACCTTCTGACCACCCACCGGAGAATTCATACTGGTGACCGACCATTCAAGTGCAGCTATTGCACAAAAGACTTCAGCCGCTACTATGCAATGGTTGCTCATGAGAGGTTGCACACAGGTGACCGCCCATACAAGTGTCCTCACTGTGATAAGTCTTTCACAGTGTCCAGCCATCTTAATGTCCACCATAAGCTAAAACATGTTAACCTCCGTCCTCACAAATGTGAACTTTGTGAGAAGGCCTATCGTAGCCCTGGAGAATTGCGTATTCATATGCGTTCACACACTGGTGACAGGCCTTTCTCTTGTGAAATGTGTGGGAAGCGCTATGCAACGCAGTGCTCCCTGACCATCCACAAAAAGACTCACTCACCAGATAAAAAGCCCTATGTATGTGAATTGTGTGGCCTGTCCTACAAGCAACCAAGTAGTCTTGGTGTTCATGTGCGGACATCTCACAGTGGCGATAAAGAAAAGAGGTATCAGTGTGAGTTTTGCCAGAAGGGGTTTCACATTGCTGGTAGCCTGCTTCGCCACCGGCGCATTCATACAGATGAAAGGCCTTATGCATGTGACCAGTGTGAAAAATCTTTCCGAGAGTCTTCAGCCCTCAAGGCTCACAAACGGCGCCAACACTTGGGTGACCGACCTTATGCTTGTGATTGTTGCAAAAAATCCTTCTGTACTCCCACAGACCTTGCTCGTCACAAGAAGACCCACAAAGGTCTTATGGTACTGTCCTCATTGGCAGCCAGCATTGCTGAAAGTGAAATAAAAGTTTCCAAACCAGGCACCAAAATTCAGAATGAACCTCCACCTGTGTCAGTTATGGTGCCTGTCTCCATCTCTCCTACTGTTGCCCCTACTACTCTTGAAGAAATGTATGCAACTCATCATGCACAAGCAACTGCAGAAATTCCTCTGCCTCAAGAAATCACTTTACCCCAGGAAGTGTCCATCTCAAGAGAAGTGACTGTTTCCCATGAGGTGCCTTTGCCCCAGGACATTACTGACGTGGCTCATGAAGTTCCCTTAGCCCATGAAGTTCAGCTTACACAGGATGTGACTCTCTCCCAACCGTCCATTCCCTTGACCAATGACTCTATGGTTGCAGCAGCTGTTGTTGTAGCTGAACCACAACCATCTGTGATCTCCTCAGCCATTGGACCTGTTACATTCACATTACCTGTTCCTTCCATCCATCAGACTGTAAACCTTGATCAACCTGTCACTTTGCCCAGTGAGGTTGCTCTTCACTTACCCCCTCAAATGTCTGTGACTCTGTCCACAGCAAACTCTTCTCCTGAACCTGTGTCCCCCACATCCCAGTCTGTCACACTCCCTCAAGTTGTCCAGTCTCTTACATAACACAACTGGGCTGGGTTGAATCAAACTATTGTATTTGAGCTCAACAAATAAAGTCTTATAATTTATCCTTTTCTTAATTAAACTTTATAATTTTATTTCATATTTTGAAGTTTATTGCAGTGTCTGTCCATTGAATTCTCTGGAGATGTGGAGAGAAATGCATGCATCTCTGTTAAATCTGCAGATTCGTAAATGTTAATAATTATTGCCATTATCTTTTTTTTAAAAGTAGAAACAAAATTTTCTTGATGCATAAAAACTAATATTGATCCATGTCCATCTTCAGGAAATGATAATAAATGAAACAGATTCAGGTAAACTGAAACCTGCTTACTGACATTGAGGTGCAACTTTTCAAAAATATTTATTTGTTAGTGAACCCTTTTTGTAAATAATAGAACATCTTTTTATTTTTTTTACTTTTGTTACTTAGTTTCTTTTACAATAAAAAGTAGATTTTTGCTCCACTAATAAAAATCCAAATTAGTTTCTATCAGTATAAACAAGCATTTCAGAAAATTTTGTTATTTGAATATTATTATACTGAAAACAAAAACTATATTAGATTTTAATGACATTGGTAGCCTTTATGGATTTACAGGAAATAAATATGAACATCATAGAAGCCAAAATGCAAAATAACTGAAAAGATATAGGAACATGTCAATTTTCAAAATATTAATTTGATGCCATCTTTCATTATAAAAACAGATTCAAGTGTGTAATCAAAGCAAATTGGATATTTTCTACTTGATATTTGCAGTGATGTTAATATCTTTACCAATGTTTATGACTATAATTATCTTTGGTCCATAGAGTACACATAATCTTAATCAGTTCAATAATTAGATTTACCACAAGAGGGTATTTTAGAAATATTTAGATAGCCTTTTATTTGATGTTCAGAATTTTCTTCTGGCTCACACTATTAATATGTAAAGAATTATTCAAAACTTTTAAAATATTTAAAAGACCTGTTGTGATCACACTTATATTTCCTTTTTGAATATAGTACATCAATAATTTGGTTTCACAGTTTTTTGTTTTCAGATATGTTTATCAATGTTGTCTTTGGCCCTAAATTATGGGTAAATGAAAATCTGATAAGATTATAAGGAATCTTTTCTAAAATTAATTTTTGCACTACTGGGAAAAGTGATCTTTAAAAATATTTTTTTTATTATACATGCCTTTATTATTGATAAAGTTGAAAGTATAAAGACTTTATAGGCTTCAATGATTTCAATGTGAGAGAGGCTTTAATATTAATTCAAATAAGACATTTCTGTTTTTTAACTGTATCATAAATTGTCTTTTTAATCAAATTTGACTTATTGAATAAAAAAGACTTAAGTTTTCTATGAACATTTTGTTGCATGAAGTTGTTACTAGATTTAGAACAAGGAAACTACTCTTTCTATGAAAAGTTGCAAAAAGGTTTATAAATGTATGTTTGTAAAATAAACAGAAAACTAATAAATTATACTGATAGGATTCAAAACTTATTACACAAATCACAGGATACTCAACTAATGAAATGTTTGCAAAAATTCATTATTAAGTTATTACTGCCTATTGTTCCAAAAATGGGTTATAGGTAGAAACTTACAATTAATACTGGATTTTACAGTGAGTATTAATGTGTAATGGCTTACAAGCCCAGAAAACTAATCTCTGTACTATGGTGTGATAGATTTAACTAATTAAAAGGCATTAAGTTTTTGTATTATTATTATTATTATTATGTCAATTGTTTCTCTTTAGTAATGTATAATTGATTCAATGCATAACTTTCTAAGCTTTTGATTATAAAATAAATGACCATTTGCCCCTTCATTTTAGTTATACAAAGAAGGAATTTCTAAGCAGAAACCGTTCACCCTGATTCAAAGTTTGTTTTCCTTCCCTTTCATGCATGTGTAATAAATATTTTTGATATTATATCAGTCAATGGGTTAACATTAATTGAGAGCTGGGAAGATAAGTTTTAACTACTTAGGATATTTTGTTGCTTACAGGTGGAATTCTTTTAGCAAAAATTTCACCCCTCCCCCCTCCCAATTTACTAAATCATATCGATGTCAATGTGTGATGTTATATTAAGGAATTAAAGATAAACATATTTTGGATATTTGTAGGTCATCAACATTTGATTAAAAGACAAGGTGTACATAATTGTTTAATTATACATTCACAATGCCTTCAGTTTGAGGTCATTTTTCTTAGCAAAAGTTAATGGAAAAAACAGTTGTTACATTATCATTAGTGATATATTGTTTTGTTAATATTTTATTTGCTACTGATGTTCTCTGCCTTTCCATCTTAACAAACAATTAGGTACTAAACAGAAAATGTTCACTTAATATAAAACTCGTATGTACATTATTTATTTTATTCTATATTCAAACTATTGTCCTCATCTTTGTTGTTGTTAAAGACCAGAAACCACTTTTTTCTTTGTTAAAACAAAAGGATACAATATATGTAAGTACTGTTTAAATACTTTGTCATACACTTGGTTATTTATCAAGATCAAAGACCTTCAAATTTAAGAACAAAAACAAAACTGAATGTTGTTTTGTCATTTTTAAATTCACTATTGTAGTTTGTGTGTGTATTATAACCTAACAGACAGCACCTCTCCGTTGTACTATCAGAATTGGGTCAGAGGTTACCTCTGATGCCCTTGAGAAAAAATTTTCCTTTTACTGGCACATACATATTAAACCTGGCCTTGCCTTCTATATTTTTAAAATTGTTTTTTTCATTATCAGCAATAGACTTTGCCATTTTTTCTTTTAAATGGCTTTTGTTAGCAACTTACCCCTTACGTATGTTTTATGAATTTCAGTTTACAATATTTAGATCTCCTCATAATAATTTTTAATGGATGATATTGTGTTACTCCAATATTCCAAGTGGGGAGGGGCTTACCTTAAAAATCCACATTTTAATTTTTTTTTTTACAACAAAACAAACTGAACCAATCAATCAACTCAACATTGCCAACTGTTGTGAAGCATTTTGCTACTAACCTTCTGTCTCAGTCAAACATCTGCTATGAACAATCAATTTATATGCTGCTTTTTCAACACACATACACATAATGAGAGTAGATGAATTGTTATCCAGATGCAAACTGGTACTGCATTTTATGCTGCATATGTGATACACATCTTTGTGCCATGAAAGCTGGAAGTCATTTTGTGTGGGGAATGAAATTATATCTCAACAGCACCCTAAAATTGGTGTTAAAGTCCAATTATTCATTTTTTAAACCAATCAGAGAGGTTTGCCTTTCCTTAAAAAACCCTCCTTGCTTCATCAGGTGTGATGACAACAGTCAGTGGGGTGATTCTATCCACCCCCCATTGTTTCCATTTCTTGTACACATTAATATTCTACACAATTCCATGTGAAGAATGAGCAGATGCATTGTGATAGTCATGACAATGCAATGGTTACATTACACAAATTTATTCAATGGAATCTCACTGATGACTGAATAATCCTATGGAATAGTGTCTATTTATGCATGTGCAGTAAAGTTCCCTCTTTACTGACATTGATGTACAGATGGACCACAATGTATACATGAAGGAAAGTGAGAAATTAAAGAAGTACAAGGACTCACCTGGCAGCTAAGAAAACTATAAAATATGAAGCTTAGAATCATGTCCAGCTTGTGGCCATATAGTGTTAAAACACTGATTCCCATATGATCACTGGTTAAGCAACATTGAGCCTAGTTAATACCCAGATGGGTGATACCAGGTGCTGTAATCTTGGATGTGTGGGTGGTGTAATTGGAATTGTTAATTGGAAAGCCAAGTTCCAATTTCAGTTGGGTTCATTATATTCACTTATGTGCAAATACTCTTGGGAAAGGGGATATGAATCCACCTCTTCTCACCCAGTTGTGGGTTAATTAGTAAGACTTGTATCACTAAAATCATTATCTCAAAAAATATTTTCTTGCTTTAAGTGAACTTCAAGGTGTAAGTAAGCCATAGATAGCCAATCAATCATGTCCATAACGGTAGGTGCACTTTGAACTGAGCCAAAAGCACTCGATGAATTGGACATGAAAGTTTGAAAATGTACAAACCATGGTATAGCTGGGCTCTGCAAGGATACTGAGAAAGGTTGTAGAGATTTGAGGGAACTCACATTCACCCACTCTTCAGCAATGACTACCACAACATCTGTTATGAACATAAATAAAAAATAAATATCAACAGACAATATTTGTACCAATCACAATAAAAGTAAAGGAAGCAAACCACTCTTCTCACATACCTATTAGATACATCATTTCCAATGAAGCAAAACCTTACCTTAATTTATTTCTTTTTGCAAAAATATAATGAAATTTAAAACCTGTCAAATAGAGTCAAGGAAAAGAGATAAAATTCCTTTACAAAATGTTTGTAACAATGGATTAAATATATGCATAATATAAACAACTTGTAACTTTTGAACACTGGTAACAACTCTTTCTTTATTGAATAAACACTTTCCTATCTATATTTCTTACAAAAATAATACTTCATATAATTTCACCTAACCAGTAAATTATCTTTGTTTTACATGTGCTATCAATTATATGTGTATATTTGTGTTATATATATATATATATATATATATATATATGTATGTATATATACTGGGCGTAACAGCAAAATTGTCTTCTACAAAATGTAAAATGTTTAATATCTAAAATACCACTAAACTAATTGAGTTCCTTTTTTCAGGTTCTCAGATAAGACATTTAGCCATCTTGACACTATTTGTCATAAGAAACACTGAAAAACCCTTTGAGTTATTCAGCTAGAAAGAGAACAGGTTAAAATTGTTTTGTGTCAGCCCCACTGTCTTCTCAACTGAGTAATGGTGAGAGGAAAAATCTTCAGGCCATTAATAATGGTACCAACATTCATACTCTGGCTTCCATTTCCAAAGTCCATTCAGGAACCATCAAGAAAATGGTGAATAGGTTTTAAAAAGAGGGAACAGTAGAGAGGAAAAGTGGATCAAGTGATCACAACAGAAAGAGGGATCAGTATTTCAACTTAGAACTAAAGAGATCAATTAGTAAAGATCCAATTCAATCCATAAGGTGTTTGGCACATGAGGGAGGAGTTTCACCCCTGACAGTCAAAAGAGCAGTGAAAAAGACTTGAAAAGAAAATGAAATTGTATGTGATACCTGTGAGGCACCTTCTTACTCCAGGATAGAAAGAAGGTTAGGGCAAAGCTCATCGTGAAGTTGGAAAATGATCCTGGAATATATATATATATATATATATATATATATATATATATATATATATATATATATATATGAACTTTATTTCAATCCTTCATGAGCTGCTGATACTTATCTATGATTAATTAGTGCTAAACATGTCATTTTCGTTTATGATTGATTTCATTACAATTCTTCTGTTAAGCTTGGAGAATAATTATACATTCTTATTGCTCAAAGTAGAGTCCAATAGTGCTATAGAGACCTCAGAGAATTCCAGTAAGCTATCTTTAATCATTTCTAAGATATAATGATTCAAATTCTAACAATTGTACAATTTTGCTGTTATACCCAGTATATATATATATAGTGATTTTGACATGTTTTTGGTGTAATATCCTAATATAAATTATATATATATATGTGCAAGTTTCATTGAAAATGATGGACAAGTTGCTGTGGTTACGTTTTTTTTTTTATAATTTCTTGTCTTCATATAATTTTTTTCTTTTCAGCTTTAAATTATATAAAAATTATCCAAATGTTTTTCAATTGCTTTTGGCTATACTTTTAGCTATTATCAAGGATGAATTTTATTTTAAAGTTATTGTCAATATATGAAGTGTAGCTGTTATCAAAATATAATTTGTAAAGAACAAGATTTTATTAGTGACAATTTATACCTTTTTTTAATTGTGATTCGAAAATTTCAATGACTTTTTTCATAATATAGCGCAGCATAATATTGTTTGTGAATGGTGTTTAAAAGAAATTTTGACAAGTCAGTATCAAAGGCAAGAGATTTTATTAAAATCGTTTAACTACAAAAAGTAATTTCAGATTAGATCACTCCCTGTTTTTCTATGGTATGTATGAATTTAAAGGCATGCTGGTTTCTGTGTTTAGTTCTTCGTGGAATATTTAAGTATGCAATGAAATCACTATATATAAATTTTATCTGCTGTTATTGATTAGCATGCAGTTCATTTTGGACATTAGGCAAGTAAATCTTTTTTCTGTACAAAAAACTTAGAGTTGTCTCCCTTGCATAGTTATCAGCCATTTTTCGGACGTCCGTCCATTTCTGACTTACGTAAAAATGTTTTAGTGAGGTTTACGCCTAACTTGATTAGATACGACAATTTGCAACTAACGTACGTAAACTTGATTTTATCCTTCATTTATGTCTCTTTAAGTATTTTTTTTAGCTAAATTTTGGTGAAATCACTGCACCAATTCCCAAGGTTACCAAACCAATTCCTTGTTTTTTTTACCGACTGCCTATTTTTGCTTTTTTATTTTTCCTTTCTTTCAGACTTTTTCAATAACATTTTTATTTCAGGTTTGTTAAAACATTGTTTTATGCTTTCTTAGAATTAATTAATTCAGAAGTTAGTAATTAATTCAATCTATTTTTACAATATAAAAGTAAGTGAAATTTATTAGCATAAGAAATAATGAAACTATTTATTTATTTACTTATGGACAGTGACAGTGACTCTCTAGCTAGAATCAACAAAAAATATCTTTGGTCGGTGCTCTATCTCGAATTAAACTAAAGTAAATCTATAAGTTAGTGTTACTTACACACACACACTCACTGTAGTTCGTAGTATTGATTGGTAATACTAAATAATTATATTTTAATTTTAACATGTGGACGGACGCTTATGCCTCTTACGTACCATTACAAAGAAAACCGTTTCACGTGTTTTTGTCATCAAGGCAAAAGTTCTGTAGCACGATTCATGTACAATATCTTCCTGGTGATTACGCAAAATTCAAAACAATTACGTTTTTGACCTCCGACGAGTTATTCCTGCTTTATCTCTGCTTGGACTTGAGATTTAACTCGTCCAAGTCAGAGATAATAAACTTGAATACTGCAGATGATTTCGAGAGTGCTATCCGGGAAACTCATCCTTGAGGATATTAATTAAAAAATAACACCTAAGGAGGAATTACATATTCTTGGTTCTCCAGTCTTTCCAGCCATTCGAGAGTATTTGGATACTAAGCATGTCATTCTAAGAAGAATGACTGAGAAATTGCAACTAATTGATGCACAACACCCAGCCCTCTTCCTCTTGAAGAACAGTTTTTCGCTACCGAGTTTCCTCTCTACACTCTCTGAAGTGCCATTTGCTACCTCGAACAGGATTTCTTAAATGAGATAGATAGATATATCACAGAAGAGATGTGCGGAGCTAATTTGCAACGTCAATTTCGACGACACAGGTTGGAGGCAGGCAAAGCTCCCTTTGAGTTTCAGAGGCCTGGGCCTTTGATCAGCGGCAGACTTGGCCCTTCCAACATCACTTTCGTCCAGTCACGAATTAATTGATGAGATACTCGGTGGTTCGTCTCAGTGTTTCTCAGGTAGTTCTTTTGAACAAGCTTGCAGCGTCTGGACTCAAGAATTACTTTCTCTCCCACTAGACACATCAAAACAAAAAATCTGGGATAAAATAAAATGCGAGGCCAATTTTTCTAATTTGAGGCTCTCTGTGGATCAGCATCGCCTCGCCTGTCTACCATCTGCTTCACAACCGAGTAGTGGGGCCTGGCTCAACGCAGTGCCTTCTTCATCTACCGGTACTCTTCTAGATGATGAGTGCACTCGAGTCGGAGTCGGGATCCGTCTTGGACTCAAATTATGTGAGCGTCACAGATGCAGATGTGGAGCTTCCATCGATAAGTTTGGTTTGTTGCATCCTCTCTCCTGTCGTCGTAGTGCCGGCCGCTTTCCACGGCATGCTGCCATTAACGACATAAAGAGGTTTGGATGCAGCTGGGTTCCCTTCCCAAATCGAACCTGTAGGCCTCGACCGCGGTGATGGAAAGAGGCCGGATTTCATTACCATTTTCCCTTTTAAAATGGGGAAGTCATTGATTTGGGATTCGACCTGTGCGGATACATTTTCGGTCGGTAATTTGATCAGTTCCGCGGTTCAGCCAGGATCCGTCGCCCGGGACGCAGAGATGAAAAAAATAGTTAAATATTCTTCTCTTGCTGATAGATTTTTTTTTACTCCTGTGGCAGTGGAGACTTCAGGGCCCTCGTTCGATGGCGTTCCTTCGGAGGATTGGCGCGATTGCGTCTCGATTAAGGGGCAAGCCTCGCGAAACAGAGTAGCTCTTGCAGCGTGTCTCACTGGCGATGCTTCGAGGTAATGCTTTCTTCATCATTGCAGCTGGCAGAGGTTAGAAAAAATTGTTTATATTGTTACGTTGTTCTGGAATTGTCATCGGTGGTCAACTGTAATTGTTTTGTTTCAATAAATTTTAATTTCTTCATACTTCTCAAAAAAAAAAAAAAATTACGTTTGTTCAAATTGGAAGATGATTTTGGAACAATAAAATTGATTTATATTGGCTACGTACGTCAGAATGGTTCATAAAAGTTTATATATTCAAAAGTCAAAAACTCAAATTTTATTTTATTTTTATTATTTTTTCCTTTTTTTTTGGTGGTGGGAGGGGGGGTAGAATCTCCGCGGGTTTATATAAATCCGAGATTTTAAAAATTCAATAATCAATTAATAATAATATTAATAAACATAAATTTTATATCATGAATATTATTACTTGAATTTTTATTAAAATAATAAAAAAAAATTTTTTTTTTTTTTTTTTTTTTTGTTTATGTTACAGTTAATTTTCTATTTTTCTTCATTGTTTTTTTGATAACTCAAACTGTTATTAAACACAGAACCAGCAAAGCACTCAATAATTAACTCATCATGAACATAATGATGATTTCAATAAGAATCTGTAAATGAATACCAATCTTATTCTTACTGAAACAATTTTAAACAGCAATAAACCGAAACGGCAAACAAACGCATTCATTACCCTTACCTTGTACAAATAATGAATACTAGTGAAAAAAAAAAATAATAATTCTCCTAAAAGATAATTGTTGTTCTCAGAGATATTGCTGAAAAGACAGTCCACTCTATCTTGAACTAAAAAATAATCTTGTTCACATTAAGTATTAATTGATCCATTATTGCAAATAGAAATAACATTTTTAGCATTACCTGATTTTTTTATAGGCTCTCTAATCCTTTTTAAAACAACTTGTATACATTAAAAAAATACTTTTAAGTATAATATTTAAATTTTAACATTAAACTTGACATTTATTTTGGTAATTTTTAATCTTTGTTAATTTAGTTTGTTGGACTGAATTTACTGCAGCCACCATGCCTAAATATTATGAAGAAGAAGACAAAAGCTGGAAACGAGCTTGCTCAGGACTGCGTGAAGATTTGAAAGAATGCTTGGCTAATAGTGATTGCTGTGTTAAGGTACAAAGATTTTTAACATTGGAGATACAATTTTTGATGGGTGGGGAAAAATAAAATATTTACCCTGAATCCTACTTTTTTTTTTTTTTTTTTTCAAAATTTTGTAAGTCAAAATTGGGAATAATGCCAGAAAATATAGATATTATTTTTCAACCTAGTCTCTTTGTCACTTCTTCTCCATAGAATCACATAGATTAAAACCAGTAAAAATTTCAGATCAAAATTAAACTGATAACTGTGCCAGTCTGCAGACTTATTGATCTACCATTTATATATGATTTATTCCTTATGATGAGATAAAAATGTAACTCCAAAAATCATACCTGTAGATCTGAGGATCTATATTTGTTTAGTAAACAAAATTCATGAGTAAATGTTAGTTTTTATTTGCATCATCCATAAAACCTGATAATTATGATTTAAATTAGTTATAGACAGACTAATGTCCCTGTCTTTGTTGTTATTATCACAATATTTCAGTCATTGTGCCCTCCAGCCTTCTCCAGAAGTCTGTCAATCTGGGTAAACTTCAGGGAATTTTGAATTGAGCCTTTTATTTTATGTAATCGATGGAGTTAGATTGTATTCATTCCACTATGTCTAGGGATAACTCATCTTGTACTTTTTAGTACTATTCAGCTATTGTTCACCCTATTTTCCACTGAATCTGAATCTGTACTAACCAGCCTAGAAATTTAAATCACAATTACTATACCACTAAATTCATAAACCAATGCATCAATCCATTAAGCTCAGTGGAAAATTGGACAAGTGATAACTGAGCAATGCTAAAAACAAGATGATGTATCCTTAGATATAAACAGTGGAATGAGAACAATCAACCTTTGTAGATTGAATAAAGTGTTCAGTTTGAATTCCCTGAAGGCTAGCACAATTGACAAACACCTGAAAATGGTCAGAAGGCACAATGGTTAAAACATTGTGATTTTGGCAACAAAGATGGAGACATTAGTCTGAATGTAGTAAATAAAAACTCTTCACTTCAGAAATGATAATTGTCAAGGCTAATTGGAAAATATTTCTGAGATCAGAGGAAAGTTCAATAATAATAATAAAAATATCATACAATATTTTCTTACAAGTGATATTATCATCATTAATTTCTGTTTTCATTTGTTTCAGATTAAATGATTATAACAGTAAAATTTTATGATATAAGATGTAATTACATTTTGAATTTAAAAATATTTTCAAATCTTTAAAACTGCTTAGAATACCTATTTTATAAATAACCTAGTATTGTTAATACCTATTTTTAAAAAAAATGCAGTATCAGTTATAAGAGAATGAATTATTAAAATCTACTTCTTTTTAACAGTAACTCATATGATCTCAGAAGTAAGGAAATTGTAGCTCTTTGTATATATTTCAGGTACAAGAAAGCTTTTTATTGAAAGTTGATAAGGAAAAAATTTTTTTCAAAAAACACCTTTAACTTAAAAATTATAGACCCATTCTTCTATTTTTGTCTTCATTTATTCACTTATTTGTTCAATGTATTTTTTCAAATAAATATATTTCTTGAATAACTTTTTTTCCATAATCTCTTTCAATGAAAGGTTTTTCATGCTAAGAGTATGTACCAAGATAAACAATTTCTATAAATTTCAAAAGCCTGCTGCAATTACTATTAATTAGAATTACATTTGAATAAATTGATTTCGTATTTTTGACCAGAACTGTATTATCTTTAAAGAAAATGCATAAACCTTTTTTATTTAGATTTCTCTTTAAAATACGTTATAATTTGCCTTTTTTCTTTTTTTTTTTATTTTAAGGATGGCCTTACAATGAAAGAATGCCTGAGGCTGGGAAATCACCCATCTGTCCCATCAGAATGTATTGCTTTGAGAAACGCTTTTTTTGAATGTAAACGATCATTGCTTGATATGCGGACGCGGTTTCGTGGGCGAAAGGGAGATTGACTAATGCATTTTTTGTAGAATTATATATTAAATAAATAAATGAAGACACTCTGTTTTGCTTTTTGACTCTTTAAAAACAAATTACTTTCATAATTACTTCCCTTGGATTGGATAATATTTTCAAATTGACGATCATGATAACGGTTCATTAGAAGACTCAAGTCAAGCTTTTACGCTTCGCTTGATGAGTATTCAATATTCCTGTCAGTCAGTTTGCCATAATTTTCCCGGTTTTCAATGAACAATATACAAATTGCTAAAACAAATCTTCGGTTAAAAGTCGCCAATTTCTTTTGTTTGCTGTCAGAAATAATTATTTAAGTGCAAGAAAATCACTGAAGACAGTATAAGCAAAACTTTGCTTATATAGCAAGTTCATATTCAAATTTCTGCTAAATACCACTGATTAATGTTCAATTTTTCTTCCACAATTGCCAGAATTTGCTATGCCATTATGCATATAAGAAGGAATCAAGGTTTTGCCATATTTTTTTAATGAATCCTGTTCATAATGTGTTAAAATTGTTATACCCAATACATGGCTTGAGAGCTGCTCAAGATAGAAAAATACTGAACAAGGTGTGTGATATAAATGAAAGAGGAAGTGGTAGAAAGTGAGAGTTATGAGAATAAGGATAGATAACAATTTACCCTGGACTTGAAAAGGTTAAGATTGTAGTGTTCACTACAGTTGGTTCCACAAAGTAGCAGTTCTTGGGTTGGGGGAGGGCTGTCTGAGTGAAACTTTCTCCTCACATTTTGAATATGGTAAAAATGAGCATGATTTGGCCCCATGGAAATATGATGTATTCTAGCTGTAAAGGTCTGAACTGGTGAAAGTAAAGAATGGAGTTCATCTGAACATTTACCATGGAAATTGCAATAGGCTTACAACATTGTGTCTGTGGGAAAGAGACTGTAGAGTGGAGAATAAGTCTCTCTCCACAAGACTGCAAGTAATTTTAAACTCTTATCAATGCTAAAAAGTGAGGATTGAGCAGCTCCAGTCTAAATATAGCAGCAATGCTCTATTTTTGATCTAAAAAAAAATAAAGATAAAACCTAGCAGAAGGTGTCAGATACTTCCTGGAGCAATAGAATATGTTGACCATTTTTCCAGCGTTCTTCCACTTAAGCTCTGGATTCAACTTTAGACCCAATAGACATTCAAAGCATGAAGCATTGTTGAGAATGCAACCAATCATTATGACTGACGAAAACTTGGAATCTAATTGGTGAAGATGAAACAGAACTTTTTTTATAAAAGGTCATTTAACTTAGAGCAAAGAATTAACAATATTCTATCTACATGATAAATATAAGTGGGGAACAAAATGCTAAAAATGAACTTCTAGTGTTTCTTTTTTTTTATTTGCTTTTTTAATTTATACTTAATTTCATTTCACAAAATAAATAATCCTTGTGATTTTGTATGAATGAAAATCAACAGCTTCAATTGTTTTTATTTCTATCCAGAAAGAACTAAATATAAGAGAAACTTCAAACTGCAAATGCTACTTGATGTACATACAATATTACTGTTTTTCTACAGTAGCATTAATATAATTATGAAGGAATTTTTCATTGTGAAGATGTTACGTCACGAACCGATTTCATTTTCTTAAGTAATTTGTAAAGTACATAGTAGAAGTCTTTCCATGTAAATTGTTAGTATTAATAACAACCACTAATGAAATAATGCTACAAGTTTGTTAGATGCACACACTTGCAATACACTCAGTTTTTAATCTATATCCCAATATTCTTGTCTATATCTACTTACATAACTGAATTAAGAGGCTTATGGCCATATCACATTGAAACAGTGGCTCTCATATTATCACCAAAGTTAAGCCTGGTAAATACCTAGATGGGTGACCACTTGGAAATAACATGTGTTGCAAATTTGTCAATATGGATAGTGCAATAGCAACTTGGAGATCCAAGTTCCAATTCAAGTTAGGTTCCTTATATACACTTATGGACAAATACCTTTGGGAAAAGGTATGAATCCACAACTTCTCCCTACCCCCACCAGCTATGAGCTAATTAGTAGGATTTGTATCAATAAATCATTATTATCTAAAAAAAATAATTATATATTCTTGCTTTAAATAACCTGCAAAAGGTTGATAAGCTGTAAAAAAAAAACAAATCAATCTGAACTAAGAATAACTTTAGGTCTAAATCAATGGGAAAATACAAGTAAAAGATTGGTTCTGTAACATAAAAGACATGGAAAACTACATTCACAGAACTGGATATTAAAGATGTATACCTATCCATCATTGAATCTATATTAGGTAAGCAGAAGAATACACGAAAGTCATAATAGACCAACCAAAAATTATAAAGCAGTCATAGATCACTTCTATTTGACAATAAAACAGCATAGTTGAAAAAAAGGAAGAGAAAAAACATTTGACATAAGCATGAGAAGGCATGATGGAATGGAAATCTGGAAACTGATCAGAATCCTACCTACACCATCTGTGATTATAAACAAGATATAAGATTGATAAGCTCATAATCCTAACAAACTATTCTAAAAAATAAAATCAGAAAAGAAAATATAAACATTTTCAAAGTAATAGGTTTTGAACTTAAGATTGAAACAAACTGTTGAGTTACCTCCTAATTTTTGAAACTGCTCCTAGGAGACGTTCTCAGGACTATAAATATTCTGCAATATTTTTCTCACTGTCTTCTCACTTTATCCACTTATTTGTCAACATGTAACTTCTCATGGAAAATGCATTCCCTTTGGGAAATGCATGAACAATATTCACACACACACATCATGTATGTACACACATACACTTACTTTACATCCTTTGGACCAAAAAGATTTTCACATTCTTATGTTACATCATTTTCTTTGTCACTTTTAAATCTTTCTTGTTGTTTCTTTTCATTTATTTGCGTGTACTCACATCCCAAGTTTGACATGTTTGTTGTGGGTATTTCAGGAGACACACATGTTTAGTTTATATTTCAATGCATACACCATAGCAAACCCAAAAAGAGAGACATTTTAGACACAACTTTAAAATCTCTACATAGGTATATATCTACCATACAGAAAACAAAACAACTCATTTTATATACACACTTAATCAACATAAAGAGATTATTTAACAGCTCATCATAAAGAATTTCAATAATGCAAAAGACAAGTATGAAATAGCACCAAAAGCCCTTTTTGTGTCCCAGAAATTTTAAATGTATCTTTCTGATTCTAAATACTTTATTCTTTTTATTCCTATTTTGCATAAAATTCCCCATTGCTCACATGTTCTGTTCATGGCATTCTCAGTATCCTTCTGTAGAACCACAATTCTGTTTCTGTTGCTCCAAGTCTCTCCTTCCTCTGGGAGAAAATTGTTTTCAAAGATGAAGAGGAGATACATCATAAAACAAAAATGCAACAGCAAATCACCAGTATGATGAAAACACTCACCTATAATTGCAGATCAAAGTATGAATACCCTCTAAACAGTAATTGACTACAAAATAATATAATATATATGAAGCTAAGAAAAAACCCCAAAAGAAACCTATAAATATATATATATATATATAGGAATAAAAAAAGGTCTATGGAAATGATAAAAATTTTCTTTCTTCTTTTTTCATACCTCATTCTCTGACGAAGCTTTAATAAATGTGAAACAGAGATTGATAAACATTTCCTATTTGTTCTTTATGTTATCATACATATTATTATTATTGTTGTTGAAATATAACAATATATATTATTGTTGTTGATGTTGCTTCAAATTTGTTATACTTTATCAGGGAAGAGTGCTCAATGTTGGAGATAAAACATTTACAGTGTGGACAAAGGAGTCAACACTTCATGATGAAAGTTAGTTTCACACTTTTTAATGTCAATTATCATTTATTAGAATTTAACTTGAGAACCACGACTACTACAAGATCATGTTCTAGCCTTTCTTCTAATCCTTACCCCACCCTTTTTCCCCTGCTTTCAAATCCGGCTCCCAAAGCCTTGATTCTTATCAGAGATTAGAATATATTTTTCTGATTAACGAGAGAACTGGAAAATATCAAAGGAGTTTGAACATCATTATCCTGTCTTTGGTGCCATGAAGTCTCGGGGTAACGCTCACAACTTGTTAAACCCTTGCTTTCATAAAGCACCTCGCGAAACCTTGATTCTTATCAGAGATAATATATTTTCTATCAAATGAAATGGACAGGAAATTTGTATAGCAATTTTAGAGGGAAAAGTCCCTGATATTTTCTGAGCCTCCTTATCCTCATAAATACGGATAATTTACGCCTGTTTGGCAGTGAGTATTCTACCACCATCCGTGAGGTGAAAAACAGAAAGGCTGTCATCTTCAAGAAAAAACTACCTACTATAGGCAGTTGAGAAAGAACATGGGCCCACTAAAAACGAATTGAGACGCACCAAGAACATATCTGTAGCCGGCCTACTAACTCACTCAACTACAAAAACAAAATTTGTACTATTTTCCTACTCTGCAAGAACTGTGAAGAAAACTGAGTGTTTTTTTTTTTTTAACTCTTAACAACAATATACTCGCTTAAAGAACTTTTAGGCACTCAGAAAAATATTTTTGAGCAAGCCTTTTTTTTATGAACATTTTTTCTTAAAGTTAACGTAATTTTCTCCTCCCTTTCTTTCTCTCGTATTTGTGTTTGTTTCACTCAGTTTATCTCTTTTACCCTTTTTTTGTACATATAAATAAATATTTTCTTCTTTTATTGTTACACACTATGCAGGAGTTTGAGTCTTTCTTTATTTTTCCGCCTAAAAGAGAGAATTTGTCCACTCTCTAAAATAAATCTTTCAAGCCGTATTGCTGTTTTTATTCAATTTTGAGCTTTCGATGTATTTTTAACTTTTTACTTAGCTTATTTTAAAACAGAGCTCACTGCTCGTTTCTGAGTACCAGTACATCTGCTTCAACGTGTGTTGTGTTGGTAGATGTGTATACGAGTGAGTGAGTATTGAAACTTTTTTGACCCAGCTAACTTCCTAAAATTAATATAGTTCAATGAGAAAAAATCAGAATGTTTAATTTTGGGAAGGGGATCGGATCATGAACCTTTAAGTACCCGCACGTAGTAAGTAGCGTACAAAGATTTGTAGCGGATCCCACGGAGGGGGGCGATATGAAACAATGGCCCGAGCGTCACCCTATCGTAGATGAGGTTACAAGAGGCCCGCTAACGTTTTTGAATTAAACAAAGACGTGAAATCTGACAAGATGAAACAAAATGGAAAACAGAACGAGTATGTATGAATACTAAGTTTATTTACAAAGCAGAAGCCGTAGGTTAGATTGGTAATAGAAAGGTGGTCGGACTGGTTATGTCGCTGGTTGGAAGTTAAGATGCAGACGTTCCGGTCGTGTCGAAGTGTCCTGATCTCTTCCGTTTAGGGAGCGGCCGCGACAAATTTAGAATTGACAGTGGTGGGACGATGATGCCGTTTTACATGGCAACCTGTTGTTATTTACTAAGCTTAGCTTAGTTTTGATATAAGGTCACAAATATGGAGCACCCAGTGAGAGATAAACTCATTACAAAAGATCTATATGTCCAGCTTCCTGACCATTTTTTACACACTAACAGATTTAATTTTTAACGTTACCTGTTGGAATGTTGACGGAAGTTTCACCGAAATATTGCTTTTTCTAATGATAATTTTCATTTATAGTTAAAATTTCTAATCATGATTTATTTTATTTTATAATAACTAGATAAATGAATATTTATTTAATTTATTCTTAATCGATACCAGGATGTTGCATTTTTAATTTTAATATTAAAAAAAATATTATTTTCGTTTATTTTGTATTTCAGTTTGGTTTCGTGTTTTCTATGCAGCCGTTTCGGTTCTCATCTAATATGGCCGTCTGTGGAATACCGGGTATCACCAACAAAACATTCTTTTTTAGTTTATCGCAGAAAACTTTCAGGTAAATTATATCAGTGCTTAAATGTTTATTTTTAGTAAAGTACATAACTTGTATTGTAAACGATTTTTTTAGTAACATAACACTTTGAGAAATTTATTTTAATTAAAATTAACAAACTGAAAAATTTATTTTTTTTTTTATTTATTCTTCATGAGTTGATTAATTTTTAAGATCATCTTCTTACCAGTCGGTTCAGTTTCTATCTTGCTAATTTTCAAGTATTGGGCGATTTTTTTTCATCCCATTACACATTTCAGCTTTAATTTAAATTTAAGAAGCTAATTTAAAAATAAAAAAAAACTACGATGGATGAGTTCTACAATGCACTGCAACCACAAATAATCATTTTTTCCATAATTGTTTACTATCGATTAAGCACTTCAAATTACAATATTTAAATAATTTTTTCTTTTTAATTTTAAGAAATCATGTGGTATGTGCATATTTTATTTTCGCTAAGGGATATCATTTTTTAATGAATTTTTTTAACAAATTGAACCCCACTATTAACATTTTAAATAAAAGAAATTTGGGGGAATATTTGTGTTTTTAGTGTACTTCTAAATAGTAGTAGGAAAAAATATTGAGAAAAATGATTACTTCAGGTCGCAGTGCAAAGAATCCAGGTAAACTAAAGAAAAAAAAACCGGCAATGTTAGCACTGTTTCTGCAGCTTTCTTTCTTTTTTTTTAAATAACTTTTAGACATTTTTTAGCCCTAAATAAATAGTATGAAGAGAGCGTAAATAGTGGAAAACTCGGTCGGGTGTTGTGGATCAACAATACGTGGATTTAGTGAAAAATAATTTGTACGCCTCCTATGGAAATTATGATATCTAATAAGCGTGGTCCATAAATTTGCAGCAAATATCCATTGTACCAAACATGTTACTCGCAAAAAAAGCAAGTCGTGACTTTTTCTGTGCTTTTATTACCAGCCACTCCACTTTTAACACTAATTTATATTTCTATGTCATGTTATGAAGTTTTTAAATTAAACTTTTTAAAAAAATGTAATAGTAGTAAAGTAGTACTTTTTGTGTGTAAACACTAAACAGAAACTGTAAGTAAAATCTTAAAAATAGTTACGGTTTTTGCGGAACTCAAATTGCTTTTTCACTGTTTTCTTTTCTAATAGACGAATGTTTTTTATCATTTTGTTTATATCCCAAATAACAAATGAGTTAACCATACGGTTCAACAACATGATCCTAGCACGCAGAAATAAATGAAATGAACCATAATTTAATTTTAATCCACCAAATGTTTTTAAAACAAAATTTAAAAACAAGACATAGACATTGTTTGAGAAAGAACACTTTTTTAACCCACCGAAAATGCCATCATTTGATGCTCACTGATACATTTCTGATTTCTCAATTTAAAAATTACGGGGCTATACACTTATTTTGCACTTCAAACATTGGTGGGCGCTATTAAATTTTATCCCTCCAAAACATCACATTTATTTTCCCTGCATTAAAATTTGCTTTATGACAATTTTGTGTATGTGTTATTGATCCAAATTTTCTTGCTCTTTTTTCCTTGACTATTATTGATTGAGGTTCATAATTGGGTCCCAATGTTTTGGACTTCTAAATCAAAAAGTCTTTTTTGTGTTCCCTACCCTAATAAAAATTTTGTTGACAGTTTCTTGAGGGTCAAGATTTTGTATTTAGTTTAATAATGATTTTTTTGAGAATAAAAATGTTACTTGACTAGGATGATTAGATTTTTGTAGTGTTTTAAGCCCTTTTAAAAATAAAAAAACTAATAAGTTTTAATAAAATTGTTAGAAAATGGACAATTCAGGAATGCAGTGAAAAAAAATCAGATATACATTTTTAAATATACTTTTATCATGTGCTGGATAAAGCAGCTAGGGAAAATGAACTCTTGGATGTTTTTTTTTTTTTTTTTTTTAAAGAAATAGGTTATGAATTAAAGAAAATCAACTTAATGTCACAGTTCAGTGGGTGTTTATCTGTTCTAACATGTTTAATGTTGTTTGCAGAATTTTTTAATGAATATTAGTTTCTGAAATACATAATTTCAATATGAAAAGAGAACAATGATTAAATATATTTTCCAAAAATTATTCTTTGAGTCTCTTAAAGCAAAGAACTAGCACTAAAGATTTTGAAGTTTTTTTATTTAAGCTAAAACTTTTACATGCTAACATAAGAAGTATTTTGTTCCCATTCCATAAAAAAAAAACAATGTATGTAAGAGCTAAGAGGTAAGCCATTACAAGCTTTTTTTAAAATAGTTAAAAATATAAAACTTTAGGATATTTTTTCACTGAGTCTCATTATTACTTTTTTTTTTTTTTTTCATAAAGTATTTTTATGCATCATTGATGAATAATGAATATTTGTTATAAAAGTTGAATTCATTTTATTGGTTTATATAGTTATATTTTCTCTGCTTTCTTATTAATAAGAAATAATAATTGATTCCTAATATTAGGTATAATTAATTATCTAATTAATTGGATATCATTACCAAGTCCCTTACTTGTTTTTTTTTTTTTTTTTTTTTTTTTTTGAATAATTGTAGATTAGTAATAATTTAGGATTATAAGGAGAAGACATAAAGAACCAGATAGACTACTTAACAATCAATAAATGATTTATAAATGCAATCCTACATTCTAAAATATATCCGTTCCAAGTGCCAACTGGGAGTGATCGCCTCTCAATCTTATGCAAACGATGAATAAAATTATGGAAATTAAAGAAATCTAAACTTCATAGAAGAAGTTTGTATCCCAATGTGGAACACCTTAAGAGTAGTACTAGTGACATTGGTAAAAGACATCATTTAAAGAGAAAAAAAAAAAAAGAAGTGGTTAACAGAAGAAATTTTCAAATTAATGAAAATGTGGCAGCAGGTGATACTGAGGAATGGCAGAGAATATTGTATGTTTAGCAAAGACATTAAAAATAAATGCAGACAAAAGAATGGCTCAACAAAAAGTGTGCAGAGATAGAAATACTATGGAACACAGACGGCACAGCAGGTATATGTGAAAAGATAAAAGAAACGGCAGGATATATAAAGTTTAAAAAGGGGAGACTACAATAAGTAAAGAAAAGATATTACAAAGATGGACAAATACATTGGAGACCACTTCCATGACAAAACACATAAAAACCTGAAGTATTAAAGTCTTAGGTAAGATCAGCACTGGCCAAGATGAACAAAAACAAAACATTGGAGCCAGATAGAATTGTAATAAAGATGCTGTCAGATGGTTTGTTAAGATTACTGAAATAATAATTATATGAGAGGTGAAATATCAGGAGATATATACATTTCATAGATTGCACCAAAGTATTTCATCAGGTACAGCACAAAAACCTACTTGAAATGCTAGATAAGCTTGATTTATATGGGTAAATTCTTTGTGTAATTCATAACCTCTACTAGTAACCAGTAGCCTGCATGTGGATATAGAATAAGTTCAGTGAATGCATAAGAATAGAAAGAGGAGTAAGGCAAGGATGCATTTTCTCACCAGATTTATTTAATCTATACAATGAATTAATCTGAAAATAAATGAATGACTGTCAATGACAAAGGAAATACAAAAAAATCTTAGACAAGACTGTAATAGAACGCAAGAAGAATGGACTAACTGTAAGAAGATGGAATGCAAAAGAATCAGCCCAAGTTATGTTTTGGAGACATCAAAATCAAGCAGGTACAGAAGTTTAGCTATCTGGGTAGCAGAGGACAGAAAATGTTCCCCAGGGAGCTGGGAGAATCAAAGAGAATGTGTTTGTGCAAATGTATGGCAGAACAGGTGAAAGAGGGATGGTAAAAGGCCAAAAAGCAATCCTCCACCTGCCCTAATAACTCACCAGGGTCATAGGGGTACTTTAGTGCCTTGATCAACAAGAATCCTCCACTTGTGATCTGGTTGTTGGTGTGTGCCTGGGTTTAGGCAAAACCTTTGCCGGTTCATTCAGTGATGTTATCTGACCATCTTTGGGATCTCCTTGTATCATTACTTGTAATCTGGTTATGTAGCCATGCCACTTTGGATTTCTTTATGGTGGTCAGCACATTTTTATAGTCATTTATCTGATGACTCACTATTCTGTCTATCTTCAGTTGGTGTAAGAAATACCAAGCAAAGATCTGAAGTATCTCATCTCTGCAGCTTGGATCTGTTTTTGGAGTCCTATTCTTAGAGTACATAACTCACATGCAACAATCTTGTCATGCACTTAGAGCAATAAAAGACAGTTGTTTGTTGATACCATGATCATCCATATCTTGATGGGACATAGCACATAAAAGAAGAATACACACCTCTAGTCAGAAAGTTGCATGGTTGCTAAACCTTTACTTGGAATAGCTTCATCTGGAAAACAATAATGTATAATTCACAAGCATAATTAAACCATTTTGAGAAGTGGTGAGATAGAAAAGTACTAGGAAGAGTTAAAAAGTGAAACAGTTATGTCCTGACCCCAAAAAGAAGAGGTATTGAGCAAAATTTCATGGGGGAAAATTAGCTCAGGGGGAGGTGTTGTAATGGAATATCCCACACTCCCTATCATATATGTGGACTGACTATATCAGTAGATATATATAGTAAGCACAGGATATACCTGGTGGACTTGCTTCAGGAATTAATAGCCTGCTAACCAATTCCCTGTCTTTCAGTAGTGTATTCTCTTTTACAATAAGCCTCTCTTTCATCTATGCCTGTGTTGCTGTTCCTTTCACTTGAGTACTACCTTTGTCTGTTTGTAACCTCTTTAAGGATACAAGAAGGAACTGAGAAAATACACACTTTCCAATAATCTTATTTTTTTATGCAACATCCTTTTATGTCATTAATGCTATCAATTGGTCTTAACAGTTGTGTTTTATTTTTGATTGATTTCAGTTATTTTCCTGAAAGTTTGAATTTTATAAAATATTTTAACTTGAGTTGTTAGAAGTTTGCATTGTTGATAGAATTTATATTTTAAATACATTTTCTTTATGATTAAAAGATTCTGTGTTTTAAGCCACTTTAAAGCAAACTTTTGTCATTTTTAATTAGTTTTTTTTTCATTTATTTTATGCAAAATGTTATGTATTTTTGTATAACCTAGGGTATACATACAATTTTTTTAAAATTCTTTTTCTAATTATACAGATTTCATGATCTTTGCCTGTTTGGTGTTGCAACTTTCATTGCTCAGAAATTTGATTATTGATTCAAAGGTGGGATTTTCTTTTTAATTCAATGAAATTGATTATTTTTAGCATAATTTTATAATTAAAATATTAAATTGATTAAGTTAATTAAAACTTGATATATAATAAAAATGATATCAAAATTTAATGAATAATAACATGGTACAATTATAATATTAATATGAATCTCAAGTATTTAAAAAAAATTTTGGATTTAAGGTTGAGATTTTTTAAAAATCCCCTTTTTTATCAAATGATGTTACTGATCCCTAAAATAAATTTTTATCTTCATGACAGAATATGATCATATCTTCTGCCTATACCAGTTTGTTCAAGCTCAGTTCTACAGAAAGAAAGATTTCCACACATTTGGAAAATATTCTACACACCAACAGGAACCATGGGGATCAAAACACGTGGAAAAAGCTTACCTGCTTCTGTTGTGGAACGATACAGTGGCCGACAATCAAATCTCAAATGTAACATTTGCAACCGTACCTTTTCTTATGACAAAAATCTAAGAAAGCACATGACAGTGCATTCAAATATGGCTCAGGAATCATGTGGTACAAAGATATTGGATTCATCCACAAAGAATGTCAGTTCTCAAAAAACAGAGATGGAATTGACTGAAAATATAGGTATGCAGTTGACAAAAGTCTCAAGGGACACTGGAGTAGCAGTCACCAAGAAAGTTAATGGTGCTATAAATAAGTCTGTAATAAATGAACCTAAAATACTAGAAACGTCCAACAAAGAACAACTTTGTGACAGTCATTTACAGTCATCTAACATTGGTGACAATGGAAACAGATTTTCAGATCAACCTCTGAAGGATTCTTGCAGTAATATGAATACTAGAATGATTCTAGAGGATTCTGGAAGTCAGTCAGTACACACCGTTGATATTACATCTTTAGCACTGACAACAGTTCTAACCAAAGAAAACCTCAAGGTGGTGACACCAGTGTCACTATCAATTCATCCAAAAGTTCAAATTGCCTTATCAGACTCGACCCCTTTATTGTGTGACTTTTGTGGCCACAGTTTTCGCAACCCAGGTAACTTTCAGCAACATCGCATCATGCACACAGGTGAGCGGCCCTTCAAGTGTTACTATTGTCAGTATTCTTTCTCTGAACATGGAGCCTGGAAAGAGCACCTTGCAACTCACTCAAGAACCAGTGGGACTCGTAAACAGCAGCAAGAATGCATTCAGTATAAAGAAATTTGTCCTCTTTCTGATTCTAACCTAAGTCTTCATTCTTCTTCTCATTCTACAACAGATGCAGAAACTGTGGTTATGAAATTAAATTTGGATTTAAATGACAAACCCATCACCAATAATAATAATAATAATAATAATAATAGTGTTACTGCAACAGAAATCACACATGTCCGATCAGGACGACTTGAGCAACTCATTGAAGCCCTGACCAAAGAAGTGGCTCAAAATTCTGTTGACATTCAAGCTGAAAAAAAACAGAAAGATCATTATAGCACTGTACCAGTAAAGAATGCCATAAAGAATCTAGTGGTCCTGCAGACCAACTCAGTGCCAGCAGGTAGCTCCATTTCTAATAAAGAATTCACAGAAAAAATTGTACTTTCATCAAAACAATGCCAACATCATTTCACTCCCCAAAGCTCTCCCCAACTTTGTCATGTGACTAACAATGAAAAGATTCTCACAAGAGGAAAACAAAGTGCCTCTCATGCAAATTATCTAACAAACAAATCACAAATAACACTTGAATCTAATAGCAATAAGAAATTGCCATTGGTACCTGGTGAAAAATTAGTAGAGAAGTCTTCTATGAAGATAGCAGACAGTATGATTCAAGTTGTAGCTCAAAGTAAAGAGCAAATTCTTAATGCAGGGCCTTCTGTCCCAGTGGGCAAGGTTGCTCGACAGTGGTCATGTGATATTTGTAGCAAACTGTGCATCAATGAGAGTCACTTGTTGCAGCATCAGAAAATCCATGTGAAACATAAACGAAAGAACAATCAACTCCATAGCATTAGGGTTCACCAACCCAAGCCATCAACTACGGTTTTGTCTTCTCAGGGAGAAACTCCTAATAACTCCACCGCAATCACTGCCTTTCTTCAAAGCTCTGAAGTAAACAGAACATTGATACCAGATAAAAATGATTGCTGCATTTGTCAAAAGAAACTTGATCATCTTTCCAAGGAGAACATCGTTTCTAGTTCACCATTAAGCATTTTATGCACAGTCTGTGTACACACAAAGCAAACCACTGACAGTAAATCAAAAGACTTGGGGATTTTAACAGCAAAACAAAATTTAGAGAAAGAAATTAACAAGATGCATGAAAACAAACAATCTAGGATCTATAACAAATCTCGGTTTTATGTATCAAAGTTAAAACTGACAAAATCAATCCAAGCATCTCAGAAGTTTCCCTTCTTCTGCAAATTGTGCAAAAAGAAATTTCCCAGCAAATTGACTTTCTGGTGCCACAGCCAACAACATCCTACCTCTAAACTTATTACATTTAAACTCCAAAATCAAAACAAATACTTCTTTCAATGGAAAGAATGGCTAATTGCTCACAATAACCATATCTACAGATGTCGCCATTGTGATAAATCCTTTAAAAGTCTTGGTGGATTTAGTGTCCACCAGAGATCTCACAGGACAAACTTCTTTGTTTGTAGACAGTGTAATCTCAGGTTCTTCCTGAAAAATTCTTTAAATTATCATTCTTTGAAATGCAATAAGAATTCTTGTTTGGGGTTGGCAACAGCATCTGATTCTGTTCAGTTAACCATGTTGCCAAGTCCAGATGGTACCAAAACTTCTATGGAAAAAAACAAATTGACCCCATGTCAGCAGCTAGGCCATCCAGAATCTGAGACAACTATTGTAAAATGGGAATGCAAATCATGTGGGGATTATTTTGATCAAGCACTCCAACTAGTCCAGCACTACCAAACTGGCCACAGTGATTTAAAATCTTTTCAATGTCCTTTCTGTAAGCATTTATGCAATAGCACTGAACAGGTACTTAATCATTTATCTTCTCACAACACAACAAACAGCAACAATAAAGTGACTCCTGTTAACAAGGGTTCAAATCCTCAATCTACTATTGACAATTTGTCTTCTAATTTACATTCAAGTTTAATCTGCAGCATTTGTGAGAAAAATCTTTCAAATATGGAGGAGTTAAAGACTCACTTGAATTCCCATTCAGTTATAAGCTTACCTGTACAGGTAAAGCCAGTTACTGATAATATCACGACAATAGAGAAGAACCGAAGTTCAGTGTACAACAAAATATTTCTGCAGAACAACATAGAACAAAATTTACAGGTGCATAATAGAGAGAAAGTGTACCTGTGTGAATTCTGTGGCAAAAGTTTCACACATGTTAACAAATTACATGGCTATTGTCACTTACATGTTGGAGACAGACCTTACAAATGCCCTCACTGTAACAAGTCATTTTCCCAGAATGATGTACACAACAGACATGCGCAGGAACATATCAACTCCAACGAGTGTGGAGTGTGCAGCAAATTCTACCAGTCATCTAGTGCTCTTGTGCAACATCAGAAAGAGACTAGTCTTCATCCAAAGGCTAGATGCAAAGTATCAACATCAAAACATTTGCCTTCACCTTACACGTACAAATGCAATATTTGCCAGAAAGTTGTCCGCAACCTCAAAATACACATGCGTATCCATGACCCAAATCCAGACACAGAATACAAGTGCAATATTTGTCCAAAGACCTTCTTACAATCTGGAAACTTGAAACAGCATTTGATGATGCATAGTGGTGAGCGACCATTGCGTTGTGAATTTTGTGACAAAGGGTTTATCCTTTCAAGCCACTTGAAGAGGCACCGACAGACCCACACAGGCGAACGACCACACCAGTGTGAATACTGCCAGAGGAGATTTGCTGAACGTGCAAAACTACGCATGCACATACGCACACACACAAAGGAGAAACCCTATGCCTGCCATTATGAAGGTTGTGGGAAGTTTTTCTCTTTAAAATCTGTGCTGCATGCTCACCAGCTTCTACACACAGGAGAACGCCCTCATTCCTGTGAAGTGTGTGGCCGCTCCTTTACCCAGCGATGCAATTTGATAGCCCACCGTCGCATTCACACTGGTGAGAGGCCATTTAAATGTAAGATTTGTCACTGTACCTTTCGTAATTCCAGCAATCTGAAAGACCATGAACGACTTCATAGTGATGAAAAACCTTTCAAATGCCACATTTGCAGCAAAGTATTTAAGCGCTCAGATTATCTGAACAAACACTTGCTCATCCATTCTAATGAGCAGAATGCTAAAAACAAGGGTAAGCGTAAAAATGACAGTAAGCTGAATGTTATTAATCGAGAAGAAGAGAGATCAGAGATAACAAATTCATCACCAATGGATACCAGCAAGGTAACAAAAGATAGTTATCTCCCTTCAGAGTCATCACAGATTGCAACAAAACTGACTTGCTACTCCTCCCTTTCTAAGGTTAATGACAAAGTCAAAATCCCTTCTCCCCTTACTGCCACTTCAATAGAAAATGTTGGCTTTGAGCAACTTATGAAGACATTTTCACAAGAAACAGCTGATTCCCCTTCTGTCCTTGTATCTGGTTCAGTTCTTGATAGCTACTCAGATTGTGCTACTGTAGAGAATGTGATAGAGATCTATACTGAGGACTCTGTTAGTGGTCAGATGAGGGAAGATAATATATCAGAACCCACCAGTACAATGGCTGGCACTCAGATAGTATTGAGTGACCAGGTAGATGATTTGGACAGTTTAGAGAGAGACTTCCAATGTCCTTTGTGTCATAAAACTTTTGACACTGCCCAAATACTGAGAAACCATGTCTTGTCACACACCCAGGAAAAAGTAGAGAATCAAGCAATGGAAATAGAGGAGTCTTTAAGAAAACACTCTTTAGAGAGCACAGTCAATGTAGAAAGCTTGAAGGGGGTAGGATTGAAAAAAGCAGTTTGTGAAGATCTTCCTGCTGAAACCCCAGAAAGACTAGTTTGTCAATCAACTTCCGATGAACAGGATGAAATTTCCCATGAGACCCTAGAGCACCTGAGCGAATTGATGTATTACCTGACAGATTATGTAAAAGGTGATTTGGAATTTCAGCTTTTTGGAAATGGACCAAAACTACACTTAAGCTCAATTCGACAAACAGTGAAGCCCTCTGACAAACTTGAACTGGGTACTAAGACCAGTGCTACAATGGTGACACTCATTGAGTTTCAAACCCAACTTGAACAATCTTCATCTCTTGTCATGAGTGACACATTTGCATGTCTTCTTTGCATGTTCAGTTCATCAACTCTCGGAATATTTGCTGAACATATCTGCAAACACTTCTCAGAATTAGAATTGACCTCTGCATCTACTGAAACAGAATTGGAAAGTGGTTCTCTCCTAACCAATTCTAAGAAATTACAAGAAATGAAGAATCTTAATCAAGATGATTCACCTCCTGAAAATACTACTGTATCCACAATTGATAATATTAATTTGCCACTTGGCCAAGAGTTGATCCCAGTTTCCCCATTCAAGCTCGGGATACATGACCAAAAGCAAAATGTTCTCATGCTCTTGACTGTTGATAATGCCAATACTAACCATTTATCAACTAGGTCTAGTGATCTACACAATATCCTTACATCTTCTCATCAGGAGATGCAAAACACTGAAAATGGTAACAAAAGCTGTGACAAAACACAATCACCTTCACCCAAAGATCAATATAAAGATTTTGTTGAAAAATCCAATTTAAAAGCAACTGAGGGAACAACTAAACTTGAAAACCTAATGGTTGGCTTCTTTCAAGATTCAGATAATGGTATGCTTGGGCCTAAAGACAATTTCTCTCAGGGAACAGTTTCCACAGCAGTTCAGGCTGAAGAATTATTCAGTATAAAACCGAAAGATCTGTGCAAAATAGACACTTTTCGATCAAGCAAGAACATTGATGTAAAAAAAATACCATCTATACTTTCTACTCCCAGCCTAGATTCAACTTCTTTTGAGATCTGCATAGAATGTAAACCTGGAGAGAAGCCTTTCAAGTGTGGAATATGCAAAAAAATGTTTAAGAAGCTGAAATATGTCAAAGATCATCTAAAGTTGCACATTGGGAAAACATCATTGGTTTGTGAAATATGTGGTAAACTTTTCCGACGGGCCTTTAATCTTAAGCAACACCACAAGATTCACCAATCAAAGGAGAACAGTAAGCAGCCTGACGCTATCACAACCAATCATTCTATAGAAGAACCTACAAACCTGAAAAGTAACACCAATGAATATAATCATCAAACAATGCCTAAAAGCAACAAAAATTCCCTGGAAAGACAAACACAATTATACACCTGTAACATTTGTTCTAAGACATTCCAATTACAATTGTACCTAAAGCAACACATGAAGATCCACACATCTCTTAAGCCATATGTGTGTGATTATTGTGAGATGGGATTCTCCCAGCGGGCATACTTGACTAAGCACAGACGGATACACACTGGTGAGAAGCCGTACAAGTGCGGATATTGTGATAAGAGATTTGCACGTTCTGAACTGCTGACTCGCCACACACGCACTCACACAAAAGAAAAACCATACAGCTGCCCCCACTGCTCACATGCTTTTGCCCTATACAACACACTGAAGAGGCATCTGCGCACCCACACTGGGCAGAAACCATTTGAGTGCAATGTGTGTGGCCAGGCATTTACTCAACGCGGCAACCTTTCCATTCATATGAGACTGCACACAGGTGAGCGACCATTTAAGTGTGATAAGTGCCAGGTTGGATTTATTCATTCCAGCAACCTTAAGAAGCATCTCAAGAGTTGCAATCAGAATTAAAGATTTTATGGTCTTCTCAGGAATTATTTTGGGTTCAAGACAAGCACAAGCTTGCTTCATTCCTCATGCATTTACCAATTTACAAAGCTGCCATCCTAAACACAATCGTTCTTAACTACAGACACCAGCCTCTTGTAAGTTTCAAATTGAGCCATTCTGGAGTACTTAATCAGAAAAATTTTCATATTTACTGGAATTGCATTCTAACAAGTGCAATATTTATTTTATTGCAGCTACAATATTATCTTAATGACATAATTTGAAATATTTCAGACATTTTGCTAATGACATACTATTTTACAAATTAACAATTTAAATATATAAGAAATAATTTAAAGAATTTAAACATCACAAAAATATGCTCTATACTTTGTAATTAATGAAAATTTAATTTTTCCTATTTGAATTTTTTCATTAATCTTAATTTAATGAATTGGATAATTCCACAACTATAAAATACCTGTCAAAATTCTCCTATTACATTGTTAAATATTTGAGTTTAACAAATTTAACAAAATAGTACAATAACAATCATAAATATGAATGCAGATCATTATTTAAAGAAATAAGAGGATACAAATGAAAAGATTAAATATTGACAATGTTTTCCATTTCACTGAAGCAGATGTTAAACAAAAGTTTTATTAGCTCCTTTATCTTTTCTTTCACTGAAATCAAACAGCATCTCTGATACGTCTTTGCTTTCAATCAGAATAATTCATTAGGTATTGGTAGTGGGAGGTGGGGTTAACAACTAAGGAACAAGCAGATTTATAATATGATAAATTCAATAAACTTCAGTTATTATTTAATGATTTACTTTGACAATGTCACATTTTGAGGATTGAACTCATTACCACTAGCTTACAAAATTATCTCATTAATCACTATTATCAAGGACACTGAAAATGAACCTTCAACCAATTATGACTTGATGTCTTTAAAGAATATTTAGTCTTGCTGACAAAACACAACTAAATACTAACAATAACTTGTAAAGTTTTCTGGATTAGATTTTTTTTGTTTAAAAGCATTTTTTTTAATATCAATTGAGGTAAAATGTTATCTGCTTATTTAAGAGGAATTCTTCTAAAAAAATACAATTATCTAATTAAGAACTATTCTATTTGCCTCCCACAAGCTGACAAAATTCAACACCAGCATTAACCATAATTCATTGTGATTCCATTTCCACTTAATCCAAAGGTAATGTGATCCTATTATTTGAGTGATTGTGATCACAAGTCTTATTTATTATTGTTTGAGTGTTAAATATATATTTTTATACATATACATGAATGTACAAGCTGTCAGTAAGTAAAAAAGATTATGTCACACTAACAGAAAAGAAGTATTTCAAAATATAAATCAGGTTTTTTGTGCTAGTAACCGTGTCAGAATGAATCTTTGGGATTTTATAGTCTTAAAAATAAGTCTGAGGTAACTCGTATAATTAGCCTATAGTTTCATTGTTGTTGTTTATCAACTTTTCCACCTTTTGATTGTGTTGTGTTAACCTGTTGACATAAAGGTACAAAACACTTCATGTGATGGCATTTTGTGTCATGAATGCACTCTGGAATATACTCAGAAAATTGTTTTATTCTCCCCAAAATAAACCTTAATTTAAAATTCCAGTTATGACAATTCCAGATAGTAAATTTGTGACAGCAAGAAAATAATTTAAGATAAGTTTTATTAAACAATATCTGACCAAATAATTGATTCATCCTCAACCTTGCTAAAAAATGAATTAAAATAAGTTTATTCAAAACTATTCCAAAAGGTGGGTATGTTGGCATAAACACTATGCCTTCAAGTTACTGCTGGACATCTTTGGATAAGTTTTTCTGCTTTTCTGCATACCATCAATTCATGTACTTATAAAATTTATAATACCTATTAAACCCTGAACATAAGTCTCACTGTTCTATTCTGCCCCCAGCCCCTTATCTGACAATAAAAAGAAATAACTTCTGTTTGGTTGCAAGTGAACCACTTACTCTCTGCAATGATGTAGAAAATTTTTCTGGTCTGCACTGATCTGTTTCACTAATGATTGCTGCTGTGATAAATGACCAATTTTTCTTAGCCTTTAAACATTATCTATTTCTACATATAAAATTGGACTAAGAAATGGCTATTCTATTGACATCCCACATTTAACGTGTACATATTTTAAGTATTAAACATAAACAATATTTTGTTTTACTTGTTTTTTTGACCACTTCTTACAGACGGAATTATGTTGCAATTTTTGGAAAAATATTTACATTGTTTGTATATTTTTCATGTCTCACTAAATTTATTTAGTATTTACTAATAGAAACATTGCTTTACCAATAATTATAATTTTGCAAATTTTTCTGTCAGTAATAGCTGTAAGCACTAACAACCACTTTTTCTTTAATTTTCAATACCTAACAGAAATTGTAGAAAATGACAAGGGAGTGATGGAGTTGCAACAAAACCAATGGACAGTAACAAGAAAAGTTGAAATGTTTTCACTTTCAAATGCAGCAATGATTGTTACATTTCCTCATCATCAACAACAGAATGAAGGTGTTCCAGTTGAGATTAAAAGTTGGATAATTCATTTGACTTAGCACACAATATCTTTTTTTTTTTTTCATGAATGCAAAATATTTCTTTTAACTGAAGAAAACAACACATACTATATGTGGATCTAAGCCAAAGACATCAAAAAGGAGTAAGAAAATATTTTTTCTGATTATTAGGTTCTGAATAAAGATATGTTTATTGCTTCAGAATAGTTGATAAGCTATGAGGTGAGTGTTTTTAGATAAAAACACAAAATGTAAAAAATATATGCATATAAAAATTCAAAATCATTATAAGCTACAATTTATTCCTTGCCATGACAGTGTAAATACAGACAATATTTAATATAGAAAGCAAGGAAGTATTTTGTTTGTATATCAGAATATTTCAGTGAAATATACATTGATATAGAATCACTTTTGGTAAGAGACTACATATAAATCTATATAAATAAATGCAAATGTCAGTGAGTCACACTTTTTCAACTTTACTCCTAGAAGCCGTGGCCCAACATATACCATTTTGGAATCAGGCTGACTCCGTGAGCAAATTAAAAACATTCCAAGTGCTGGATCTGGACCCGCAATCCTGAAATTTTTGATTCACAAGTTTTCATTATTGTGAATGATTTTGTTGTATTTATTTATTTATTTTTTTTTTTTGTACAATAATTTTTATGACTTGGAAATAAATTTGGGAAAAATTGAAATTGTAAAATCGAGCAAAAGTCACCCATGAAATAAAAATAATTGTTTATATGGAAAGTAAGGACCTACATACATCAAACTGGCTTTTAATTAAGTGGTGGCAAAAGAATTATCATTAAACTTTTAAAAGGTAAGCTTAAATATTAATCCAATACTTAAATGCAGTGATCAATTTTGAGTTCTTCTGTCGTTTATTGTTGCCTAATGTATGCGGCAGCAGTATGTCTCACAAAAAGAAATCTCTGCCAACATAGGACCAGATTGCAATAGGCTGAAGCGAGGCAAAGAAAGTCCTGTGCAAATATAAATACAAATCAAATGGCAGCCTGGAGAGCTTCCAATGCTGAGAATATGCAAAGACTTAGAAACTCTCAAACTCCTGAACAAGCTGAAGGCCCAATCAAGAGCCCTCCACAGTAGCTAGCTGAAATGCTGCCTGATAGCTCAGCATACATTCCATACTAGCTTAAAAGCTGCCCTATGTCATGAAGACTGGTCTATAAAATATTCAAATAGCAACAGTATCATCTATTTGCTTGTTTATTTTTGATGAGCAACCAAGACTGGCTTGGACTGAAAAGAAAATAACAAAAACAAGAGCTTTTAGAAGTAGCTAAGAACTTAGAGAATAACCCAAAGTTTCAAAGCTATAACAATTGTTATATTGATTCTTTTCAACATGGTCAATCATTATATACAATTTTTATCACTTATATAAAAGTTTTTTTGTTTTTTTCAGAATATAATTTGTGGCTTCAGCTCAGTGGTTAGAATAGTGGACTAATGGTTGAGAATATTCCATACAAAGTGCCTAGCATGTGGATGCTTTTAACATAGGATTTATGCAAATTTCCTTCTCTTAAGAGCACAGTGACAGATTTGATCATATTTTTCAAAAAGCAGCTGTGACTTAGATGTCTAAGAATCCAACCTGACAGATGCTTGTTCTTATTAATGAAATTCTAATTTTAAAATGTCTCTTCTCAGGAAGTCTAGTATGTGTAAAATTTATTGTACATGGTATGATATGATAGTTCTTTAGTCTTGGAGAGCATCATGTAATGTTGATGACTATCAGATTTTATAAGAAAAATTTTTTTATTGTAACTTAGGTAAAAGACTAATCTTCTGAGGGAGACTTTCACTATAATTATTACAATCCCATCTTATCATGTACAATGAAGGAAATAAAGCTTGACACCAATTAGATAATACAGATGGCCTTCAAAGATTAAAGATAAAATGCCCCAAACAAGAATGTTGCATTTAATAACTTTTGTCCCTAACTAATCAGAGAATAATTATTAAATAGAATTTATTGTTTAGTTTGAATAGACATGAATAGTGTTAATCGATTGTAAGTATGAAAGTATGTTAAAAATCTCAAGCAGTGCAAATAATTGTTTCAAAATGATATTCTATAAAATAATAATTATTGAAACAAGAAAAGCCTCATAAAAATAAAAATTATTTTTTATTTATACATAATTACAAAAGATACAAAATGTGAAAAAAAAAAAAAAAAAATAAAAATAATCTGTGCTAAAAAAAAAAAAATAGATTAATTGACTTAGCTCAATTTGAACTTAAAAAAAAGGATATTTTGACAATGTTGCCAGAATATTTAACTTCTGAACATTTGTCACTCTAAAGCAGAAAAATATTTAGTGTCACTTACATATTGCTTATCACTGAGCAAGTTATTAATTTATTTTTCCTCTATTAGTGGCACTAATTTTTTTAGTTCATTACTTGACTTTCACAGATATAAAGAAATAAGTTAGCTCCACTTAATTTGGAACTATTTATCTATTATTTAAAATGAACTACAAAATCGCAATCTAGTGAAAGAAATTTGTCTGAAGTGAGAGTACAAGAGAGGAATGAATTAAATGCCCATTGATTATTAGCTTACTGTAATATACTTAGCAAAATGGCATAAGAGAAACCAAACAGATGGTATGTTCAAAAAACGTGTAATATGCATAGTTGAATAAGGACAATACATGTAAACTTGTCACCTGACTTAAGTACAAGGAGGTACTGAAAAGTTCTTAATTTCAGTTACTTACCAGGATCTGACCAGATGTCAGAATTTTTTTTTTTTAAGCTTCTTGGTCATATGTCATGATTATGTGACTTTGATAGCAAAGTAACTGGCAAGCATCCAAAGAGCATTGTTTCCCATTCAAGGCTTTATTTGCAGTCAGAAATAGTTAAACAATTTGAAACAAGGAAAATCTGTCCTTTATTCAACTCAGATTATTAAAATAAGTTTGATTTCACTTTCTCCAGCCTGCATCCAAATGAAAAAAATTCTCTCAACCAAAACTAGAGATGTCATATTTTCTACAATTCCTAACCACTAGACAGAATATCACTGGCTATCTTATGATTTCTTTGTTATATTACAACACTTTTCTTTGCAAATGTAGCAAATAACCATTAAGATCATTTTCACACTTATTCTTTTCTTAGAAACTTATTTTAATTTATTCTTAGCCTAACTTAAAAATTAGATTCTCTTGTGAGTTTTGGTTTATGAACAGCATCTAAGGCTTATGGTTTGATGTGCTAACCACTGAGCTGTGTAATCAAGTGTATTTGGCATGTTACATGCCAAATACACTTATTACCTATATTAAATATTAGGTAGATTTTGAAACAAAGATTTAAAAATAAATAAAATTTCAAATTAAAATAACATCTGCTAAAAGGTTTTACCAGCTGGTGACCAAAAAGTTCAGATTTATATTTTTAGATTCAATAGTTTATCTGGTCCCAGGTAAAGTGATTAATTTTAAGTGAGATGGAGGAAGATGATAATCGTAATGACAAAAATAATTACATAATTCTCATTATTGTATAACAATAAGTTATAATTGAAATAATGACTTTAAGAGGAAAAAAAAAGTAATAATACTCATTATAAGCTATATTCTTATCAATACCCTTTTCTGATCTTGATTTTATATATTCTAAAGAATTAATGGATTTTATTTTTTGGTCCAATATTTTTATTACTTCAAATGTTATTTTTTAGTCTATGACTATTTGAGTAAATGCCCTATTTTTTTTAAATAGGGTTTATTATGCCTACCGGCCTGCACACTTAAAAAAAAGAAAATGTGCTTTCCAGTAGGGTTCAGATTTGCATCCCCTTTTGCAGCATAAACAACTGTCTGATCTAGCATGGTTTAGACTGCTAGGCTGTGATTGAGTGGTTTTAAGCACACTGGATCAGATGATAGTTTCTCCTACAAATATGAATGCAGGTTTTAAACCCTGTACTAAGAGCATGTTTTTATTAAATCTTATCAAATTACTGGTAGACATAATACACCCTGTTTAAAAACACAGGTGTCTATTCAAATACAGGGATCTACTAAAAAATGTCATTTGAATTAATAAAAAGATGTGTGTGTGAAAAACTAATGTTTAGATGCCAAAAGTCTTTAATAAGACTATATTAGTTCCACTGTTTAAACACACATTATATATTTACTATTTTGTGGATACCCATGTTTGAGTAGACACACCTTATTTTTTTGTTATTTTTAAAACAGTGTGAATTATGTCTACCAGCTTGAGAGACTTAGTAAAGAAAATGTGTTCTCCACCTCATTTTCTTTATTAAGTCTTTCAGTTGCGCAAACCAGTAGACATAATTCATACTGTTTAAAAAAAAAAAAAAAAGTTGTCTACTCAAACATGGGTATACACAAAAAATGTTGAGTATTAGTTGGAAATAATGTTTGATAATGAATCCATTAATTCCTTTTATATATATATATGTATATATATATATATATCTATTTCCAGATAGAGTTAATCTGTAAAAGGACAATATGAATAATGGAAAACTTATTTTAGCTGATGCATTTCATTCTCTGAGGAACTTTATCAAGACAAATGCAAGGATTTTATTTTGTAACAAAGTATTTATATAAAAGAGCAAAAATGTTATTGGTGTTTCTAAATTTTAAAATTTACTCACTTTTGTTTTCTCCATAATCTGCGTCATAACTAACATGAGAAATATTTATGAATGTTGTTAAATTTAAAAATTTTGAAAAACCAGTAACATTTGCTCTTGTATATAAATACTTGTTACAAAATAAAATCCTACCATTTACCTTGTTGAAATCTCTCAGAGGACAAAACACATCAGCTAAGATAAGTTTTCCTTTTGTCTTTATAGATATATACCCAATTTTAACTCCAAGGGTTAATGATAAGTGGAGGTAACTCTTACATCACTTTCACCGGGAAAGTCTACCAAATGCTGAGGCACATTAGCAGAAATAGCATCATGGCTGCCAGTCACTGTCTCTTCAGTTAGTGACTGTTTGAGGAAATCCTTACATGTGCCGGATGAGTCCACTGTGTCTGCAACTATTGTTCCAGGGACAGATTTGTGAGAGGACGTGGGACACGGCACTGAGAGTAAACTTTTAGCATTATTACTGCTACTGCTTATGATATCTTCATCATCATTTTTGTTGTTGCTGTTAATAGTAATGGCAGTGGTAGTAGTGTTTGTAAGGTCACAAGTTGAAGAATTAAGATTCTGGTTTTTCTCCACTTCTTGTGGAGCAAGAGAGTAGCTCACTTTGTAGACTGTTGGGAGGTGAACTGTAGAAATAGTGTTGGTGTTCTCTATCAAGTGAATGCTTCTCAAAGGAACAGAATTTTGTAATATTACAGATGAATCAGAATAGATATTGGAATCAGAACCTATTTCTTGCTGCCTGATTGTTTGCAGTAATTTATGTGGAGTTTGATATGAATCAGCTGGGTCCTTGCAAGAATTTGACATAAAAGTCTGCATTTCAAGAACACTTTCATTGTTAGAATGGGACATGTGATTATTTGGGTAAGTTTCATCATTGGTACTAGATTTTGTCTCCAGCACAGAGACTGCAAGATCCAAATTGGACATAGGACTGCCTTGAATGTCTATTGAGGATTGGCTTGAAGGCACTGTTGTCTGAAGAGTGGACTTTGCATCAGATTCTTCAGAGCAGGCAATGGGATTTTGATCAACAACTGTTGGTAAGGTAGTTTGAATAACATAGGCACAGCTGTCCAAGATAGTTCCCCTGTCAATATTTGTAGGTGTAACTTGGTCTTTTGGGAAGCAGTTCACTTCTTGTTCCAGGAGAGTCAATCCATCAACATTTTCTGAAGATTGTGGAATGGCTATTTGGATGCTACCTGTTTCACTAACTTCTTCATTGCCACTAACAAATATATCAACTTGCGATGAAGCAGTAGTTGTAGTGGTTAATTCAGTTGACAATGTTTCGTCAGATGGTAAATGTGAGTCTATATTGGTAACAATTGTGTTTATGTTGGTGCCACTCTCAATTGGAACCTGCGAAGGATTTTGTAAAGAGGATTCTATCACTGGTGCTGATGTTACAGCATCATTCTTGTCCCCGATAACGCTGACTGTGAATGTGTAGATATGTGCAAGCTCACTGTCTGTAAAACTAGAAAGGTTTGGTTTAAGTTCAATGTCTTCTTCAAGAGATCTTTCTCCAAGAGAATGTGGCTGAGCCTGAAAACCAGAAGAATTGGGTTTTAGTTTTATGACTTTAGGACTTCTGCCACCAAGAGAATTTGGTTGGGCATTTTCTGTTGGAAGTGTTGACGTAACCGTTTCTATCTGTGATACAACCTGAGTTTCAGTTATAGAGGGCACTTGTGATACCTGTACTTTTGATACAGGTAGTGATTTTTTATTAGTTTTACAGGAGACGTTTGTGAGTGGATTTCCAGTTTTATTTGCAGTATTCCCAGCCTCTGAACAATGCTTCTTGTGGTTGCTCAGGTTACTTGAGGAACGAAACTGCTTACTGCAGATCTTGCACCGAAATGGTTTCTCATTGGTGTGTATTGTCAAATGTTCCTTAAGCTTTGAAGAAAATGAGAAAGCCTTAGTGCAATACTTGCAACTGTAGGGCTTCTCTTGTGTATGGGTCTTCATATGTTGGGCCAGCCCACTTGACTGTGAAAATGCTTTTTCACACATCTCACACTGAAATGGTTTCTCTCCTGTGTGTATTCGACGGTGACGACTGAGACTACCAGTCTGAGAAAAACCACGCTGACATATATCGCATCTGTATGGCTTCTCCCCAGTATGTGTACGCTCGTGAAGAGTCAAATCAGCAGGCTGAGGGAAGGTTTTCACACAGAACCGGCACTTGTAAGGCCGCTCACCGGCATGTACAGACTTTAAATGAATGCTCAGCTTGTTTGCCTGAGTGAACACCTTCTCACATTTCTTGCACTCATAGACTTTTTCCCCTGTATGCAACCGCAGGTGCTGTGACAGATTTGATACTTGTTTGAAAACCCTGTCACAGATGTCACACTTTAAGGGTTGCTTCCCATCTGCTGTTTTCCCCATGTGTGTCCATAAGTGATGAGTTAATTTGCCAGACAAAACCTGTTTGGTACAAGATGGCCATGGGCAGTTGACATTTTTCTCAGCTGTGTGTACCTTCAGGTGCTGGTGTAGTTTTCCAGACTGTGCAAAGGATTTTTCACAATACTGACACTCAAAAGGTCTCTCCCCTGTATGTGAACGCAGGTGAATGTTAAGGCTGCTGGACTGAGTGAAGTTCTTTAGACACTGAGGGCATTTATAGGGTTTTTCACCTGTGTGTGTGCGAACATGCTGTCTGAGCTGTGATGACTGGGGAAATGCTTTCTCACAGAACTGGCACTTGAAAGGTTTTTCTCCAGTGTGTGTGCGAATGTGATGATTCAAAGGGCCAGAGTGGGAGAAGCGTTTGTCACAATAGGAACAGGCAAATGGACGCTCACCAGTGTGTGATCGTTTATGGATGGTCAGACTGCTAGACTGACTGAATGATTTATTACAGACATTACACACATATGGCTTGTCACCATTGTGTGTTCGCAAGTGGTGAGTTAAGTTACCAGATTGTGTGAAACACTTTTGACAATGAGGGCACTTATATGGTTTCTCTCCTGTATGGATCCTGATATGTCGCTTTAGCTTACCAGGTTTGGGAAACTCCTTGTTGCAATAACTGCATTTAAACAAAGTCCGTGGAGTGACAAACTTTACTCTGGGCGTAAAGTTACCATTTGCATTAGCATTTTGGCTACTGTTTGAACTGTTCTTGTTATCTTTGGTAGTACTATTACTACCATTACCACCTGGAGTGGAATCTGCCACTGAAGCTGTTGCTGCTGTAATAGTAGTTGTTGATACTGTTGTTGCATCGGCTGTTGATGTTGCCACTCGTCTCCTTGTCATTTTCATGGCTGTTACAGATTGCTCACTTTCATTTGCAGCATTCCCACTAGCTTTGCGGGTGCGTTTAACAGACAAGGCTTCTGCATCTGCACTCACCTCTTTCACCATTTTTGTAGAATTGGTGCCTCCTTTTGAGTTACATTGATCTTTTGTGTTATGTTCAACAGTTTTTCCTGTTTTATTCTTGCCTGAGGAGTGTCCACCAACCTTAGCAGCATTCGCACTGTCTTCCTTCTTGATATGCACCCTTACATGTTCACTAAACATGTCAAAGTTAGCAAACCTGACTCCACAATAACCACACTTGAATGAATTCCTGAATTCAGCATGCAGTTGAGTGTGAGTGTCTAGTGCAATAAGATTAATAAAATCCTTATTGCAGAAAGTACACTTGAACATAGAAGAGTCAGGAGAGTTTGGAGAAACCGAGTCAACAGAAGGCGTGGAGGAGTGGTGAGAAGTCAAATGGGTTTTTAAGCTGTCTGCATCTTCAAATGTCTCCTTACAAGATGTGCACTTGTATTTCCTCCGTTTTGAAGAAGTGTTCAATCCAATTGAGATAGCAAAAGCTTCCTTTGATGTTCGTTTAATCTCATGCCTAGCCTGACCAGTGACATCACGAGCATCAAGGGTCACTTGCACCCCAGAGATGTTCTCTTCTTTCTCAGATGGCAAAACATTTTTGTTGGATGTGGGAAAAAGTAAAGAGTCTTTCTTGGTTGAAGACGACACTGTTTCTTTCAAAGACTTAGTGCCTTTAATGGCAGGTTTCTCAGAAGGGGAATTTAAACTCACAAATCCAAGAACCTCATTGCATTTAAATTCTTTGGTGTGATTTTTGGTGTGTGCCTTCAGACTAGCAATGTTATGAAATTCCTCTTTGCAAAATGTGCATTTAAATTCTTGTTTCGAGGATTGGTTTTTTTTCTGTGGTTGGTGATGTATTCTAGCATGTGTGTCCAGGCTGGATTTGTCAGTAAAGGTGCTGCCACAAAAGACATATTTGCAGATGTTGTGGGGAACCTTTGCAGCTGTCGAATTCATCTCGGCCTCTTTGGCTTTGTTTTTAGCATGCAGATCAATAATATCAGCGAGAACCTCTTCGCATTTTGCTTCATGGATTTGATGGGTTTTCACATGTGAGTCTAAACTTTCCTGATTGTTAAAATTCTTATCACAAGAAGAGCACTTAATTAACATGGCAGAAGAGACATTCACAGTTGAGGCACTGTTGTTTGAAACACTTTGTGAAGGGCTGACTTGCTGTGAAGACATGTCATGAATTCCAACTTGCTGGTTCTGGTTTTTGTTCCGCACATGCAAATCAATAATGTTGGCCAAAACCTCAGCACACATTGATTCATTGGTTGTCATGGGCATTCTGGAGAATGCTCCACTGGTCCCAACAGTTGCAGCCATGCTGCTTACAAACAAATTAGATGAGGAGGAAAAAGAAGAGGAGAATGGTGAAGATTTTGATGATGATTGTCCCAAGTCTCTACTCATCACATGAATGTGATTATGTAGCTCCAAGCTCTTTTCATCACTGAACATATTTCCACATTCTTTGCATGTGTGCTTGTTCATATTTGGGCTTATGGACACAGCACAGCTGCTGAGGGGACTCAGATTCATGGTGAGTTTCGGGAATGGTTGCTGATAACTCCATCAATTGATATGTCTACTACAGGGAAAGGAAAGAGGAATTCTCAGCTGTTGGCTTTTTTGTGGAAGATACGGATGGAATCCTACAATTGGTAAGAAATGGAAGCAGCAGTTGCTTGGGAAGACTGAACAAAATCTGTAAAGTAAACAAATATATATTATTCACATTATAAATGAAGTCTGGAAAGAATTCTGGTATCTGAAAATAGGTTTCATTTTTATTTGTATTAATTAAAAAAAAAATATTTGTGTTCAAATCATACTGGATAGACTAAAATTTGGCACTTTCATGTTTTCTTGACCACCAGTGTGTGATAGGCATATCAAGATAATTTTCAATTGTTATGAAAAGAACAAAATTATTTTAACATATACTTGTTAGTTACAATTGCCATAATAACTGGAGTTACACAACTTTTTCTTTTTTACCTACTACAACTATTATTTAAGGTTCACTATAATTTAAGAACATATTTTTCAATCTTCTGGAGAAGAGAGACTAGATTCTCGCTAAACTATTTTGGAAATCAAAAACGTGCTTCCAATGAGCCTAATAGTGAGTAATTTGTTAAATTATTTTAATTACATAATTAACCAATAAAATCCATTTTAAGTTACTTTTATTGATGTATATGTGTTATTTAGAAAAAATAAGCTAATTTTTTTCATAAGGAAAATAGCAAATTTAATAATATTGTAGTCAAATCTTTCAAATTTTTATTGACAACTTTAAGGCTATCATTACCTGATGAAATAATTTTGGAAGAATATTCTGCATATTTAAAGATAGTGGCAAAGTGTTTGCATTCCCATACTGGACAGTGACATTCATAATTTTACTTGGTATTGCTAAAAGCTTTTTAATGCAAAAAGCATAAAAAAATAAAACCATCTACAAAACTTCACTTAAAATACCATATCAATGTGCTGATCACAAAAATGATTTTGTCTAGCAAGATTTCGACACTTTCTCCATTATACATAATACAACATTAGAGAATATCTTATTACATTGTTTGGTTAACCTTGTAATATGATCAAGGAACATGTGGAGGAATTAGTTTTCATGTATATAAAACCTTTGAATGGTATAAACAATGCTTCCTATGTAGGTCAGGGTTTATTTGCAATAAAATGCTGAAAAAAAAAAAAAAAAAAATAGGTTACTTTTTTAAAAAGACAATCTCACACATCAATAATATTAGATAATATTAAACAATCCTGAGGATAATATGGTCATCCTTTGAGGGGAAATTAATGCAATCTGTTGGAAACATTCTTAATTTCCAAATACGGCCAGTACATTGTGGCTATGTTCATAATTAATGTTATTAAAGGTTGGTTTCTTGGTTTTTATACTGTCTACAATAGCACACATATTTCATTTAGTATAGTAGCATAACTAAAAATAATTCTGCAAAATGGTTAACAGTTTAGCTGAAAGGACTCAGAGCCAACAAACTTTTGGACAATTTTTATATTAAGCCCAGAAAAGAAAACACTTGTATGTATACAAGAAAAACATAAACACTAAACAAAAGTACTTTGTCAGTCTTGTTAAATTAAATATATATTAAAAAACTCATGAGTTTATATAAGTTAATAAAGTTCTCCTTACTCGGAAGATTACATACACAGCAAATTCTATACCAATATACAGTCATTACTCTTGTAAATATATCACAACCAAACAAACAATAGCAAATTTCTTTTAAACAAAAAAAAAATAAATAAAAAAAATTATAGGTGATATTAATATTTCTTAAAGAAACAAAAAAAAAAACTGATGAAAGAACATTTCATTGTACTCTAACATACTTTCACAAAGCTAAAAGATTCTGCTTTAAATAAATTGTCCATATGCACAAAGGCTTAAACTCCATTAGTGGAACAATTGGTCACCAAAACTAATGGTCTTTCAAGCATCAGAATAAATACTGAGGAAGTGTATTGATCAATCCTTCTCATAATAATACTAAGTGAGTTTAATATTTGTATTATATTTTTTATATTATTTTACTAAATTTCACTCAATACAATGCTCAAAATGATAATGATGAATGAAGTTCGTGATATGAATGAAAGAGACAGCAGCTAGAAGTGAAGATTATAAGAATAAGGAGAATAGATAACAAGGACATGGGTCAGAGTAGTCATTTAAAAAACTCGGAAATCCTGTCTAATTTAAATGTAAAATTCAAACATTTATCAAATGAGAAAAGAAAAGACATTCATGGTTTGGTCAATGATTTTCGAAATCTTTTTCCTGATGTTCCTAGAAAAACAATGGTTGCAGTACATGATGTTTTAGTTGGAGATGAAAAACCCATCAAACAACATTTTTACCGGGTAAATCCAATCAAGCTTCAGCAGTTGAGAGCAGAGATGAAATATATGCTGGACAATGACATAATTGAACCAAGCAACAGTCAGTGGAGTTCTCCTTGTATTCTTGTACCAAAACCTGATGGCACTTACCGATTTGTAACAGACTTTTGAAAAGTAAATGCGGTAACCAAAAGTGACTCTTTTCCAATTCCTAAAATTGATGATTGTATTGACAACATTGGCAAGGCAAAATATGTCAGTAAATTTGATTTAATGAAAGGTTATTGGCAAGTACCATTTACTGACAATGCCAAAGAAATTTCAGCATTTGTGACTCCAGATGGTTTATACCAATATAAGGTTATGGCGTTCAGGATAAAAAATGCGCCGGCAACCTTTCAAAGGATGATGCATTCCCTTCTACACGAAATTCAGGGATGTGAGGTCTACATAGATGATGTGACTTGGGACGAACATATACACATCAAACAATTTTTTCTTAATCTGGAAGAAGCAAACTTATGCGTGAACCTAAACAAGAGCGAATTCTGTCATGCAAAAATAAATTATTTGGGTCATACCATTGGTCAGGGACAGGTTAAGCCTATCACAGCAAAAGTGGATGCTATCTTAAAGTATCCTATCCCAACTAACAAAAAACAGCTAATGAAATTTCTCGGTATGGTGGGATTCTACAGAAAATTTTGTAAAAATTTCTCATCAATAGCAAGTCCTCTCACCGACCTCCTTAAAAAGGAAGTAAAATACAAGTGGAGTGAAATCTGTAATAAGGCTTTCAACAGAATCAAGTCGACTCTCATTGGTGACCCAGCTCTTGCAACTCCAGTTTTTTCAAAACAATTTAAACTGCAAATCGATGCCAGTGATGTCAGTATGGGTGGTATTTTAATCCAAGAAGATGATGAAGGCGTCGATAGAGCCATTGGATATTTCTCAAAAAAGTTAAACACTTACCAGAAGAACTATTCTACTATTAAAAAAGAATGCTTGGCAGTATTATCAGTGCTACAACATTTTGACTTTTACCTCAATGTTACTGTTTATCCTGTTCTGATTTATACCGACCATAATCCATTAACTTTCCTTCAAAAGATGACTAACAAAAATCAAAGGCTTACAAGATGGAGTCTTCTGCAAAAATATGATATTATTATAAAACACATTAAAGGAAGGAACAATGTTATTGCAGATGCTTTATCTAGAGCATAACTTTAAAAAAAAAAAAAAAAAAAAATTGATGACTTATTTCTTTACAAAAAAAAAAAAAAAAAAAAAAAAAAAAAATAGACTGATATTGTCTTATAAAAGTTTTTCATTCTAATTTCAAAACTTTTACTTTGAAGGGAGGAAGTGTTACGAGGATGCATTTCTATAATGAGGGATTCCACTGAGTTCTACTTATTATTACAAAAAAGTTTTCATTGATGAAGTAGTTGTAAAATAGAGAAATTAGAAATAGAATGTTTAGAAGATTCTAGATCATTCTAGTATATTCGAGAAAAATCTAGAAATATGCAAATTAGGTGTTAGCCCCTATAAAAATGGGATTTTGGAAAAGGGTTGTCAGTTGATGAAGTGGAATTTCTGCTGTTATCAACTCCGGCTTTTGATTTGAGGAAAGAATCTCTATAAAAAGTTGCTGACCAACAAAAACCCAAAAGAGAATTTCATGGAACAAATTTGGTAAATAGAATTTTGACTAATTTTCATTGACCAAACTAAAAATTAATATTTATTTACACATCTTTGTGGATTTCCAAATATAGCAATATAATTACTTCGCTAGCTCTAAAGTGATAAAGATATTTGACTCCCTTTCATTCTCCCTCGTAACACTTCGCCACAATTGTTTATCTTGTATATATTTTATGTTCTGTTTTAGTAAATTAAATATTTGTTTGTGATTTAGCTCTGTATTGTGGTAAATCATTTTTTTCCTTTGTTACAATTATTATCAACACGTAACAATACTAACTATAAGAAAGGTATTATTGTTTGTAATAAAAATTAAAGAAAATAAGAAAAGTTCTTGGGAAAAAGTTGTCTGGATAGAATTTTCTTCTTACACTTGTAATACAGAGGAAATGAAACTGATTCAATTCCATGGAAGTAGCATGGCATGTCTTAGTCATAAAGGTCTGAGCTGGTGAAACTAAAGAATGGAGTTCGACTGAAAACTTAACATGGAAATAGCATGAGGCTTTCAATGTTGTGTCTGTGAGGAAAGAGGTTGCAGAGTGGAAAATAAGTCTTCCCCCAAGAGAGTGTAAATGATTTTGAATGCTATCATTTATCAGGGCTAGAAGATGAGAACTGACCAACCCTAGCCCAGACATGACAGCAATATTCCATTTCTGGTCTAATCTGATTCTTGTAAAGATAAAGCATGGCAGGAGTCATACTTCCTGGAGCAATGTGTGTGATATTAGCTATACTCCAGAAATTATAATCTTTTCTTTCTTTTCCAGTTATCTATTTCCCCAACCTTTCCAGCAATTGATACAAAACTGCTAAGTCATGACTTGACTGAAACACTGCTTCACTCCTCTGACCTTAATGCAAATGAGTTTGTAACCTTCGGTTTCACGCTTTTGCAATCATCAGGCAAACTGATTCATTTTTTAAAATTTGAATCTATGTTAGTTTGTGTTTCTATTACTGATATTGAGCACTTTCCAATAAGTACCATGCATATATAATATATAAAGAAATTATATTATATATACACACGTACGTAAGACACACATGATATATATATTTTCTACAACTGGAATTGAGATACCATTAGTTAATGATCATTTTCACCCGCAAATTTAAAATTTAAAATTCACAAGATTTTTCAAACTGTTTAAGGTGTCAGATTGTAGAAGGGTTACTACATATACATATATATATATATATATATATATATATAAATGATTACAGACGATCCATAAAAATCCATTTGGTTATAATTTATTTCATGAATATACAAAAATATATTCATCTCTTCAGACTGATGTTTTCTTAATAAATAGAGTCAATTTATCCAGCCAAAATGAAAAGGGAGAGGAAAAAAGAAAAAAGAACCAGGAAAATTTTAATATTAAAAGAGGAAGAAAGAAAAATAAAAAATTCCAATATAAGGTTTTTAAAAAAATTTCCTTTTGTCTGGATAAATTGGCTCCATTTATTAAACATCAGTCTGAAGAGATGAATATATTTTTGTATAGTCATGAAATAAATTATAACTGAATGGATTTTTAAGTATTGTCTGTAATCATTATTGCTCAGTTCTTACATTGAGCTCTCTTTGGATTAATGGCCACCTTGGAATTATCCCTACTAATCATCAATTGATATTTTATATATATATATATATATATACACACACACACACAGAAGATGTGGCAAAAGTAACACCCTTTTATATTTATTAACTTTTATTGAACAACAATAAATTACAGTAGTTTAATATGACTTTAAATTAGCTATGGCTTACATGTTTGGGAATGTTTAAATATTAATTTTGAGTTGATGTGGAGCAATTGAGTAGCCATCACAATCACCAGACATAACATCAGATTTATCTTGTGGGGTGTACTGAAAGATCTTGTTTACAGGCTCAAACCAAAAACAATTCCTGAATTAAAACAAAGAATTTCTGATAAATCTCTTGAAATTAATGTAGAAATATATCAAATGGCTTGTAGAAGTGTTGCTGACAGGGTTGTATTAAACATGAAGGGGAGCATTTTGAACATATTAAATAGTTTGTTACTCATAATAACTCATGTTTTGATGTGGCAATACTTATAATTTTTTTAAACTACTATAGTTTATTTTTGTTCAATTTAATAAATAAAAAAGTGTATAACTTTGGCACATCATACACATATTTATTTATTATAACTTTTTCATACAGACAAAAATTGTTTTTTGTCTATATGAAAAATTATAATAATTATTGCTCTACTATTGGTATTGAACCCTCTTTTGAATTAATGCTGTTAGAATTTATATATTATTTTCATTCTCAGTACTGACTCTAGGTCATCAATATTTGTCAGGTTCATTAGTCTTTAACAAAATATACTATTGGCATAACTTAGATGTTAAAATGATTCCTTTAATTAAAATATATCATTTTTAAAAATCTCTGTGCATGAAATTAAAAAACACATTTTGGTATTTTAATATCAATTGTAATAATTCTATAAAAATAAACATTTATTTAAAAAAATATTTTTCGACATCTAAGAAAAAAGAGTGAGGACGAAGTCTTTGATATGTTTGTCTGTTTATTGCTCTCTTTTCATTTTTTTTTATTATTTTATAGCCTGGTTATCAAGTCACTGATGATAGCAATAGGAATAGTTGACTGATATCATATTTCCTCAACACTACCCCAGTTGACAAGTTAAAGCTGCCACTTTCTTTAAGTTTGGCTAAATTTAATTTGCCTTTTTTTAATTGATACATTCCACTAAAAAACTGTACAGAATAAATTATTTAAAATGGACATTTGAAAACAATAAGATGAAATAAAAATTTATTTTTATAATGATGTTCAAAGATAAAAAATGGAAAGGTCATATTTTATTAAAATTATGTATCATATCAAAAGAGAATGTCTCTTTCTTTATAGTCAAGTTTTGAGAATAGAAAAATAATGGATATAATGTATTAGATGTATGTAAAAGTTCCCAGAACCCTCATTTTTATATATATATATATATATATATAAAATGCTGGAAACTTTTGCATGCACATTATATCATTTAGATGTGCACATATTGTAGTGGTGCACAGAAAGTTATACTGGTATGCCAGCAGCCAAGACTGCTTTCACACAAATACCCTTTGAAAGATATGAATCCATTTCTTCTCCTCTCAGCTTAGGTTTAATAACAAACTAGGATCTCTAGCCTTGGCTATCAACCAGTCTATGAAAAGGACAACTCTGAATAAAAAAATCAAAAAAATCTTTATTTCACTTCATAAAACCTCCTTGCAAACAGAAACTGCAATGTCTAGCATGGTAAGGCTGTGGCCCAATATTCCATAGAAGAATCTACAGGACTTATACACATATCTTATGTCCTTTTTACCAGTTTCAGCCAATATACTCTACAGCCTTTTTCATATGTATAATTCATCAAATAGGATGTGATTCTCAATAGATAGTCCTATATCTTGAAGTCAGATTCTTGAAGCATTTCCCTTCATCTGAGTTTGACTGAAACATCCAGATTTACATACTGACTAGATCAAAATAGGTGCTAATTTATCTGGTTCATTTATATGACATTAGAATAGATCAGACCTTTACAGTTAGGACTTGCCTTGCCAGTTCCAAAAAGTCAAATCAACCTTATTTCCACCATGTTTTAAATGTAAGAAGAAAATTCTAATCTGCTGCTTTTCCCCAGCTGCCACTTTACTAAAAACCTTCTGAATATTTATGAACCACTATTTCAAAATAGCAAATTTTTAATATCATTTGATTATATCAAGGTTATCAAAATTTATTAGGTTGATGCAAAAGTTTCCAGTGTTTATTTTTATTTATTCATTTTTTAAATTTTTTTTTATAAAATTTTATATAAATTATTTCCAGCCTTGAAAGAGTTCAAAATCATTTACATGATCTTGTTTCACTCAGCAGCCTCTTTCCCCATGGGCACAGCATCACAAGTCTATCTGTCCTCTGTCTATAGTTCTATAGCAATTTTTCAGATGAGCACCATTCTTTAGTTCTACCTGCACAAACTTTCACAACTAGGACTTGCTTTGCCAGTTCCAAAGAGTCAACTCATCCTTATTTCCACCATGTTCCATATATAAGAAGAAAGTTCAACTCAGCTGTTTCCCCAAGAACTGCCACTTTGTGGTACAGACAAAGACATGGTTGCTTCCATGAAGCCTTCAATCTTGATCTCTTCAAGTTAAGAGTCAATTGTTATTTTGTCTCCTTATCCACATAATCTTCATTTCTTGCCACCTTCTCTCCCATTCACGACATCTTGTTCACCTTAATATCTTGACTGTAAATCTCTACTTTGAGTGGCTCTCAAGTTTTGTATTGGCTGAACTTTTGTATAAGAAAAACATATCAAAATGTTAACCTCTTTAGTACATTTAGCTACCTGGGGTCTGAAATATTAATACTCAGTAGCTTTATGTTATCGTATATATACACAGAGCAATTTATTAATTGCTATTTGCTATTTATTAATTACTATTTATAAAACGAAACTTACTAAAGTAATAAAAAAATACTTTAGTAAGTTTCTTTTTTTTTTTTTCAGATCTTTCATAAATGAATCATTTCAATAAAATTATCAGAAATTTTTAAAAATAAAATACAAATTGAAAAACTACCAGGATTTAAGAAAAAAAGGGTACAAAAAAAGTAAATATATTTTAGTAGGCTTAAAGTTATATATTGGATTATATGCAAGATGATTAATTCCTTGACCTTAATCATTCTCTTGGTTCATTCATTTTCTACATTGATTAAAAAATGTATTAATTGTAATTCTGTTTAGAGAAGTAACTTTTATATCCAAAATGTTCAGAGTGCTGTAATCCTTTTTCCCAAAAATGTTCTTACTGCATAGTTATTTTTTTTAATTTTTTAATTTTTGCAGACATAGTTTTTTTTTAAACTAATGAAGAGAAGCATTTGAACACAAAATTTACTACCTGTTTAGTGGGAAGGACTAAGTGACTCACTGGATTTCTATTATTTGTAGGTTATTGATTGATTGCAGTTTTAACTTTAAGAATTAAGTGCAAAATCTTACATTAAAATAAATCCTTTGATCCAACTTTACACAAACATTTTTAATATGATTTTTTTGTTTTGTTTTGAGATCGTAAGACCTAGACCTTCAATAAGCAATAATAAAGAAAGTTAAAAAAAAAAAAAAATGACAGCATTTAGCAGTGTTTGAGTTAATTTTAGCATTTCTTCTTAATCTTTTATCAACTTACCACAATGGTATATTGTCCCTGCCTAATCACATTTTCATTTTTTTTAACCACAAATTAATGCTAGTGAAAAAATTGCATCGCGATGTTTTATTATTTATTTCAATACAAAATAAAATTATTGAATTGAATTACAATAAATTTCGCTGCTAAACAAAAACAATTCAAATTTTTTCATATTTTCAGAGTAACAGAAAATAGAAAATTCAAAATAATTCGTAAATCAGTCGAATAAACTTTTTTTAGTTAGCTGATAAAATAAAATAGTTCAAAATAAGATGTACTGACTGACCCAGAACTTTGGCCGTGTCCATTATTGCAGAATGCAGAATGATACATTGTTTTCTTAGCTATCTAATAAATAAATAAATAATCTTAATTTTATTTATTTATTCATTCATTTTTATTTATAAATTTTTAGTTTTTTTATTTGTTGGTAATGAGTTGTTTTGTCTTCGATCTTTTTTAACTCAATTCCCTTTTTTTTTTAAATTCTCTATCCCTGGATCTCGTCATATTTCCCGTTTTTTACGCAATTAAACAAGCAGTTTATTTTGATCACTAAGTATTAGGTTGGTGCAAAAATAATGTCGTTTTCTCACATGTTAACTATGTGAGAAAACCACATTATTTTTGCACCAGCCTAATATTTAAGAAGTAAAAATATCTTTACAGAAAATATTTTTATGTAACTTTTTTCAAATATTCCACAATAAGGAAGTCAATGGCATTATTTGGATTTGTCAGATTTTGAAAAATTGTTGTATTGATTTTTTTCTCTCCAAATTGATCTTACTTGTATTATTTAGTAAATAAAATGAGTGTTCAAAAAAATGTAATTCAGTGAATCACTGAATAGCTTGTATTATGTAAAATTAAAAACAAAAAAGGCAAGTTTTTTAGTTTTATTTTGAAGTGAAACTAATGTGAACAAACACTAAAAAACAGCATAATTTGCAAATATATTGAATTATAAAAATAAAATTGTTTTTTTTTTTTATTTATGGCAAAAAAATATTTTTTAGTACTTTAGAAATTTTTGTGATCTGTATTTAAAACCAGGTAAACATTTTCCGTAAGCCTTTTTTTAAGGTTAAAAAACAGAGGAGGTGTTCTACTATGCACTTTGAAGGGTTTTTTATTCTGAACACCAGGCTAATTGTGCCCATATAGTCAAAAACTCAAAATTAGAAGGAATTTATTTTTTAATGACACCAATTAAAAAGTTTATGGGATGCATGTCAGCAGCTCAGTATGTTCTTTGATCAAGTTGCAAGATCTGTGTTCTAAGGTGTAAGTAGTCCCAGAGTTTTTTGAACAAATTTTTAACATAAATCGTAAGCACTCAAGTGAGTACATCAAAAATCATTAAAACACTGATGAAATACAAAAATAATTTTTAAAAAAGTTTTTGGCTTGTGTAAAAAAATAAAATAAAAATAAAAAAAAATAAAAACATTCGAAAATTTAAAAAACGTTGTCAATTTTCACCCCTAAACAAAAAAATGTCAATTTTATGAATTAATAAAATTCAAAAACAATGCAGATAAATCCGAATATAAGAGCGAAAAGTGTAGTTGTCGAAGCAAAAAGAAAAAAAAAAAAAGAAAGAATCACTTACACTAAAAACATAAATTTCAATTGAGGAAAAAAAAAAAAAAAAAAAAAAAAAAGACCAATGAACTGATTTTCTTTGAAAACTGAGGAGAGGAAATCTGAACAAAACCTCTTCAAAGATTTTTATTTAATAATTCGACTTCATTAATTCTTGTTCTGGCTACTTAAGTCATCAAGACAAATTGTATTTAGGATTATGATTATTATCAGTGAATAAATAAAAAATAAAATAATATTTGCCCGTAGAGCAATCAAGAAAAAGAATTACACCAAAAATGACAAACTTTTTCGGCCAATCCTGTAAGTAATTCTTGAAAACTAAAAGACAAGGTAATAATATTTGATTCTGTTAGTTTTGATTATTTATTGAAAATTGTTACTTTTTTATGAAGTTGTAAATTGTTTAAAAATGTTGAATATTTTTTGTGTGAAAAATTGAATTATGTAGAAAAACAAAACAAAAACAGTTCGTGTTTTGTTTTTACAAAATTATGATAAATAAATATTCTTTATAAATTATAATTTTTATAATTATTTTTTAAGTGACTTAAAAATGTTCACAAAAATGTTTTAATGATAAAAAAAAAAAATAATGAGGTTCTCAGATTACCTACGTCCGCTCCCACGTATCTTAGCTAAAAAGTCAAATAGCACATCTTGCAAAAGTTTGGAAATCCCCACGCCCAAAATATTGCATTCTTTTTTAGTTTTATTGTATGCAAAAATTTACTAGACAAGAAAAGTTAAAATTTACATATTACAAGGAAAATATTTGTGTTTGATCATTGCCTCTGGAAGACATTGATGCTGCAAAGCTTTTTCAGTTCACAGTTCATCATTTACTTATTGTCTTCCTTTATGACTTCTTTCAGATGATCTGTTTTTTTTTTTGGTGATAACATTTATGGTGCAATCGTTCTTTTCATAATAATCTACACTACACAGATACTCTATCAGGTGAATTGGACGGCCATTTCAAGTTGTAAATCCTAGAGAAACAATTACACGCAGCAGTACAGCATAGTGCATATTCTGCATTTAAAAAATTGTGCTATTTCCTATCTGCATAAATGATTGTAGTGTGGCTCAAGACAGCAAAGTATATAATTCAGCCACGTTTGGTGGCAGAACCTTGTCCTGAAACACCCCAAGGCCCAAATTATGAGATGAGGAGGATATTTAAATTGTTGGTCATTGGCTGACCGGGTCTGCTGAGCCTCGTGCTTTTCGTACATGCATATTCGTCTTTCTCTTTTTTTTTTAGCTAGATTGTTTTGAGATAAAAATCAATTCCTCGGACCATCATCTTTCAAGCCTTCGCTTAATTGCTTTGTTTTGTATTTTTTAAACAAAAATGGTTTTCTTTGTCATTTAAAAAAATTCTACTACTTATCTTTCATAGACCAAAATATTTTTTTTTTTAGGATATGATTCACCGTATCATAAAACTTTACAATTATTACTGTATTTATGGAGAAAACTGATCTGACCTTTGACTTTGTTGATGAGTTAGTTTGTGTCACTGTAGTGTAGAAAGGAATTAGTTGTTGACAGATACTTTTTGTTTTGGTCACTTTTTGTGAGTTTATTCCCCCTGAACGTTTCCATGCTACAAAATCTCCTTCGGCTACATTGAAAACAAGTTTACTGTTTAATCATCTTTAAATTGATTACATATTTTCATTACAACACGTTTAGAAACGTGTTGTAATGAAAATATGTAATCAATTTAAAGATGATTAAAAGAAAACAGTAAACTTGTTATTGTTTACTGTAATAGTATTTTATCCGCACGCCCACTCAAACGGAATGTGACACAAGGCCGAGTTTAAAGATTTTTGTTACAATTACTGATATATTTTTCTTGAAAACTGATTAGTATAGGTACTAAAGAGGAAACATGAACAAAACCTCATCATGCAGAATCCCCAAAAAACTGTCCAGTACCCACTTGCTTGAGGACCCCAGGTAATGACCACCAAACTCCCTTCCGAAGTAGTAGTATTAGCAGTGTCTAGGAAGATGAGCCATCATACTGGTTTTAAAAAGTTAAAAGTGAGCTTCTCAGGCCAAAAATAACCCCCGCCTCCGTGAAACTCTTCCATGAAGAGAATATATAAAATATAAATAAATGGAAATAAAAAGAAATTACCAAAAAAATATTTTAGTTTTACAATAACATTACTACACCGCTCGACCAATCTAGGTGCTTCCAAACATAGGTGAGTAATGAAAATAAATAAATTATTTTTATTTTGCATACTACTTTCTTTTTTAAAGATATTTTTTATTACTCTCTAGTTAAAGTATTTTTTTTTTATATCCAAAACTTAATGCGGTCAAAGTTCGAAAAATATGAAGCAAATTAAAAAAAAAAAAAAAAATTTGTCACTTTAAAAATCGTTTTTTTAATTAAAACAAAAAAAGAAACAATGTTCATCTTATTATAGTTTTAGTAAAGCTGAAATAAGAGAGCATTAGCTCAAACTACCGGTAAATGTTTTGTTTATTTAATTTAAGTTATTTAACCAAATAGTTTAAACTACAGTTTTTCTTTAATGAATGAATTTTGTGACTGCTGTAAAAAAAAAAAAAAAGCAAAAAAGTGTGCAAAATAAAAGTTAAAACACATGAAAAACATGCGAGATATATCTTATTTTAAAATTCAAGTAAAAAGACTGTAAATATTTTTTCTTTGCCATAACGAACAAATACAAAAAAAAAAACATTTACAAATAAATTAAGTAAACCAACTATCATTCAGATTTCAGAGTAAGAACTGTTTTAATTTCTTACGTCTTTTTGAAAAAGTCCGAAACAAAACTCAGATTTTTGGTATTTAATTTCTTCAGTTTTTTTTGTTTGTTTTTTTCTCAATATTATTGATGCTGTCATTTTTCAAGATGTTTTGTTCACGATTTGAGGCGAACTCAATATGGGTTTGAACTGTTCGTGTCTGAGAAACTATTTTTTTTTGTTTTTGTTTTATGGGCTAAAAAAAACAAAAACAAACCCTTTCTTAATGTTTGTTTTATTTCGTGTTTTTCTTAATAAACTTTTTTTACGAAAACAAATACAGACTTTAAAACAAAATGCAACTCCTATTCACGTGTTTTAAGACATGATCATAAACATCAACTCACCTTTTCAATAGATTGCATCCTACAAACAGCAGTATAGTACAGGATGGTAGGTAATAATAATAAAATCAGCTCTTTCTAGTTTTTAAATGTGGGTGGATGTATTATTATTTTTTTTTTTTTTTTTGAAATCTAAATTTTTTAAAATTAGCAAAATAGATGAATCACAAATGAGTTCTCCTCCATTTGTCAGTAGATTACATTTAATTTTTCCGCTCTTCAAATTTATAAAGCAACTGTTTAACTTAAAAAGTGTCTGTTCCAAAAACGTTCAACAAACTAAAAACAAACACAAAATGTTGTGTTGGTGATTGTTGTACTCTCGGGATATTGTCTCAGAAAGATTGTTGATAAATTGTTGGCTCATCCGATGTCTGTCTATAGTACAAGGATTTACGAGAAATAGGGAGAAATGACACTGCGCAAGTTTGTTTTCAAATCTTGTTATTGTGGATTTCGTACTTTCATTTGTCTATTATCTTTTTAAGCACCCCCAAATATTGAAACAATGTCCACAAAGAAAACTAGACACAACTGTATTGCACGCAGCGCCGTGAAGTGGGCAAGGGCAGATAACCTCCACTAGATAACTAACAAAATGACCCAGGATTCTTAATTTTATTAACTATCACTCAGTGAATAAATAAACGAAAAAAAAAAAAAACTGTGTGAAGGTATCGTTTTTTTTATTCTACAAATCATATTTGTACAGACTGTAAGGATGATTTTGAGACTGCGAAAGCCAATCTGAATCTAAGCCTTAAATAAATCTTTAAGAAGTTATGGTAATTTTTCTGCACAGGAGCAAATTTGACACGGCATCGGTTCAGTGCATGCTCCTCCGCCCTCAACGCGTACAGTCGCAATTGCTTAAGTTAAGCTCCTTCACAATATCTCTTTGGGACGTCTCAAGCATTAAGTCTTTATTCTCCCCTGCTGTTTGGTAGAACAGAATATACCGTATTTATTGCCCCGTGCCTATTTGTCAGACCATTATTGTGTAGTAAGTTTGTTTGACATAGTCAAAAAAAGTTTATATATCTTATTCTTATTTTTGCCATTAATCGCTTACTCTACTACCGAGTTTAATTTATAAAAATTAAAAATCTTAAACAAAACTTATCTTATTTGTTAGGCAACATAAGATTGGATAAGAAGAATAAAAATCCCTAGAACTTTTGTTATCAGGTTGATGTCAAATTTTACACTACACTGTATTTTTGACAAAATACATTGATAACGGCATTGGAATTCCCTTATCCTAAAAAAAAAAGTATTTTATTTTCCTTGACTTTTGTTTTGAGTTTTGTTGATTTTATTCTTCACCTTTCCAGGTAAATTGTAAAAATTTCATTATGAAAGAGAAATCCTGGTTTGGTTTGATTAATTTATTTTATGTAGAGCAGACTCTCTAATTTATTTTTTAGTTGATGCCAGTTCGATTTTAAAAGCAAATCAATAAATAAAAGAAAGAAAAAAAAGAGCGTAAAATTAAAAACTAAAAGAAAGATTTTCTAAAAATACATTATTTTTACTTTTAGTTTTACTGTATTCAAGAATTCTACCATTTCTACTAATTTACTTACATTGAAATGTCTGTCTTTTGCTATAATAGACCAAAAAAATTAAGCAATTGATTTTTGCACAAAAATTGAGCCGCCAGAGTACTGATCATCTTTTAAGCTGTTTTTATTTATTTATTTTTTTAAATTGTGCACGCACGTGTATGTTGAGGCAAGGAAAGAGAGAGTAGAAGAGGAAAAACTGACCTAACAAAGAAAATAGTATTATATGCCGGTCAGGATGTGTGTGGGAGGGAACACAAGAAGAACTGGCCGTATCTAGAATATGGAGTTTGTGTTCTTAAGCGGGATCACAGAAGAATTCACTGTTTCAGTCTGCGGTGCCTTTCAATTGACCCGACCAAAAAGAGATAACTCCTTGATTACATGACCTACTCCACACAGCAGTCACTTGGCGACATGTTACAGCCCACCAACTTCTTCATTTTTATTTTAGCCATGATGAAAAAAAAATTAAAAAGAGTCATTAATCATGACGAGATTAGAAATTCATTTAACATTCAATATAACAAAATCAATTCTACTACAATTTTTATTTTTAAAAATTAAGGCAAAAGTCTAGGGCTCGGCCATTTATTGTAGAGAAAAAAATTATTTTGAATGAATGGGAATTAATGTACTTGTTGACATTACTTTCCTACTACTGTCCTTCTAGTAGTGTAAACTATTTGCTATAACAAATAGTTAATTAGCTCTGGAGAAATCTGTTGACAGGTACATATGAATTGAATAAAGGTAACTGTTGCATACTGAAAGAACAAAGTATGTATGAACAATAACCAGAAGAAATGTAATTATATATGATTTGTACAAGTTATTGATGTATATGGTAATGAATGAATGAAGATGAATAAATGAATATTTTATATTGGAGTTAGGAAATCAGTGTTCCTTTATTGATTTGTTAATATTTTCATAGAGTTTGACATAAATGTTAGTATGAGTTTATAATTGTTTATGAATGAAGACTCTTTAGCATCCCACTACCACCTTTTTTATCAATATCAATTTTCGTACAAAAAGTGAATCACAGAGCTTATTCAGCTTAGTAAATATTTTCAAAAAATCTCAACTTCTAATTGGTCACTTAACCTTTACTAACATCGACCTAGTTCTTGACCTGACCAAAAAGATAATTCCGCCAAAATCTATCAAGCTTCTGTGAGCCTATCACGTGACCAAAGTTAGCAATAAAATATGAAATGTCTTTCATCTTTCACAATGCGCAGATCTGAATCCTTTGAACTTGTCACACAGTTCCAGGCTTTATATTAAAGTTCCTTAACATGATTCCAGCCTGAGAGAACACTCATTCACACAGCAATATTTTATGATGAACAATCAACTCAAGTTTTCCATATTCAACTTAATACACAAATCTTTTTCATACGCTTTCAAGCTCAATGTTAATTATTGCAATTGACATAAACACAGCTTGTTAAGAACCACTTATTTCAACTACAGAATATTTTCTTTGAACCAGTGAAAGCAAATTAAAGAGCAACAATTCTGTAAACGTTAAAGTAAGTTGTAAACAATATTTCTCTATTTCAAATACAAACTTGAACTGTTTATTTTTTCCCTAAATTACTATAATACCAAAACACACTTTCTTATTATTGTACAGACCATTCAACAAATTATAATCTATCAAACCAGAACTTTGATAACTTTTCATCTAAATATAAAAGGACGTTTGAACTTTTTAAAACTACCTTTTTACTCCAGTTGTTTGTACATCTTTGTTATATAAATATTTTATTCATTGTTGTGCAAAAACTGTTGTTTCTCATGTTGTCTTTATTCTATGTTGGTTGAATACTGACATTTAATGTGAGAGGAAATTGTTAATTTCATCATGCAGCCTAATTTACTCAACAATTTTTTATTCATATAATTTAATTAATTAACACAACCTCCACAACTTCATTGGAATGGCTAGTGGGTACCTTACCAACCTAATAAAGTAGCATTATGTGCTATATAGTGACACATATGTACATTGGTGAATAAAAATAAAGATACATGTAGTATAATAGTTCAGAGAAAAAAATTAGCTATATATACAGAACATAAATGGGACAGTAGTTTCTTCAAGTAGCAAATTAAAAACACATTAACAGATATAGAAAGAAGTAAATTAAGGTCTTACTTGGTAGTTGACTTGTATGTACATTGCATCAGTAATGTGGCTAGGCCATAAAAAGCAAGAGAAAATGGAACTCTGGAATAGGTATAATGTCACTTTTATGTAAAAAATAACCTAATTGGTAAGGTAACTTACATTTCATGCCTCTAGCCAGACTATCACATGATGCATTTCTTACTTTGACATGTACAAAAGTTATAGCAGTGTCAATTTACATTAATTAAGTTTTGTAATGGAAAATGCTTTAGGAAAAAATTGCAGTATGTTTACCTTTTGGGTAGTCTCGTGTGGAACATGTTTGAAGTGTCTTTTTAGCTTTTTTTGATTCGTCCAAAAATGTAACTTCATTTTTAGCACCAATTATCAATAGTAATAAGAGGAGCTGTTTGGATTGCCTTGAAATGATAAAATCTCTTCTCATCATTCAGGCTTGGGATTCTGAAATAACAGTGGTTCATTACAAAACAATTTTTCAATATGTTGAGCTTGCTGGGACCACTGACCTAATGAGGAGTGTTGCAGGAATTAAAACAGATGGTAATCTGAAGGTGATGGTATGACACTATGAACAGCCACATAGATGAGAGATATGTGATTTTATCTCGATGACAAGTGTTTCTGTTTTATGGCCAGCTGATGCTTCTTTTTGAAGTCTGGTCTTCTAAGCAGTGGTAACAAATTGGACATTGATTATTTCCAGGTTTCACTCTATATTAACAGTACTATGCTTGAATTCATAAAGTCTACATACCATAGAGGAAAGTTCATCAAGACAGTTACCATTAAAGTATTTATAAAAAAGGTTCAGGGAAGCTACATTACTAGAGTTAGTAGAGAGAAGGGCTGATCCATGATATTGACATGGCAGAAGTTGTTCCAAGTGTCACCTATCTACCCATCCAGGCATATAATAATGGAAACAGGATTCATGTTCTTATTTCTTGATGCAGCATTTGTTTAACATTTTGTTACCTAGTGAATATATAACAGGCCCTTTCTTACCTTCAGTGCACACTGACATAATTGAGTGTGGGGGAAATCCTTGGGTGATCGGTCACTTTGTATATTTACAGCAGTGACCATGTTCACTCTTTGAAACAGATCAAGTTAGTAACTCTATCAAGATGTCAACAAAGCTAATAACAGACAGTTTTATCTTACTATACAGTTGTTTTAAATTGCAAAAAGTGGGTAACGGTATAGAATATTAAAATATCACCATTAATTTTTTTCTGATCAATCAAAAGAGATGTCATGCCAATCAAAGTACAGTATGTTCTTTGAGGCCATCCCACAAACAGAAAACTTGAATTTTTAGGAAATCATTTCTAAATTAAAAGACTATGATTGAATTACTTAATTATGAGCCAAGCTCCACGAATTACAAGATGATGGAAAAATGTTTGGTTCTTTGTACCACACAAAAATAACTGATTATCCCTGCCATGTGCTATCTTTACAAGAGTCAGATCAAACCAAAAATGAAATATTGCTGTCATATCAGGCTGGAACTAACCAATCATTATTTTCCAGCCTTGACAGAGTTCAAAAGTATTTACACTGCCTTGTGGGCTATGAATTATTTTCATTACTACAGACCCTTTCTGACAGACAAAATGTTAAAAATCTATCACTACTCTATTGTTATTTCCATAGCAAATATTCAAACAAGTTACATTCCTTCATTCCACCAGTTCAGACCTTTACAGTTCTATCACTCGTCCCTTCAACCCCTCAACCTCCGGCGTCTTCCTCTTTGGGTTGAGGCACCCACTCGGTCTGAACCGAACTCAGGGGTAGCTGGCCGCACGCTCCCTGAGTACCCGTAGATTGTTTGACTGGTCACTGGCCAAGTTCCGCCTGCTGCCCACGTTTTGTTGGTTTTTAGATCCAGTAAGCAGGGTGTTGTCCATACGTTCACGGTCGATTGGGGATGTAGGCACGGCTGTGAGGGTGGGCGGCAGGAAAATTAGAATGTGGCAAACAAGGAAATAATATCTGCAGAAGCCAAACAACAATGGGTAAAATATTGATGTCTTTTATATAAGAAAACAACAACAGTAGAAAGAGTTTACAGAAAGGATAGAAAAGCAATTAACATAAGAACAGAGGACCACCCCTCTACCAATTATACCAACAGAGGTGTGTGTGTGTGTGTGTGATTAACTTGTTCCAAATCAACTTGGAAGGATATGTGACTCGTAATTCCAGCCCTACGTGGAAGAGTAGCTTTTCAGTTGGTTGTCGTAAGTGACAAACATTAAGTTTTAGTGACTTTTCAATGCAACTGCTACAATGACGATGATATTTCTTGAAGTCCTTATCTCTGATTCGCCACTGGACCGACTCACTGCAACGACAGTCTCTCTCTCTCGACATCACTCTTGTCTAACACCCAAGTTTCCCCAACTCAGCAAAACTCGCATTTATATAGCAAACTGAAAGTTATAAGCCAGGTTGTTCACACACTTAACACGAGTGTCTCCATAAGCAAAGTTTAAATTCAGATCTATTTCAAATATCTTAGTGGATAAAATTAATTAGTTCAATGTTCATTTCAATTGTCTTTTTGATGACCAAATTCAGCGGATACAACTTATGTTTAGATCAGATTTCGCTAGCGGTAAACATACACTGATCTTACCTCCCCGGTCCAATTTACTTCAATATGTTTTTATCAAAAATATTATTTTTGTCTATTTTTTTTTTTTAATGACCCAAATTAAACATTGCCTCCTGCCCTTTTGCATTTGTTTATAAACAAGTCCTCGCCAACCCGATTTGAAATTTATTCTTTATCCATCAGCCGTCTCAGGTTTCATATATCATTGTTCTAGATTCTTTCCTATTAATAGCGCTGACACAGTTTGTAACTTTCACAGAAAATCGTGTTTTCCATCTTCAATCAATAAACGTTATATTTGCGTGTGTGCATTCATGTGCGTCAACCTCTCTCTGTTACACAGGAACCACCTTGCCACATGCATAATGTTGAATCATCCTCATTCCATTTATATTCAAGAAATAAGTTCCAGACAGCTTCTTCCTGAGAACCACAATTCTGTGGAATAGATTCTCAAAAGGATGCTTTCTTGATTACTACAATCCTAACTTCAAGTCCAGGATCAACTGTTATCTATCCTACATATCCTCATAATTACTTTGTCCCCAAGCCCATACAACCTCATTCAGTAACACTGAACCAAGAAATAACTTATTAATTTAATGCCTCCAAAATGAAACTGCATTCACCTTAGAGAACCTTTCTTGCCTTTTATCAGTATGGCTGATGCAAACTTCCAGGAGAGCAACTCATTGCATTTTCTCAGTTTTACACTAATATCAAGTGAAACAATCGAATCAAGTGCTAGGTCTTCTGCTAGGAAGGTTCATTGTGTTGCTCTAGATAATTTTTATCACCAGAATCTATCTTACACATTTATAAGTCTACCAAAAAATCTGCAATGTTACTGATCCTGACCTGGCATTTCAGATCCAGACATATTCCCATCACCACAATGTAGCTTCCCTGTGACTTTTCTATAAATATTTTCAAGGTAATTGTTCTGATGGCCTTTCCTCTTTGATAGCTAGATTTTATGAATTTAGATGCAGTACTAGATTGGCAGCCAGTTCTTATCATTTTACAATTGAAATTGCTAGATGTAACCATAAGTTCTACACTGACAGTTTTCTGCATTTCACACTTGTGGAACTCTCTTTCGTCTTCTTGCTTTGCTGTTAACTATGATCTTCAATAACTTAAATGCAACATCAATTGTCATCTTCTGTCTCCTTTAATCTTGTTCTTTTATTCTCAATAAAGTTTTCACAAATTCTTTCACTCTCGGGTGTTAACCTTGTGTCTTAGTGGCTTTATTGACTTGCTTGGGGGTGAAATGATTAAAAACAACCCTCTACCATGAGAAGCTCTTGAATCTTGCACTGGGTGAATATTTAGCAAAAAACAAACTAAAACAACTAAAGGCTAATTCTCTCAGTACCTCTTTTCAACAAAACGACTAATCAGCTGCAGAAATGAACATCCTATCAATACTCTGTAAACATTCTTCAGTTGTTAGAGACCATTGAAAAAACCCAGCTACTCAATTTTAAATAATTACCAGAGGAAATACTGAACAAAACAGGTTTCCAACAAGAATTTTCTAGTTTAGTCTCATCCCAATCACAAGTTTTGCAATTCATTTGAGTGGAGGTGTACTGCAAAAGTAGTAGCAATGGCTGTGTGCATAGCAATATAACCTGACAGAGCTGATCCTTCTTCAAACTAGTTATAAATTTAGAGTAGCTTTCCTTCTATTTTCTCCCCAGACTAGCTTCTACCCAAAGTAAGAGAACCCAGTCTATTCTACTATTTAACCCATAGCTGGAGGAAGATGTATTTGTACCTTTTCAAATGTCATTAGTGCAAAGTGAATGAAATAAACTGGGTCAGAATTTGAACATGGCACACTGATTTCACTGTTCACACAGTTATACTATCTGCACATCTAGTCTAATGCATTCTAAAACAAAAATTGTGCAGAAATTTGTCTTTTCAAATGGATTCCTTGCATGAGCTACAACAGTAATTTCATTCAAGCTAGGTTTATAATTTTTCTCACTATGAACTTACATATCGATACAAGTATAATTTCAAACATATAATTATACATGACTAAGATTATGTGAATCTACACTCACTGTTGTCTATAAACCACCTGTTCATCAAAGACATGTTTGCTAGCACATTGTATCTAATTCTTATAATTTTCTTTCTAATCAGTTTTTAATAAATGTAAATAAAGTATTTGCAACAGTGATAACTGCATACTATTACAAATTGGGAAAAGGACATCAGTAATATGCAGTTATCATAGACATAAGCACATTTTTAAACATTACATTTGTAAACAAAAAAAAGTACAGGTAACTCTAAGTCAGTGATTGACATATGTTTATATTATGAACAAAATCCCTTCCCCAACTTCTAAAATGATAAAATTCAATATTTTTCAATTCTGACATATGTGACTTTAGGAAGGTCTAATTAATGCTCATCTACAAAATTATTCCCTCTAATTTTCCACAGGTGAACCAGTCTATATATGTAGTGCTAAACATGCTGTCAAGCACAGCATTAAGAATTTGTTTACTATCCTGAAAACAAAAAACAAACCATGGTCTTATTTTAATGAGAAATATTCCTTCTTGGTAAAGATAAGAACACTGATCACTGACAATCAGAATTCTCAAGGAATATACTGAACATCTCAACAAAGTTTTTGTACTGAATTATATTTATAAATGATAGTGATATATTACCACCCATCAAAGCAAAACTCACAATAAAACTTCCAACCCTAGCTGAGATCCAGAAAACTTTTAACCACCAAAGCTGTTATTTTTGCTATGATCTAAAAAGAGATTGGAATAAATTCAAGTGGTTCTAAACTTGATTTATTTGGGAGCAATAATAGAATAATTCAGAATATATACTGGGAACTAACTGCCTGTATGTAGATAGAAATTAAATGGAGTAAATACACAAAAATAGAAAGGGGACATAAGACAAAGATGCGTCACCAGATTTATTTAACCTTTACTGCAAGGCAATCCTAGGAACAGTGGTGGACCTACATTTTTGGACCTTGAACAGATATGGGGCCCACATTGCAACCAGCAACAATAGATTTGAGGATCCAAATGCCAAAATATAGGCTATGAATAGGTTCTGGTGAGCTCAGCAAGCCCATAGAACTGGAGGAGGGTACTGCAAACCCCCAAGAAAATGTTGAAATTTGACCAATTATGGGGAAAAGTTTGAGGCCATATGAAATGGGTACAAGAGCAGGTCAGCATTAGTTACTTCAACCTTTGCTTTTGATTCTATCACTAAAATGGTCTTATTTCAATGACAAACACTTTAAAAAAAAAAAAAAGCACTGATTTTTGTTGAAAATTTCACTCATTAAAAAAGTTGCTTTGGAAGACCCTCTGGGATTAGGGACAGTGAAACGTAAGCTTTATTAGTTTCATAGTAGATCTGCTACTGCTTAAGAACTAAAATTCCTCCCAGGATTTATGATCAGTGGGGATAATCTTAACAGCAAATGATATTTAAGCTATATGCAGATCCTGATGTTGTAAAAGGCAAACAATAAAGTGACAAGTACTGGTATATTGGCAATCATAATCAGAAATACTTTCTCACAGCCTAAGTCATTCTTTATTGACATCAATACCAAACACTGTTGCTGCTCAACCTATTTTGATTTGTTGAGGCATTTTTTAAGACGTAAGGGGAGTTACTGAGTGTAAAAGAATATGAGAAAAAGAAAAGTATTATTAAGGAGAGAGAACAATAAAAGAACAAGAATTAAGAAGACAGAAGATAACGATTACTCTTTGAAAATTTAAATGCAATGTCAAAGTTAACTTGAAAGCAAGAGGCTGGAAGAGTGTGCTAGATGTGAGAAGTGCAAAAGAAGAAACAGTGAGCATAGAACTTATGGTTACATTTAGCCATTTCAACTGTAAAATGATGAGACCTACTGTGCTTAAATTCATGAAGTTGAAGTACCAAAAAGGAAAGCTCATCAGAACAATTATCATGAAAATATTTTTAGAAAAGGCACAGAGAATCTACATTAGAGAGGTAGGAAAGTAATCGAAGCCAATATATCAGATCAGGACTGATAACATTACAAAATCTTCTTTAGATTTTATCAAGAATCTCTAAATACAATGCTCCAAACCAGATGTGACAGCAATATTCAATGCATGGGCAAATGGTAAACTCATAAATAAATTTGTGCACTGCATGAATTACGGATTAGAAAAAGTGCCCTAAATACTACCTCCTCCTTTCTATTCTGCCAGCTTACTACAGTTGCCAAGGACCTTACTTGAATAATTAAAAGTAGAAACCAGAATATCGGCATACTTTAAGCCAAGGACAGTTTGAACACACTCCAGATTTTTGATAGCAAAGTACTAGACTCTAACCAAATACAGATTTATACAAAGTTTGATGCAGAAATTCCACATTTACTTGAAAACTCAAATCAGGTTAAAATGTGTTTTTCAGTCTCAATCAACATCAAGCAAAGTTGTTTACTTGCACTAACATCTTTTAGCCTCATATTTTCTATGTTATTGACAGATGTTTTTTTGACAATCTTTAACCATAATGCCCACAAAAAGTATCAAAAGGAGTGAAAGTAGTTAAAATAATAGTGGTGTCAAGGGAAAAACAATCTTTTGACGCACCACTTTTTGCAGGCACAAAGGTTAGGGATTGTCACTTATTCAATGTGATGGTATAAAAATGGATAACATACGGATACTTCAGATAAAAACTAAGATAAACCACATCAGAGTCCTTGTTTGATTCTAATGCAATGACAAATTTTTCCACTGCATGCATAAACTTTTACTTATTTAACCATCAACTACTGGCATATAAGATCTATCCAGAATATATCTGGCCATTTTTGAATAATTTAAGTAGTAGTTGCATGGATTTGATATAACATGACAGAGAGAACCTTACTATGCATGTATGAACAGAAATTCACATGTTTTTTATAGGTGGAGAGCAGCTGTATGGCCGCAGAAAAATTGAAAAACACAAACAGAAGCATTCAATTCCATAATCTCTTCCATTAACAATATATACATAAATGTTTTTATATACATAAAACTTACCTGTATCATGATGAGATTAAGATGAGAAAAATGTGTAAAAGGTAAATTTCTATCTATTAAATAAAGTAATTAGTTCCACATTCATAAAATATTTATGTATAGTTTAAGAGAGAAAAAAATCTACTTTTAGAACACATTCTAGCTACATCTCACAAATAAATATTTTTTCTCCCTGAGACTCTGGTGAGGTTTCTTTTTGTCCCTAATGTATCATCTAAAATAAATGTTTCTGTAGATTTCCTGTTCTGGTTAAAATACTCTACATGATGGGAAATTTGTGATTCAACATTATATATCAGGTAAAATAACAAGATACTGGACATGGCTGGGTCCTTTATGCATGCTGTGTGTGTGTGTGTATATATATATATATATATATATATATATACTAACCAGGATACAACTTAGGTTGTATCATAACTGTTTGCTATTACCCATGAAAATATTCATATACATTATATTTGAATTTCTATGAAATTATTATTTTTGTTCAGAAATGACACTAAACAGTTATATCAAAGTGTATTATCTGTTCTCTACTTCAACAGTAGAGAACAGATAATAACTTATTGAATATCAAAATGTATTTACTGGGTTGAAGATCAAATCATGTAATATTTTGCCCTCGGGCAAAAACAACTACATTTTATCTCTCGCTTGTGTTTGTCTTTGGGCAGAGTGTAACTGAAAATATTATTGAGAGGTCCCCAGTCTCCCCCATTGCACTAAAAAGAACAAGTTGGTAGTGTGTGCCTATATATATATATATATATATATACACACACACACACACACATACATACATACACACACACACGGAGTATCAAAAATACTTTTATAAACTATGTTTCTTCACACTAAAACAAAAACAAAAGTCCATATAAACATGTTTGCAAATCCTTCATTTTTGAGTTTAAAGAAAGTTTATGGTAGATGGCACTGTGTTACCATTTGTGGCTAGTCTGCCTTCAACATTTGATGTGTGTAATAATGAATTAACTGAGAAGTGTTCCATTTAACAATGACAGGATATTCAGATATAATTTTTACATGTGTTGTGCAAATGGTAATGAACAAATTGGATATCATTTCTTTGTAAGATGTTTCAACCTTTAGGACTTAATTGATCTAAAGTGATGTTTCCATTGATGCAACATATTTATATGTTGAAGCCATGATTCGAAAAGCCCAACTCAGATGGATGGGGCATGTCATCTGGATAGACAATGACAGAATCACAAAGCAACTTCTCTATGGTGAGCTCTTTAAGGAAAAGAGAAAGCATGACAGGCCATTGAAATATTTTAAAGACTGCATCAAAGCCAACATTGCTCATACTGGGATAGCCCCCAAGCAACTTGAAGAGTGTGCACAAGATCAAACTCATTGGTATGCCCTGATGTGTGAAGCAACAGAGACATTTGAGGCAAAACAATGTGAGAGCATCAATGAGACCCATACAAAAAGGAATGCAATAGTATAAGCACCCAAACCTCCAGGCCAGTCCCTTTGTTGTTCCTGCATTGGACTCTACAGATGCCTTCAAGTTCACCTCTGCATATAGATGTCATTGTTGCAACCCAACAGACCACTACTATATATGTGCATAAATGGGAGATGCTGCTGAAGTTTTAAACTTTTTTTTTTTTTTAAAGATGTATTTGGGTAGTCTCACCAATTTCTTTGTTTTCATCACTTCTATCATTAAACAAAATGATTAAAAAAACAAGTGCTAAACAAAATTAACACATCTTTTAAAAAAAAAAATTAAAATTTCAGAGTTCCCTCCTGTTTGTTTACATATACAGTTACATCAATATAAACATAACTTTAGTCTGATGAAGTCCTAAAGAATGGGATGAAATGAGACACACACACAAAAAAAAATTTTCCAGTTTGTCATTCATTTTTGTAACATTGTTCTGGTATATAAAAATTTACATCATCTTCTCTCTCCCATATATATATATATATATATATATATATATATATATATATAGAGAGAGAGAGAGAGAGAGAGAGGGGGGGAGACAATCTATATAGCTTTTACATATATACACAGAAACATACACTCATTGATTGAGATGAAATTGTTTATATTGCACTTAATTTTTACTATTTTTATTGACAGTTTGCTTTAAAATAATCTCTACACTTCAATATTAAATTTAAATCAATAATTTGGTTTTAAGTACTTAGCCAAATGTGAAAAGCCTTTCAATTTGTGACTCATGTTTAATATATCTTCTAGCTGGACTATAATGGAACTGAAGCATTAAATCAAGTTTTGCATTTGGAATAATGCAGTCAGTGAATAAAAAGTAAGATTTTGGATTTGAGAATCAATAGAGAAGTCAATTAAAACCATCAATCAATTATAAAGTCTTGAAAAGATTTTTGAAAATTTAGGTAACATTACTATACTAATTGAAACCATTTTAGAATGATTGACAAGGAAAAGAGAAAAAACTTAATGAGGCAATTTCCATTTGAATTGGATGATCATAAAAATCAGATTGGTAGAAAACTTGCATTAATCATGTGTGGTTGGAAATTGAACCATTTGTCTTCTGTAAAATATAGATTATGTATCAATAACCAAATATGTACATAATGGTTGAATGTGAGGAAGAAGTAACAAGCTGCACTATCACCCTTAGGTTAAGGTAAGTATTTGGTGAAATAGGAATAATTTGTTAGATAAGAGCTTCTTTCAAAATGACCAATTAATGCATAGAAACCAGGCTGAAAATGTGCACAAAAAAAAAAAAGGGGGAGGAAACTTTATTGCACCTTACCTACTCACACAACCTCTTTTCTACAGCATATCTTTTTTTTTTTTTTTTTGAAGAATTTAGATCACTTATAGGCAAGAACTTTTCCACTCAGAATCAACTTGAAGGAGTCTTCAATAATTTAATCAGTTTCTTGAATGAAGAATTCTTAAAGGATTGACAACTTCCTGGTAAGGTGGAATAAATGTATAGACACTGAGGAAGAATATTTTGACCGAAACTTTTTTTAAAAATTTATTTTGCTTCAATTTGTAATTTCATTATGATCAATTCTTATACATGTATTATTGTATCCATCAACATATTTCCTCAGCTTGAAGGAAAAAAATAAATAAAATAAAATAAAAACATTTCCAAAGCAAGCAATTTGGCAAACATCTCTCACCTGGTTTAAGAATCAAAATTCAATGACACAATTTTTTGTTAGTTTTTGTTATCAACATTTTATTTATTTACATTATCTCATTTGTATTGAATGAGACTGGGAAATCATTTGTGTACTGTAACCCAGGCAGAGAGGGGAAAAATGTATCCAACTTGGATATCTGCACTGAAATTCAACACATTTAGAATAAACGGATAAAAATGGTAAGATTAAAAAAAAATAAAAATTCACATTCATTCACTGATATAATTTGTTATTACCATAGCATTATAACCTAGAGCTCAAAATATATATGCTGTAGGTGTTTTCTTTAAACAATCCAATGCCAAAATATCAAAGTGAAGGTTTTAAATATAAGTCAATTTTCTTTTTACATAAAAATGGCTGGTTTCTCCTGTGTCAGTAATTTAAAAAGAACTTAAAGTTCTATTTGATAACACAAAATTTATAGCACAAAGCTATAGAGAACAATGTTTGTCTGCAATCAGTCTTCCATTTAGGATACATGAATACAAATGTGAACCAACTTGTATTGATTGGTGACCTAGTGAAGAGAAATAATAAATTGGAGAATCATTTCCCTTGCTATGCTGTTGTTTATATATATATATATATATATATATATATATATATATATAAAATTTTGAAAGTTCTGTACAAGTGAAGATGAATAAAGAGCCAAGTATAGCCTTGCCAAAATAAAGAAATTACACAATTATATGAAATACATTTCATGTATGCACTTTTTTTAGTGAGACTGCATGGTGGAGGTGGGGCAGAGGTATGTGCTATATCTAGGACTTGAGTTCAATGCTAGATCATATAACATATAGAACACAAACAAAAAAAAGTACATATCTGAGTGAATAATTCAGCAGTTTTAATGATTTTTGTTCACCCCTTGTTTTAAGCTATTATAAAAAACAAAATTGACCTTATAAAAAATGATCTCCTGGACCTACCTAAAATATAAAGCAGAAGTAAATTAAACAAAAATGAGATTTTAAATAACCCTAAAAGCACTTAATGTAGTTTAGGAGCACTCTGAAAAAAGGTTTAAACAGAAAAAAAAGGTCCTCATATGAAAATTTATCAGAACAGAAGAAATAAACTAGTAAAATGAATTGGTTGTGCTAAAACTTTCATAAAGAAAGGAATATTTAAACCAAGCATGTTTCATATTAAACAGGTAAATGTTATTCTTATTTTATTGTAAGTTGAGTTACTCTCAAAATTATGGATTCATATAAAAATTATATATTTATAATATTAAATTGTAGATGTAGATCAGTGGCTAACAATTCTGCATATGCCTTAATATTCATCAAGAACTATTGTAAAAATAACTCATTTTATCTGAATTCCAGCACACTTATCGCAAAGAATTTAATTAAGTGATAATAAGTAGACTAGGTTTTTAGAAATTTCAAAAACTCTAGTAATATTTGTGCTAGAGAAATAAACATTTCTAAAATCCTGTTTTACTGTCTTCTTGAACAGATTATGCATTTAAGTTACTAATCTTCAAAAATATTAATTCCTGTAGGATATTCTCTACAAATTATCAAATTAAATGTACGATCATATGAATTAATCAAGATTAACTAAGATATTTAGGAAAGAGGCAATCTTTAAAAAAAAAAAATAAATAAAGTTGTAACCACCTTGAAACATAGCTCAAGACATGACACACTTATACAGAGAATACCAAAACTATAAGCAATGAATTTGCCCATTTCATTTTTCTAACATCCTTATGTAAATAATCCAAATTATGATAATCGATCCCATCAAATATTTCCAATCTAAATTGTACTGCAATTATTTTTTATAGGACAAACCAGGCGGGACTTTATCGTAAGACTTCACTGACTTAAGAAATTTTTCTTTTTCAAATTATAAGAAAATGTCAACTATTGTTTCCTTGTATTTTAGTTTTATTTGTATTTATATAAATTAGCAATCTATAGTTGATTCTAGTTCTGCCCAGAAAATGATAAGCATTAAAACATTAATGAAAAATAACTTTCTTGTTTGTTAATCAAATATCGTTTAAAATTTCCTTTATGGGAGCTTTTAATCTAATGCACCATTATGCATTGATATAAACTTCAGAGGAAGTTTTTTCTTTCTATAACACTAAAAATTCATTTAATTTCTTTTAAAGGATAGCCTATAATTTTTTATAAATTGATCAGGAAATAGTTTTTCTTACTTTTACCATTGAGGTATGAAACATTTGTCCCCTTTTGGCCATTTGCCCTGGTCAAATTTAGTAATAGCACATAAGAGTATCATTGAAGGAAATATTAGGTTGGTGCAAAAATGTCGTTTTCTCACATATGTTAGTATGTGAGAAAACGACATTATTTTTGCACCAACCTAATAGCTAAATTCTACACAAAACACATCACTTCTTTATTTACAAAATGTTACAACCTTGATGCTTGTATTGTCATCATCATTACATGTGCCTACAGTCAAAATTACAGTTCTATCTTTAAACAAGAAATCTGATGAATAACCACATGAAATTCCCTTGTCATCTAATTTTAAACTTTAAAGGAAATTCAAATTTTAACTTACTTTGCCAGTTGCAAAAAGGAAAAAAAAAAAAAATCATACACTACCCATAACTAAGAGAATAAACAATGATATAAGGATTTATTTTTGAGATCCTTAAGATATTAATTTTAATTATTTACTAAATGCTTCTAACTTATTGAAACATGTCTTTGTAAGATATATTTTACATGATAGGAAATGAGGAGGAATGTTTTTTTTCACTTGCTACAAGTCATGTACTGTTAATTCAAGTTGATCTGTATTAGTTGATAGAAAATTAAAAATTTCAATGGTAGCTTGATAAAAAAGAAGCAATCACAGTTTAAGTTGTATATAATCTTATTTTTGCAATTGCTTTTTTGCACATCATTTTTTTCTTCTTAAAGAAATTAAGTAGTGAAGAAGTGTGAACCTTGCGCTTACAAATTGGTCAATTTTAAAATACTTTCTGAGAAATACTTGATTTTTAGAAAGGAAATTATAAAAATATGCAAGTTGGTTTTGGCTATATCAAAAGCATTAACTAAATATAAAATATCCCAATATCCTAAATAGTCCCTAATAACCAAAGCCCACACAAAATGATTTTTTTTTTTTGTTATGAATTTCAGATAGTGGAATAATGGATAGTGTCTTAGATTAAGAAATCAGTCAAAGCCGAGTTTGTATCTCAGTTGTGTTCATTCACTTATTCAGGAAGATATGAATCCATCTCCCACCCCAGTTATATATTTAACAGTAGTACTTGTATCTGGAAAAAGCATTGTTACCTCAACAAAGTTGTTTATGTGCAATATTCATTTAAAAAATATATATAATAATATAATAAGGGTTGATAAGCCATAAAAAAACAAATCAATATCAAATCAATGGCCACTATTCTTGGTAAACATACTAAGTCAGAAGACCTGGGATTTTGAGTATTTGTTTTCCAAATTTATATATATATATATATATATATATATATGAATGAAACAATTTTATCTTTTACACTTTTTTTATATATAATTTGGAACATTTCAAAACAAGAGTTTTTATTTATTTACCTGGAATAACCCAAACCTGGTAAATGCTATCTTTATGGGGTGCACTGCAAAGAGGATCGAGTCACTTTCAAGGGCTTGTGAAATCGTTGTACAGCATAAACTGTGGTACAACAGATTGCATGTTCGTTATAATAATAATTTTAATGAGTTACCTCCCTTGAGATAAGTATTTTCTTTTCAAAAAATACCTCTTGGCATGTTAAAAGCATAAGATCTAAAGTGAATGCATTAGCTAAAGTTTAATCAATATATAAATTAACAGTGCAAGAAATAAAACCCCCGTTTTTTTAAAGGAATGATTGAACCTAAACTTGGATAAAAAACAAAATTACTAATTTTAACCACTTTATAACAGCTAACATTATTATGAAGATAGATTGTAATAAATGTTGGTGTTAAATATTTGCTTGCTTTTAGATTTTCATTTGAATCAATTTTTTTTTTTTTTTTTTTTTTTTAAATTGGAAAAAGCATTGTGTGAAGTTTATGACCATAATATGTTGAAAAGTCCTGGATCTTGTAGAAACTCCAAAAACAATGCCAAATATGGACAATACTCAGAGTGTCTATTTTGGAAATTCTGATACAAGATACAAAAGACAAAGTTTGCAAGCATTCCAGTAAAAAAGGAATAGAAAAATGGTTTATATTTTAATTTAGAAGTGTATCATTGGGCAACTAAATATTTTCAGTTTATTACAAGGAATGTTTTAAAATTTTACAGCCTAAAAAAATATCACCTCACTCAACTCACACACAGTTGAATGAAGTTATAAAAGGCAAATATGAAACAGCCTCTACCTTGCACACTTTCAGGTGATCGTTGGACAAGTAGTATTTAATATTTGCTTTCCTCTTTATAATATTTAAAGTGGTGAAAATTTAATCTCCCACTTATCTGTAGGTATTTAATAAGTTCATTTCAAAATTGGAAAAAGTATAAAGATTAGATGCTACATGATCAGTTCAGAAATCAATATACATTCCCAAAAACTTGTAAATGCTTACTCTAATTTTAAGGCCTGGAATGAGCACTTTTAGAGTCTTTGAATAGAACAATAACAGATGATAAGGTTGATTCTAACCAAAAGGTATTGAAAGATTTTGTATAGAACTAATAACATGTTAGCTAGAAACTTATTCCTGCTTCTTCTTAATTCTATCTTTCTCAGTGTCAGCTGAAGAGTAATAACTGGGTAGTTTTACAGGCCATTCTCTAGTTTAAGCTTTAATGGATACCCTATCATGGCCTTGTGCCAAACTCAGTCAACCTTAGTAAATACAAGTGGAGGTTGATATTTAATATGTTAAAAGATGTGATTAAGTCATTTAAAAGGTGACATCCATAAAATAAATAGAGCATTTCTGTATATTATCAAAGTTTTACTAAAGCTATTCAATTATTTTTTAGAACATTTTACAAGTAGACTAATTGACATATTAAGAAACTTTCCACCCTTTTTATTTGGGTTTTTGTCAGATATTAAGCATAACAGCTGTTAAAGACAGATTAAAATAAATGTCTTTCATTTTACACCACCAAGAGAAAAGATAGGACACCCCAGTTTTAGATAATCAAAAGTAAAAAAAGAAAAAAATCAAAAATTTTTTGCTGTAGAGTTTAGGTGACTAAGTATTAAAAAAACAAAAAAAAAAACACAAACAAACATGGTTTTCTTCTCTATTTCTATTCCTCCCTATTTCATGTTTGCTTTATTAAATGTGAAACAAACCAAATAAATTCAACTACATTTCACAATGATATCAATGGCTTTTTAACCTGAAAAATATATACATATTACACTTGTGTGTATGTCTGTATAAACATAGGTACAAATAAAATGCATCCTAAAAGTAATTAAAGAGTATTTTAAAAAAAGAAAGAACTTTTACACATAATATTCTAAAAGGTATTTTACCAATAAAAATTAGAAATGGCAATAAATTTATTAATAGAAATCTAAACACATAGAATATTTATAGTAATGCAAGGATGAGCTAATGATAATGTATTTTATTCCTCATTGGGTATTCAACAAATGTAACCTTGTGTCATGGTTTGATATACTGTAAGACTGTTCTAATTTTTGTTAAGAGAAAAAAATTTACATGTTAGTGTTTTGTTATCATTCCTCAGATTGCTCAACAAAAGAGATTTATAGAATAAAAAGTTTCACCAGGACGATTGGCGCTATCAAAGATATTTGAAACTTTGAAATTACATAGTAATCATAGTTGCAAGAACAAGCAAATTCTGTTCATTTTTCCAATAGCAAGTCAATATTTGAGACTGGATATGATAGTGTACTCTGGTTATGTATTTAAAAGAATTTTTAAAGCATTAATGACCGTTTTGAGAGTTTGCACTGTACATAACAAATTTTAATTACTATTCTGCTGCTGAAGAATGCTAATAGAAATTTTTTTTTTTCATGATAAAGAGTTTGAAGGATTTGGATGAGTATCAAATCATGAAAATATATTGAATAACTCTTATTCATCTATCAAATTCTGTAGCTCCATTGAAAATAAACAATTGATATATAAGATATGCTGTGAAGTAGTAAAAGTTTTCTATTATTTTATATTAACTGGTAAATCTAAACACTAAGACACACCAATAAAAAAAATGCTTACTGAGAAAAATGAAAAAAAATACATTAAAATTGATCATTTTGGAAAAACCTTAAAAAAACAAACAAACAAGCAAGCAAGCAAAAACAGAAAAGTCATTATTAAATGAAACGATAAAAATGTTATATGAATGATGGTCAGATATTTCCAAAACATGAAATTACTTTTAAAAACTGTTAATATTGTTGATAAGTCATTGCAGATCTCTGGCTGATCCACAAGCATTAATAACTTGTACATCAATTTTGTTGCAAATTTATGTTGCATTCCCTTTTATAAAAAATATTATAATATTGAGCATGTATAAATATGTTCTCACTGTGTGCCTATATGTACATCAAACAATCACAAACCAGAAATAATAAAACAAGATAGAAAGAAGGAAGAAATAAGGGGAAAAAAAAAAAAAAAAGATACTGAAGAGTGTAGATTGACAAAATGATAACTATTTATTATGTTGTTATTTATGTATTAAACTTTGTTAAAAATGAAAAAACTCAGAGTGAATGAAATGGAAGGAAAGAAAAAATTTGGAGTTGGAAAGAGTAGAAAAGTGAAATGAGAGGAAAGAAAAATGGTAAAACAAAACAGAAATATTTGTGAGGAAAAAAGAAATAAAATGTAAACTGAATTGCTTCTAGTCATTTTCTATTAACACTCAAAAGTAAAATGAGCTTATCTCTTTAAAATATGTCTTTTATCAGGTGAGCTACACACTTCGTTCTCTGCATTATTTTCAGAATTATATATCATATCAAGTATACCAAAAAAAAAAGACTAATCACAAAGTTATGTAATGAGAACTTTAGATAATCAGTCTGAACTTAGTTGATAGATTTAAGTCACAAATGCTACATTAATACCTTAATGTAAAAATGAAATCCCAGCTGAACCAGGATGTCTAGATTCTTTCCTTTTGTGCATATATTTTGATTGCATTTCACGAGTAGAAAGATTAAAATGAGAGTAAACTAACCAAACTCTTTTCTCCAAAGTCCTACTATGTTAATCTTTTGCACCAAAGAATTTCTGGTTTTATATAAAATCAAAAGTAATTGTTTTGTTTTTTTTTATATCTGGCTATTCAAATAAAATGATAATGAATAATCAAATAATATAAAATAATAATAAAAGGTTCAGGGAAAGTAAATTATATGAAACCAGTATGAATTTCAGTAGAATAGCTCACAATCTTAAAATTTAACAAATCTTCCTTCTTAAAGTGCAGCTTCAGTAAGATGGGTTAATCTCTTTGTTAGCCATAACTCAAAGGTTTCTTCCTACCATAATTTCTCATATCGAATAACAAAATTAGTTTGTGCAATGTTTCAAATAATGTGAAAGAGATCACCAAATGATACATCAACTGGTACTTGAGAAATTAGACTCACTGTTATTGCCCCACAATGATACAAATGTAACATTTAAAAAAAAAAAATGAGCAGGGTGAAGGAATAATTTAATGATCACAGAGAAACGTAAGCCATTCATTTTGGGTCCCCAGAAACAGAGAGAGTGAGAGACAATTGTTGCAATTTTTTTTTCTTTCTTTAAAATAGTAAATTTACAATTTTTGTGTTTGTTATGCTTTTTGTTTGTTTTTTTTTTTTAAAAAAAAAAAAAAAAGAAAAAGTGAAAAAGAAAAAGGTGAAAAATATAAACAACAAACAAACAAACAAACAACAAAAACAATGAGTCAGCAAATCTGAAGATGTTATATACATAGAGCAACATGATTGTTGCTTTTAAAAAACAGGTAAGACTGATGATGATAATGATAGTGAATTCTTTCAGGTGATTATGCACTTAATTAGCCACCGGCTAGGCTTTTAATATATATATATATATATATATATATATATATATATATATATATATATATAATGTGTATATGTCTAAGGTAACCACCAGCACCAAATCCACATAAACATTTTTGGGATTTTTTAATTTTTTTTTAAAGACTTGAGACATTTTTTTTATTTGCATTATTTATATATTCAACTTATTCTTTTTACTTCTCGTCCTTTTAAACCTGTTCCCTTAAAAGAAAGAAAAAATATTTTTTTTAAATTATTTTATACTAATTGTTTACTTTCTTCTAATGTTTCCTTGGAATCATTTATCTCTTTTTTAATTTCATTTATGTCCACTTCAAATTCAATCTCTTTTTGACACTCATCTTCCATCTCAGTTTCAATCTCCACCTTTATTTTTGTCACAATACTGTCTTCAGGCTCAGATTTTATGACAACATTTTCCTCCCATTTACAAACAGTAGAGCAACCATCTTTCTTGTCGCTCTCTTCCATCTTCTCTGGCATCTGTTCAGGCTCACTCGTATCCATTGCATTAACTTTTTCTTCTGTCAACCTAGAAGAGTCCAGGTTGGTATTTTCTGAATTTTCCTGATCCATTGGTTCTAAGAGTTGTTCTATCAACTTTTCAGCATTTTCTTGTTCCATATTTTCAGTATTTTGTTCTTTTTTAATCTCAATATTATACTTATCTGACACTTCTTTTTCATTTCTATCATCAATTTTCAGATTAATTTGATTAACTGGCTGGTCATAAACATTGAAAGTACTTCCATATTCTATTTCCATTTTCTCTTTTATCTTGGTAATCTCCTCCACTTTTTCTTCATAACCCATTTCAGCATCTTCTTTCTCTTGTTTTACAGTCACTTCCTTGTCAAAGTTTTCTATCACTGATTTTTCAGCTTCTGCCTTGTCTGATAGTTCAGTTCTTTTTTTGTCAGAGTTTTCAGTCAACTCCCTGTCTGGTATTTCAGTTAACATTTCAGCCTCTTCTAAATTTGGGATTTCAGCCTTTTTGGCTAAACTTTTATCATCTTCAATGACCATTTCATATTCTTTGGTTTCTTCTCCTTCAATGTTTCCCACCTCATTATCATCCAGTACTCCATTATTTTTGGTCATTTCCTCCTTAATTTCTGCTGTTTCTTTCTCTACTGTGGCTTTAGTTATTTCCTTTACAAGACAAATATTTTCTTCCATTCCTTCATGTGTAACATCACTTTGGTCCCATTCTTCCAACCCTTTCTGCTCAATTTGATTTTGAGCCACATTTCTGGTGTCTTTATTCTGATTCACTTGATTTTCAACCACAGTTTTAGCCTCTTCATAATGATCAGTTTGATTTTGAGTCACATTTTCATCTTCGTCCTGATCAATCTGACTCTGAACCATGCTTTTGGCCTTTTCATGATCAGTCAGAGAGAGTTCCATGCTCTCAACCCCTTTGTCATGATCAATCTGATTCTGAGCCACACTTATGGCCTCTTCATCATGATCAACCTGATTCTGAGCCACGTTTTTGGCCTCTTTGTCAGGATCAACCTGATTCTGACCCATGTTTTTGGCCTCATCAGGATCAACCTGATTCTGACCCATGTTTTTGGTTTCTTCGTCAGGATCAACCTGATTCTGACCCATGTTTTTGGTTTCTTCGTCAGGATCAACCTGATTCTGACCCATGTTTTTGGTTTCTTCGTCAGGATCAACCTGATTCTGAGCCACGTTTTTGGCCTCTTCATCAGGATTAACCTGATTCTGATCCACGTTTTTGGCCTCTTCGTCATGATCAACCTGATTATGGTCCATGTTTTTGGCCTCTTCGTCATGATCAACCTGATTATGGTCCATGTTTTTGGCCTCTTCGTCAGGATCAACCTGATTCTGATCCATGTTTTTGGCCTCTTCGTCATGATCAACCTGATTCTGATCCATGTTTTTGGCCTCTTCGTCATGATCAACCTGATTCTGATCCATGTTTTTGGCCTCTTCGTCATGATCAACCTGATTCTGATCCATGTTTTTGGCCTCTTCGTCATGATCAACCAGATTCTGATCCATATTTTTGGTTTCTTCATCATGAACAACCTGATTCTGATCCATGTTTTTGGTTTCTTCATCATGATCAACCTGATTGTGATCCATGTTTTCAGTTTCTTCGTCATGATCAACCTGATTCTGATCCATATTTTCGGTTTCTTCATCATGAACAACCTTATTCTGATCCATGTTTTCGGTTTCTTCATCATGATCAACCAGATTCTGATCCATGTTTTTGGTTTCTTCATCATGATCAACCAGATTCTGATCCATGTTTTTGGTTTCTTCATCATGATCAACCTGATTCTGATCCATGTTTTTGGTTTCTTCATCATGATCAACCTGATTCTGATCCATGTTTTTGGTTTCTTCATCATGATCAATCTGATCCTGATCCATGTTTTTGGGTTCTTCATCATGATCAACCTGATCCATGTTTTTGGGTTCTTCATCATGATCAACCTGATTCTGATCCATGTTTTTGGTTTCTTCATCATGATCAACCTGATTCTGATCCATGTTTTTGGTTTCTTCATGATCAACCTGATCCTGATCCATGTTTTTGGTTTCTTCATCATGATCAACCTGATTCTGATCAATGTTTTTGGTTTCTTCATCATGATCAACCTGATTCTGAGCCACATTTTTGGCCTCTTCATCATGATCAACCTGATTCTCATCCATGCTTTTGGTCTCTTCACCATGATCAACCTGAATCTGATCCATGTTTTTGGTCTCTTCATCATGATCAACCTGATTCTGATCCATGTGTTTGGCCTCTTTGTCATGATCAACCTGATTCTGATCCATGTGTTTGGCCTCTTTGTCATGATCAACCTGATTTTGATCCATGTTTTCAGTCTCTTCATCATGATCAACTGGATTCCGAACTACATTTTTGGTCTCTTCATCATGATCAACTGGATTCTGAACTACATTTTTGGTCTCTTCATCATGATCAGCTGGATTCCGAACTACATTTTTGGTCTCTTCATCATGATCAACCCGATTTTGAATCATGCTTTCCGCCTCTCTGTCATTATCAACCTTACTCTTAGGCATGCTTTCAGCCTCTTTGTCATGATCAACCCGACTCGTAGGCATGTTTTCAGTTTCTGTGTCATGATCAATATGACTCTTAGGAACACTTTCATCCTCTTTGTCATTATCAACTTGATTTTGAGTCCCATTTTCTATTTCTATATTCTGATCAACTTTATTCTGAGATACGCATTCTGTTTTAGCTTGTTCAACTTTTTCTTGAGCCTCACTTTCAGTCTCTTCATCTTGATCACCTGATTCAGATTCCTTTTGGTCTGTTTTTTCTATTTTTACACGTGTTCCACTTTCAAACATGATGCACTGAAATTCTCCACAGCCAGTCATGTGTGTGATTGGATCCTCTCCAGATGCTAGAACTTCTCTACAAAACACACACTGGTTCTTTAAATCACCAACATGCATCACAGAATGAACAACCAGTTCCTGAATGTTGCCAAAAACAGAGTCACAATAGTAACACTTACAGAATTCTTTACTGCTATGAGATTTTAGATGACTGATATAATTACACAGGTGATGAATCTGTTCAAGGCATATTTTACAGGTGAAATAATCTTCTTTGAGTTCCACTTTGTCTGTTGCTTCATTCCCAGAGGCACTGGCAGACTCAGTGATGACATTGGCTTCAGCATTGTCAACATCAATGGAGCAAAGGTCAACAGTCACATTATCCAAAACCAAAGTTGGGTTTGATATATCATCAGTACTTCTGGAATTTGCAGGAGTCAGAGAAGATAAACTACCGACAGAAGAATTGTCAGGGACACTTTGGCCTTGTTCAGAAGATATTTTGGTCTGGGATTTTTCAGAATCATTCTCTACATTCTGGAAGTTAACATCAATTTCTGAAGTACTCAGAGATCGAATATCTACAAGAGTAATGCCTGACACTGCTGTTCTTTCATCCTCAGGAGTAGAGGATTGTAATGTGCTTAAACTTCTGACATTACTTAGTGTAATATCAGGCACAGATTGGCTTGCCTCTTCAACTGGCTTGCTCAAAGTTCGAACTTCTAACAATGTAATATCTGACGATGTGTTATTGTTTGTGGTGTTAGATGCCCAATCCTCACTGTCAAGGTTGATGGTACATGTACTTGCTGGTTCATTTTGGCCTGTGCTGAAAGCCTGAATACTGGTGTTAGACAGGTCAAATTCAACAACTGACGTGGCATTATTAGAAACTGGCTGAGATGTAGAATTATTGCTAGTGTCCAGCTCAACAATATCAACAAGGTTAACAGAAGACTGCTTGTTGGAAAAAGAGCTACGACCATTTTCATAGGTAGTTACATTCACATCAGGGCCAGTTAGATCAAACTGGACAATATTTGTGGAATTTGTTGGCAGAGTAGTGTTTTTGGACACCACAGACACATCATCATCAGGATCAAGATCTATCATAGGAATATTGCTTGGGGCCAGTGTCTTCCTCTGTCGGAACATTCTTGACATTCGGGAACGATTGAAACTATTCATAGCAGATACAGATGGGCCAATACCTGTTGTACGTCTTGGAAGAGTTCTGGTTCTGAGGACATTATTGGAACCCTGAGCTCCAAAGTTGTTACTACTATTATTTAAAGCAGCTGCATTTTTCTGTCTCTGGAGAGCTGCAGGATGGCTAGTGTTTGCATAAATTTGCACAGGGCGAACTTGATATGGGTTTGATTGTCCCCCAACAATGTTGTTAATGGCTCGTTGGTTTAGAGAACTTAGGTTAACATTAGCTGGGTTACAGTTTACAGTACGTGCTGTCTGTCGGTTTTGTCCAAGAATAGACTGATTGTTTGCTCGGTAGCATATAGTATTACGACGGTTCCAATCATTGAGGTTGTTGGTAGTCAAATCACAGTTGACTGTGTTCTGTACCTGTTGTGAATTTTGGTTTGCAATCACATTTGGATTCAGCCGACCAAAACGGTTACCGTTGTTTAAAGTATGCCGATTTTTTTCAATCGATGCTAGATTGACAACAGAGAGATCACAATTCAACGTGTTTGGCACTTGTCCAACAGTAGAAGTGCCAGAACCCAACACCCGACCAGCTTGTCGCAATCTCCTATTCCTTTTCAGAACATTAATATCAGACGTGGTCAGATCAAAATTCACTGTACTAACTGGGCGTGAGGAAAAACCAAAGTTTCTTATTGGTGCAGAATGAGAGGTGCTATTACTACTGGTTGGCCATTGATTCTTGCTCAATGAGCTAATGTTTGAAATGGTGAGGTCACAGTTCACAGTACTGTCTGATTCATTTGTACCATTTGAAAACTGCTGATTAGTATTATTGTATGGTAAACCTGTGTGTCTGTTTATAGTACCAAGGTTGCTTCGAGTCAGATCACAATTAACTACACTTCTTTGATTTGCCTGATTACTATTTCTTAAGAGCTGATTTCTTTGATTACTGAGGTTGGAATAAATACTGTTATTGCCAAAGCGGTTATTCTGAGTGAGATGATGTGCCAATTGTTTCCTGTTGCTGTAGCTGATACGTGCTGGAAGGCTATTTCTCACCGTGCTCTGACTACTCACACCCTCAGATGTCAAATATATCCTGTCTGTAACATTTCTATTCGTTATACTGTTGTTGGCAGAGTGTTGTGCAGCCAGAGAGTTCTGAGTTCGGAGCTGGTTTTGTAGGTAGCTGTTTCGTGAAGACAATTGGGAAAGACTCGTAACTGGAGTTTTGTTGGCAGATGTGAGATGTGAAGAACCATAGACTGATGCTTGGTTCCTGGAAGCATTGGTGCCAGAAAGACCCTGAACTCTGAAAGGTCGTTTTAGTGAACTGACACCAGTGACTATGACATCTTTGTCATCGTTACTGGGGCGCTTTTGGGGTAACCTGATGGAATTAGTAGCATTCTGATTCAAAGAATTAATGTCTGAAAGCCGCAAATCACAACTGACTGTGCTGTTCTTGTTTGGTGCTGTTCGCATAGTATTCTGGACAGTGGGCTGCCCTCCACGATAATTTCGAGTGCTCCTGTTTAAGGAATTCAAATCTGTGAGACGCAAATCACAGTTTAAAGTATTTGCACGATCATTATTCCCGCTATAAGTGCTTGTCGTGGACACAGACCCTGCATTTGAAACTGCAGGATTAATTAAATTTCCAGCACCAAGTTGATTATTTAACTGGAGGTTTGTACCATGCATATAAGAAATGTTATCGTTGACTGAAGCATTCACACCGATGCCCAGGTGAGCATCTTTGTGTTTGTTCAAAGTTTCTACATCTTGGAACCTCTTTTTGCATAGAGGGCATTCCAGTTCCTTGTCCATGGCATGTGTCAGCATATGGACGGACAGGTAGTACTTGTTCTGGAAAAGTTTGTGACAGACCTTGCATTCAGATTCTTGTTCTTGAGAATGGACATTTCTCATGTGCCTTTCCAGGTGCACTGGTCGCAGAAATGTCATTTGGCAGTGCTCACATGTGTACAGCTTCTGCGACTGGGCATTGGTCTCTTCAACCTGACTTGCACCCATACTGAATATATATTATATATTTAATATAAGCTCTTTGCTTAAATTCTTAAAATTTTAATCAAAATATTTTTTATTAAACAGGTAAAAACTTATGAAAATTTTTATATTTATACCCAAGTCGTTTCAATTTTTCAGTTATTTTTTAAAAATATTCTTTTGTGACTCAAACATGATTCCTCCAGGGATCCATAATTTTTCTATTTATCTTTAGTGCTGATATCAGTTGTTATTTCATTGACATCTTGGAGAGGAAAAAATTTCAAGGGTCTAGTAATCAGGAATAATTTGGCACCCAAACACCACAGCACATAGGTCCCAAACCGGAAGGTAGCCACCACATCTGCATGTCAAAATTCATTTTTCAACCTTTTCCATTTGCTTCAGTAATATTTTGACTGTTGATGTGCTGAAGAAATGGAGGTTTCCACTTGTGTACCATATTCAATCTGAAACAAAACCAAAAAGATATATATTCAATAAATCAGAGTAAAATTTTTTAAATTGACAGACAACACACAATCACATGTCACAGAATAAACATCCTAACAGATTGATATCAAGGCTTCTTGTTTGATATCAAGTTTTCATTCTCTGGGATGATTTTGGCATGATTCTACAGTTGTAGTTGAAAAGTGTATTTGAAAGCATACAAGCAATTTAATGGGTCTCCCAGTATAATAATAATAACCGAATCAATTACTTTAAAAGTGACAACTTTTTTCTCAGTAAAACAAATAAATTAACCACTTAAAACTATGCTACCAAGATTTGGTAACTTCAACAAATTTGGCCAACAAAATCCTACTGAAAATGATTGAATGAAAAAAAAAGAGAAAGTAAAAAAAAAAGAGAAAGTATTTTAGCACATGTAGGATAGTATTATATCTCTTATTGTTCTGCAATTAAAATCACATGTAGATTTTCCAGAAGGTTACTACAAGTTGAATTATCACCAGGTTGACTTGTTCTGAATTCAAATTATCCTATAACTGAGTTAGGTTATTATGCTGAGACTTTCATGGCATTTAGCAGTCTTCCAATGACACTTACTTGGCAGTACCCACTTTCTTTTGACAGGTTATACCAGGTTATATGATAAAAGTAGCATAGAGTAACACCTCCTAACCTGACTTACTGAAAGAGTTGGTATCATGCCTTGAACTATTAGATGGTCAAGGTACAATGCATAGTCCTTCACAACATTCAAGTAATCATAATTACTTGGTAATTTCCATTTCCTCTTTAAGTTAGAGTGTAATAGGTTGTACTGCTTCATATGGTACAAATAGTATTGAGTAACACCTGACTTAACTTACTAGGACAGCTGATTTAAAATGCTTTTCTTGAGAACATTAGCACAAACTGGAATTTAAATTCAGATTGCCAATTTCATTTACTATACTCTGAACCTCTTTGATCTATTCAACTATAGACCATAAAAAATATTCATATTATTTAGTTTCTTGTACTGCTACAAGCTGTTCATGATCTGTTTTCAAGTGTACTATTATTCCATCAATTGTACACTGACATCTTAACTATTTACTTCCTCCTATTAGGTTCAGAGCTGGTACATTTTCCAGTTAATTTTATACATAAAATGAATTCAAGATTATGCTTCAGGTAGTTTGAGCAAGTTTGAAAATATTACTAACATTGACTAATATTTGTTGGTTAAAAACAATTTTATTGTTAAAACATTGATTTGCATAATAAAATCTGACAGGTTTCAAACATTCATTTATACTTCACAATCCAGTAAAGAACTTGATAAATATTGTGTTCAGATATTCAGTTGCCAGTTGAAATACTGAATAGAATATCAACTGAGAAAGGTAGCAAAGGTTTATAAATTTTGTGAGAAAAGATAGCACTTAATAACACATACACAAAAGAAAACACTAAAATTAGTTACCACATGTAATATACATCCATGTTTTAATATTTAATAAAATATACATATATCTGAGACATTTAGTATGGTAGGCAGTCATATTACAAGTCCCAATATAGAATGCTAAAATGATACTCCACTATTATTGTCATTGTGATATGACCCCTTCATACATAAAAGAGTGTGTTAATGTAAGTTTTGTTTGTTTGTTTGGGTTTTATGGCATATCAACCACTGTGGGTTATTTAATGCCAAATCCAGTTTATATGAATTTTAAATGCCTATTTTTAACGTAAGATGATATGAACAAATAAAAAACACACACACATAGCTATTTGCATGGTCATTTTGATACACAATAAAGAAACAAATCCCAAATGTTATTTAAACACTTTCATATGCTTTCTTGTGATATTCAAATGAAATACACCAAAAGAACAAAACCACGGGCAAAATGAAGCAGAAAAAGAAAAGACTGACAGTCTTGCACATAATTATACTAAATTATCATAATCTAATTATGTTATTTGTTAATGTATAAAAGAATTTATCACACAAGTTTAGAGATAATTCAAAAATTAAAATACTACATACAGTAAAATTTTTATTACAACCGTTATTTTAGTGAATACCTGTAACTGAGTAAACACTCTGTTTATTTTAAACAGTATTTATTTTTACATTTTCTCAAGTATGAAAGCCAGTAGACAAAATACAGTTTAAATGAAACATTTACTCAGATGCAAGTATGTAATAAAAATGTCACATTAAAAAATAAAATTCAATAATTGTTTAGAAATATAGCAAAATCTATTGTGTTGCTATCCTTATTATGAAAGAAAAAAGTGAAAGAAAAGAGTGAATAGCACAAGTAAAAGATGTCAGTTAAAAATAACAATATTTCTTTTTAAGAGTAAATGAATTTTTAAAGCTATAATAAATAGTAAGATTTTTTTTCTATAATTAATATTTGGTGTTTATTTTAAATTTGTATTCTCTAGAAAATGGATACTGGAAAATACCAATGAGTTCTAGGCTCTAATTACTTAATATTTCTTATTTTCCTATGATATAAAAGTTCAAAGAACCCAGATTTGTTGTCCTTAGCCATCACTTGACAAGATACAGTCTTAATAAATTATATTAACAGATTTGTATACAAGACTATATCAGACAAGATTATAGTTTTAAAAAAAGCTTTATTTAATATGGTATTCTAATTAATGTACAATATAATGAAGCATTAAATTGCATCATGAAGAATAATAAATGCAAATAAAGTAACACTGAGCTGAGAATTGAAAGATTCTTTCTCTCTCACACACATACATGTGTGAGAGAGAGATTAAATTATATATATATATATATATATATACACACACACTTTAGTGCTATATTGTAGTGTAATGTGGAATAAGCTAGTCTCACAGATCATTTAATAGTGAATTTGATCCACACTGGATACTTCATGTTTACAAATGTGTTGTAAATAGCTACATATGATCCTGTCCTGACTAATGATTGTATAACTATTTTTTTAATTAAGCAGGACTACAAAATTGAGCTGTGTGCTAAAATACTAATACATTTGAAAATTAATTAAGAAAAAAACTGAAATCAGATATTTTAATCTATACATGTTTTTTTTTCCTTTTATTTATAGTTCATGGCTCAAACTGAGATAAATTATATCATCCAGTTAAACTTGTGTATCATTTCTTTTTAAAAGTCATTTAATCTTACCAACTAGAGAAAACTGAGCAATTTAACATTTTGGTTAAAATCTATCAGGACATCTTTCATAAAGAAGCAAAGCAAATATCATAATATATTGATACAAATATCAATAATATCTTTTCTGATGACAGGGCTAATATTTTATAGGACAACTGAACTTAGTGCATCAAATAGGTAGTTACTGGACAAGGCCAAGTTTGATACAAAGCTGATAAATATGACAAAATGGCAGATAATGAATGAATAATCTACTTGCTATATTTAATAGCAATTGATAAAGTAATTGTTCAAACAAGCAATGTTGATGATGAAGAAAGGTAATGAACAGAAGCACAGGCAAAAGTTGAAAGTAGTACTTAAATTGCTTATCTAGACAATATTCATATCTTTGTTATTATATCTTTCTGTAGGTATATGTATATTGACAGCCATTTGAATTTATCTACCTTAACTATCTGATCTATTTTTATCTAACAGGTAATAGTGCATCTATTACTTGCCTAATTTTCTGTTTACCTAAGAACTTCATATTTCTATTTGTGATCTTATTTGTTAGCTATTAAACTTTATTTTATCATGCCCTTCTAGGAAAGAGTTTATGAATAAGCAACTTTTTTTTCTTTTTTTGGGGGAGGTAGGGCTAAAAGACTATCTGCAACACTCAACCCTCAGATGATTGCATAGTACAAGGTCATAATTCAAAGCTTAGTCATGGTCTAACAAAATATGAGAGTGCTATACTAAAGTACAAGTTAAACTGTATGCCTGTGGGGGAAAATCAGCTACTGTAAAGTTTTCTAAAGTAATAGACTGCATGTCTATAATTTCTATTCTTATGATCTAAGCAATGAAAAGTACATAAAGCAAAAAGAAAATAAACTATTCTAACATTTATCTCAATCTTTACAACCAACTTTGCTTTAAGTTTTGACAGTGCATTTGATTTTAAGATTACTCAATTCAAAATTACAACATTAAAGCTTAATGAATTTCTTTTCAGAGTAGCAGTATCTTTTTCTCGTGCTTTTCCTTGTATATTCTTTGAAACTTCATCTAGTGTTAATAATTAAGTTACAATACTTGATGAATGCCAGATAAAGTGTTGAGATAAAAGCTACAAAGAACAGATCAGTGGCTTAAAATGAAAAATTAAATTTTTTAAAATCCATTGAATCATGATGATATCTAATTACAAGTGTGTGAAGATCTGTTTACAATCTGGTTGCAATAGTGAGTGCAGAGTTAAAGTCTCTGAATTACTATAGTAATCTTTAAAGTTGGTCTTAATTTTTGTCTATTCACAAAAATAAATTATAACAGATTAAAAAACATTAATAGATTATAAAACACAAAAATATTTAACAAAAGAGTAACAAAAATAAAAAAAAGTCTTAGTAATACCACTGAGCAATTATAATGACCCTATTCTGCTAGTAATAATACTTGGCTTAATTTCTTACCACTAAACAAATCATTTTTGCATCGCATACATACAAATCCAGTATTAAGTATTAATTATAGGGTTATAAAAAAATCTGGTGTTAATTATAGGTTGCCAAGGCGTATATGTGTGTGCATATGCATATATATGTATATAATTTCATATTCAATGTGAAACAAAGGCTCATAAAATATTCCAGGATAAAAAAGAATGGCCCTTTCTGACAAACCCAACGAATCAAAAAAATATATTGTTCTATCCACTAACTCAATAACAACTACTATATAAGAAATCAAAGAAAAACATTGTTTTATCAAAATCATTTTATATTCATTTTAGTGATATAATCAATTCATTTTATATTATTATTAAAACTAACAACTAACATTTTATCAAGTTTAGAAAAAAATCATATTCAGCCTTCAGGACAATAATGGCTTGTTAACTACCAAAAAAATTATCAAGTGCTATCTTTTCTTTCTGTATTATTGTATTCAGTTTTTCAACTAACAATTGATATCTGTACTCAATATTTATCAATTTCTTTACTAGATTGTGAAGTAAAAATGCATATTTGAAACCTTCAGTTAGATAATACACTGTCAGATTTTATTATGCAAATCAATGTTTTTTTTTTTAAGAATAAAATCTTTTTTAACCAACCAATGTAATATTTTCAAGATATATTGATATGATAAATATACCATGTGAATCTCAGATAATACCTGTTTTTATGAGAAATATTTACATCAACTTCTTTGGAGTATAAAATGTTATGCAACTCAAATGTTATTCATCATACTGTAAATAAATACATATAGTATAGTTTTGACTTTTAATTTAATTATTATAAAGACTCCAGTAGATCATAAAAATGTAACCTCAAAAGAAAAACATTGTAAAATGACCGAGTGATGGAAGCACAACTTTGGAATTTTCAAAAAGCTGAACACAGGTTAAAGACATGAAAGCATCCTAACTACCACATTTAAGTAAATATCACAAAGAGAAACGTTTATGTTGGTCAAAAAAGTAAATATAAACATTTCTCAACTGTAACTTTTAGAGAGAAATGTAGAGCCAATAGTTAGCCTAAAGATATAATAACCCTTTATAAAAATAATCAAGCAAAATGTTTTAGGATAACATTGGAGAGGTAGAGTGATATTTGAGGATGCTATTTTAAGCATTAAAATTAAAGGTCCTTTCAAAGTTGATGATGATATCAAGATAAATGCAGAGAATTATTCTTAGACAAGATGTTTCTTGTTTAGTAAAGGTCATAACTTAGAAGTTTTAAGCTAAATGTATATCCAAGTTAGACAATGCTTGTTCAAACTCAGCAAAGTTGACTATTTCTTACCTGTCAAAAAAAAAGTTTTAAAGATATGGAATTAGTGCAATGGACTTTCTATATATTAATCCAATAGAAAACTTGTGATCCCTCATTAAATGAGATGTATATGAGAATAGAAAAATGTATTTAAGCAAAAAGGATCTTCGGTAAGCAGTAAGAATTACTGTTACAAGTAATATTAACATTGAACAATAGAAAAGTTAGCAAAGTATAAAAGGCAGAAGGTTATAGAATATCAAGGAGCTCATATTAATATGTAAATTGAATTACTAATTTATTGGAGTACTAGCCTAGAAGCCGACCTTTGGGCAGACTTTAGGCTAGCTTCTGGGCTTGTGGCCTTTTACCTTCAGCGTCCTATGTATATAAAAGTTATAAGAATTTAGAAATAATAAAATTATATTATCTTTATTCAACACCTTAAGTCGGTATAATATTTCTTTGTATACACAACCAAACTCCATAGTTTGTTTACATTTATCTTGTGGATAATTTTTATTTTCTTTTAAAATCACCATTCTTTATGATCTCCAAATTATGTAATTTTTAGAATTTGTCACAGTACGCAGGCTAGAAAAAGAAAAAACATGAGCAATGTACCATGCCTCATTAATATTTTAATTACGACTTAATTAGACAATATCAATGGCAATTGCAATGAAAAGCAAAATTAAAGTTAAACCTTTAATAAAGAATTTTTTAAACCTTTCACTCAGTTTGATATTTAAATTTAACTTTAAATGAGTTATTTAATTTTTAATCATGTGTAACTACAGAAATTAATTACTGTTATTTCAAGTTGGTTAGGATTTACTGAGATCAAAAAATGGACAGATGGAAACATGTACACTGCACTTTATTTATATAGATATAGAGTATTATTTTAATCAAATATATGTTTCTATGGCTTACATCTTGTTGATTTATTTATAAATAAACATTTATATTACATTTTCTCATGCATAATAAAACCTGACATCCCTAAACAAGTTATTATCAATGTTTTTAATAAAGCTAGAAGCTGCACAATATATTGTTCAGGTAAATACAAGGTCTGAACAAAATATATTGAGACTGGTGCTATAAAAAGAAAACTACAACACATATCAATTTGACATTTATTCTCCTTTGAAGTATTCCCCTTCTGAAGCCACACACTTTATCCAGCATGGTTTCCATTGACAGAAACATTCCTGGAACTCCCTTTTTTTGGATAGCAAGCAACTGGATTTCTTTAAGGTCTTGAAATCTTGTTCTTTCAAGTGGAATTTAATTTTTGGAAAGAGGAAAGTTGCAAAAAGCAAGATCTGTGGAATGTGGTGGTTGTATATGGCCAAAAACTGCTGCACAAGCTGTTCAGAATGAGCAGATGCATTGTCTTGGTGGAGTTGCCACTCATCAGATACATGCAATTATGTCCTTTTCTGACAGACTGCATCCCACAAATGCCACAACACATCATGGTAGTGCACCTTGTTTATTGTCTGACCAGGTGGAACATACTCAAAATTAAAAATGTCCTTGTAGCAAAGTATACTGTCAACAATCTTTTCACAATACTTAAACTCATTTGTGCTTTCCTCAGTCTCAGAGAGATTGGGGTCTTCCACTGCAAAGACTGAATCTTGGTTTTCGGAGTCATAACCATAGATCCATGTTTCATTGCCTATTATGACTGTTTTCAAAAAGTTTTCATTTTCCTCGTTACAGTCAAGGAGAACCTGCACAGTTGAAACCCATTTTTCTTTTTGGTCAACTGAAAGCAGTTTTAATAGAAACACACATCTCATGCCCAAATCTTAAGTGAGATTGGATTGAACTGAACCATAACTAATGTTCACATCCTCCGACAACTCACACAAGGAAATTCAACAATCTGTACAAACAACTGTATGCACATCTGTGATGTTTTCATCACTGTCAACATTTTGTTGACCATCTTGGAAATGTTTGAATTACTTATACACTCATTCCCAACCCAAACACTCTTTTTCATACATTTTCACAACTTCTGTCATGGTCATTGATGGAACCTTTGTGGTGTGGTGAGACAACCACACTATACACCTTCCTTTCAAGCACTGCTATAAACTACAGAAGTGTGCATGTGCAACAGAGTACAAAGTCAATCTGTGTCAAGTGGATTCACTGTGTACTTTATATTAGCATAGCAACAGTCCCAATACTTTTAGATCATGCCTCATATATGCAGATCCTGAAAATTTTACCAACATCATAGATTGGTTAATACCAATTTTGTGAAATTTTGACTTGCATAATAAAATCTGACATAATCTACACGGAGTGGTATTTCACTTTTAAGTAAAAAGGATCAGGCAGTTCCTAATATCCGTAAATATATACAGTGTACATTTAGGGCTGATTTGTAAATTTGTAAAGTGTGTTGGACAAGACTAGATTTTGCAAATGCTTATTTTCAAGAATATTATCTTTGGGCAACAAAATGCTAGACAAAGCATCTGGTGGTGACATGTTAAACAAAATCTCTACATATGACAGTTTACATCTATCATATTCCCTTCCAAACAGGAATTGATTCTACCACAAATGTATTTTAATAAGCAACAGTTTTGGTGAAAACAATTTAAATAACATCAGCCAATTTATTTTCTTAGTATCTCAATGGATAATTTCAGATTTTCTATAAGAGTTTTAGAAAATATAATTCCATACTTTTTTTCATGTTTTCTTCATATGGAAATATATATATATATAATAAAAAAACCCCAAAAAAAAACTAATATTTGATTGGAACAAAAGTCCAGTGTGTGTGTGTGTGTGTGTGTGTTTTAAGTGAATTTCAAAGACAATATTTAATTTTTGTATATAGATTTACTTAACTACATGTGTCATTTTTTCCACTACCTTTTGCCATCTTTGAGGCAGCTTCATGATTCTATCCTTCCAGAATTGGGCAGCTTTCTGGATGATGAACTTGTCGAAGTAATTTTTACAGAGAATTGAAGTTCTTCTAAGAGAATTTTGTAGGGACTGAAGTAGTAATCAAAAGGGCAAAGTCAGGTGAATATAGCAGTTATTTTTTTTTTTAAATTGGAATCACTCCAAGCAAGGCAGTACTGCCACTAAAACACAAGTGATTACATGGTGTGGAAGAATTATGAACTGAAACATTAATGATGAGCAGAAAAAGAAGAGAGTAATCACATGGGCAGTAGATAGCGACTGACATTGTATTTAAATTTTTGCAGATTAAAGTTGGTTGAAAAATAGGTATAATAGCACTGTAAGTTATAGAGGAAAAAAGCATTAGGGAGGAATAATCCAATTTATCCCATATGCTGTCACCTCACACTAGCCAATTATAATGATACCTGGATAATTCTAAGATCAATTTTAAGATGTTAAAATTTCCAAGTTGAGATATATTGAGTCATAAATAATTTCCATTTTTGTTTAGAAACTCCATTTTTCAAAAAATAATGTGCAATTATATATTCACCATTATTATGAATGACTTGTTGCAACTTATCAAGTTGGATACCTTTTGAGTAAAACTCCACAGGTTTTGATGTGTGAAAGATTTTGATGAACTCTTGAAACTGGTTTTTATTTTCCCCATCAAAGCACTTTACAGTGATCAAAAAAGGTATGTGGAAAGTCAGGTAAATAAGACAGGTGGAGTAGAACAGAGCAACAAAATTCAAAAAATTTTTCCTGCATTATTATTGCTGTATGCAGCTTTGTATTGTCATGGAGGAGAATAGCAACCAAACCTTTATGGACATGTTGAAGCTGCTGGATGTATAAATGCTCATTTAGGGTTTCATTTCATTAAGAATTCTAAATGAATAATACCCCGACAATCCCACAACACACACATTATTATCTTTCTGCCATGGAGCTCAGATTTTGAGTTTGGTTGTGGAGATTTATCCTTGTCAATCCATTGCCTTTTGTGCTGAACATTGTTGCATGTAACCTAGTTTTCATTGCCAGTTATGATTATATATATATATATATATATATATATATATATATATGGAATAGCGAGTGCGAACTGGCCAAAACAGAAAACCAGTTCACACTGAAATTCAACGCACAAGTAGGATTCTTTATAAAGTGATCCGCAATCGAAGACCCATACGTGTTACGAATGGTATCACCCAAAGAAAATTTTTTATTCAGTATTATAGCAGGTACGTGTTGTTTAATTCTAACGTCCAACCGCTGTGTCGTTCTACCTATGTAGTCGCATCCACAACTACATTTGAAATGGTAAATAACAGAGTTAATATGGTGGGGGGGTAGAACGTCTTTACACATAGATGAAAGTACGGACTTAGTTTGAAAGACAACACGAACATTGGCTGCAAAATAACACTGACGTGAACTCCATCTTATCGCTATTCCATCTTAAGGTGTTGGAGATGCTTTACATCAGGTTCAGGCAACCTACTCTTTGTAAACAAAGAAATTGTTTGCTTGGACTTGCTGTGCTGCGTTTCTAGCATCTTGGTTGGTATAACTTTTATAATAATTTATTTCTTCCTGTCCAATCATTCATGTCATGCATAACAGACTTCTTTTTCTTTTCCTCATAATTTCCCCGTTAACAGTTCTGATGAGAGGGGACGAAACCAGTCGACTGCTGTTTGTTTTTATTTTAAATCTATCATGGTCCATAATATAAAATTTCTAGTTTTTAATGCCTTAATATATATATATATATATATATATATATATATATATATATATATATATATATATATATATATATATATATATATATTATGATATATTAAGAAAGGAGATTTATCGCTTATGGATAAATGATCTGTTCTGTTCTTTTCACTAAGAACAAATGGAACCAAAATATCCAGCTTGGTGTCTTACCATCTTTTCTAAATGTTATCATATGGTAGATTATTGCGATATGGTTAATAACTTTGCTAATTCCTGAGTACTTGGCTGTGGATTGCTTTCCACTAATGGCTTTAGATGTTCATCAGAATCTAATGAACACTCTGGTCTGGGTTCATTTTCCAATGATGTTTCTCCATAACAAAATTTTGCAAACCAATTTCATATTTATCAAACAATTAGGACTTCTTGACTATATATTTTTCTAGATGTTTACATAGCATTATTCTCTTGCTTGAATTCTAATAGCTTTATGTGATATAAATGCACTTTCAATCTATTAGGCAGGTTGAGAAATTTATTTTTTAATCCACTGTGTACACTGTCATGCAAAATCTAAGGCATGTTAGTGTACTTCAAATTTATTTTTAACTGTCATACATGATAATTAGGATGATATATTTATCACTACAATCCATTTCTCAAAACAGAAATTAATTATGACTCAATCTAATAAAATTTCATGAAAGTTTCTGAGATTTCATTCTAGACACAGGAAAGTTATACATTGAAATAAATCTTTGAAAATATTTTGATACAAGCTGTATCAATTAATCAAATTATTCAGTAAATAACAATGATTTAATCTATTTAGAAAATAATAGGATAATTATATACAACAGAAGAATCTTAATAAAAGTATGAAAAATAAATGCAATAATGTCCACATGTTCAGGGTAAAATTGTCTATAAAGATTAACATATAGCCAGGACTGTTCTGGTTTGAGGAATCTTTCCCAATGTCCAACTAGAGATATAAGCTATCAGTATTTATTGCTGTGTTGTGTGTGAAAACTGAAATTTAAAGGGTGCTAGGTCATGAAAACACTTTATTATCCAAGAACTTAAACATATAATAAAAATTGGAAACTGTCCTGGTTTGAAGCTTGGAAATTATCAGTAAACAAATCTATGACTGATATTTTACAGGTTAAGGACTTTTGCCAATTGAACAAATACTAAATTTAATTACAGAACTAAACTACTGTGGAGATATATAAAATAATTGATTTTCAGCCTTTTATATATTATGTTTGAAACATTTAACAGTTGTATCCACAAGCACACAGACATTAAATACTTCTACAAAAATAACAATATCAAAAAATTTATTAAGAGTGAAAGATTTTGTCATATTAACATAATTAGGCCTTCAGGACATGAACTGACCTAGACAGGAGTTATTAAAATTAAGTCAAGGTATGAGAATTTCATGTTTAAGACAAATAACATTAATTGAGAAGTATTTGGCAGTTATAAATTGCACATGTGACAATTGATTTAAATGTATCTAAATAAGAAAAAGTATACCATCAGTTGATAAATATAGCATGTATTTTGTCAGCATATGTTGAAACAATGTCTTTATTTGTGGTATTTCAAGTATTTATTTTTTTAATATCTATCTAGAAGCAGGGATATACACTGACACTGAATGTCTACATTGCACACCACTAATGATCAAGCTCTAACAACTGTTAGCTTCTTGTGGGATTTTTCAGGAATTCTCCTAAATATAGCATATGTGTATACAGAAATACATGTTTGTGTATATTTTAATATTTCAATTGGCTAATACTGAAAAGGAAACAAATACAAGAACTCTCATAGGTAATCAATATCTGTTTAACAAACAAAAAGTTGATGTTGATATTTTCATATTTACTCACATCAATTTCAGAAAAGTATAATTGGAGAAAAAATATTTTTGAAAAAATCAAATGCAAAATAAAATTAGTCTCCTAGGTAGACTAAGTAGGTGCATAATGCTAGAGATCAGTATTCAAAACTAAGTAAAATACCTGTTGTATAGCATTGTTCTAGGATGTGTGATCAGTAGTCAATTTCTTTACTCTTTCAATTTCTCTTTACTCTTTATTTCTCCTTCCATGACCGAGTCACTCCCATTATCATCCATAGGCTCATCTTCTATTAGATTAAACTGATCTGAAGAAATCATCCTTTCTTCTTTGTCAAGATCTTCCTCCATCACATTTTCCTCTTCAATTCTGGATCTTAATCAGAATTAGCCCTTTTCCTTTTTTTGATATAATGGCCATGTTAAGTCTTCTTTGCATGATGAAATTATCTTTGTCAGGACATGCTACTTTGTCTTTTTTATTTGTCGAGTAAAACATTGTTAATGAAGATGGGCTTTGCAATGTGTTTGCATGTGGAATCATCCTATAACTAAGTAGTAACCTTAGTAAGTAACTGTCTATAGTATCTTTACTTGGAGAAAATGCCTTCAATTCCATTAGATTGTGGGTGATACAGTGGTGTTGTAAGCAGCCAATATGCCTCAACCAGTTACATAAATCTTCATCGCAAAATTCTGCTGCGTTGTTCAATACCAATATTTTAGGGACCCGATTTCTAGAAAATATCACTCTTAATATTTGCTTTATTGTAGTCGTTTTTCTGTCTTTAGTGACTTTAGACCATCCAGAAAAGGAGTTTACTAAAATTAGAAATAATTTCATGACATTAATATGTGCATGGTCCATATGAACATGAGACCATGGCTTTCTTTCTTTAGACCATGAGTGTATTCACCTTTGTTGAAAATTCCTTATTTCTGCACATTTTAGGCATTTATGTACATATCTTTCTACATTGTAATAATACACTGGCCCACCATACCTCTAATTTTAATCTCTGCTGTGTAGCTGTTATCCCACAATACACATCATCATGTACACCTTTAAAAATATCTTTTCTGGTGGTACTATCACATTTCCATCGCAGATAACATCGTTTTCCATTGTTAATTTATGCTTTATTTCTTTATAAGGTTTTTCAGCTTTGGAACAATTACTCCACCTCTTCTTATTCTCTCAGCAATTTAATATTAAATCATGTAGAGTTTTTGATGCTAATCTTTGTAGAGATATGTCATTTTCAACCCAATGCAACATTTATTGCAACCTGGAGGAACATGCTCCAAAATTCCTTCATCTACCATTTTCTTTAACTTAGCAATCGCTAAAAGTAGGATTCAAAATAGGAATAGGTACTATTTTTATTTAATTTTATGCTTGTTTTATAGTCCTTTAACACTCCCATTTTTACTTTTTCTGATTTTATACTGTTGATTAATTTCAATGTATTTAGAACATCTATTCCTAGTAGTTCATGAATTTTTATATTCCTCTACTATAAAAGCAATAGCAAATCAGTTATAGGTTTCAAAAGTTCCATTGGAGCAGCTCAAAGTTTTTATAAAAGATCTATCAAATTGTCTCAATTTCAGATGACTTTCTCAATTTTGGTTTACCCATTTGTTCTCAGAAATTCCTTGAGATTAGAGTGACTTCATTCTTTGTATCCACTTGATTTTGGAAAAGTCATGCAATTTAATTTAATTTTTTCAAAAGAATTCTTTTCCTTAGGTCTTTATATTGAAAAGACATCATCAATTTTTTCTTTTTCCAATTTTTCTATATTGTCTATTTTATTTTGTAGTTATGACAATTTTTTTTCAAAAGCAGGGCATTTTTTTCTGTCAGTTTCATGCTCATAGCTATAGTATTTGCATTTCTTGTGTTCCTTTTTTTATATTGTATGTTTCAACATTGTCCTCAATAGAATTATACTATTTAATCAATTCCAGCTGTTGTATAACTTTCACACATGCAGTTAGAGATAAATTATTCAATTGTAATTATTCCAATATCTTATATTTATGAGATATATCAGCCATACTTTCAATCAACTGTAACTGAATCAATTTGTCCTCTATACTCAAATCTTGAGTTCAGTTTCTAAAATTTGCAGAATCTGCTAGTTTCTCTTAATCTGTGAAGATTAGAGTATGTCAATTTATGTTTCAGTATTGGTTTCCCATTTTTTTCCCTTGATACTGCAGTTTTCAATTCAGTTTTTTGGTTTTTAATTTAGTATTTTTGCTTTCTAAGGAAGCCATTCATTTCCTTGTGTATTTCCAGTTGATATCTGATTTTGTTTGAGATTGATGGTTTGTTCAACTTGCAATTTCTCATGTATTTCTGGTTCAATCTTAAAAATATTCATATGGCTGGAAAGAAAATGTTCATTTCTTCTCTGACTCATGGAAGTGAATTCCTTCAAAAATTATAAAGTAAGCAACTGATAGTAATAAATGTGTGGTAAAAGAACTTTCAAATTATTGAAACTACTGACACTTGTTTTCAAGTGATTAATTATTTTATTTAGAGGCAAAGAATTTCATCATATTCTTTCCTGTGGTATCTTTTCAAATGACTTCACAGACTACTTATGTTTCCTTGACAAGCTATAATGTTGTGTTTGCAAATATGACATTTGCAAAAACATTTTTTCTTGTCACATAAAATAAATGCCCCATATAATTTTCAACTTTCAAGTGTTGTTTTCTGAAATGTCTGTCATTATGGAAGTCTGTTAACTAGTGCACAAAGAGTCAATATTTCGTTTTACGCAAGGGTAATAAAAATTTATAGACATGTGTAAAGACCACTGGAATTGAAAACCCAAAAACTGTGAATCAGAGTGGGTAATAAAGTAGGGATTGCTCATCTAAAGTCAGTTTTTAGGCTTTAAAGGTAATTTAGTCATAGAATTCATGACTTAAAGTTTATTTATTAAACTTTCGAATAAATTGTCAACTATAAATAACTATCATATTTATTAAAAATCAGTAAAATACAAAAGAAATCATCACATAAACTATCTAAATATTTGTGTTGTTGGACAACATGAGAGAGAGAGAGAGAAAATGGTATAGCTCTCCAGAAATTAGTTTATGATGTGGCTTTTAAAAAGCCAAAAAATGAAACCCCTCATGTTTAAGATAATTAAAAATATGGCAATTCTTTTCTGGTATGCTAGTTAATTGTTATTGGGGGTATGCAAATAAATTTTTTCTAAACAAGGAAAATCATTGAGTTATCCTCCCCAATAAATTTATGTTTTTATCTAGCGAATACAAGTAAAATTAAATATTAAAAATAATTAAAAGCTTTTAATTTCATTTTTAGAATGTGTATATTTCCAAATCTGCAAGTATCACCTGTTCTTTTTTAGATACACATTTAAAAACTGAAGTTAACTATTTTAATCATTTTAATATATAATCTTAAGTGTATTTGCTAGATAAACCCATAAAGATATTTGTAAAAATAAAATGAATTAATTTTGCTTGTTTAGAAGAATTATATAGGCAGAACACCCACTGAACACTAGTGGCTAAAAAAGAATAATTTTTACTTTGGGTTTTAAAAAAATGACATACAGTTTTGAAAATATACACATTTTAAAAATGAGATTGAAACTTACTTAATTTTTTTAATATCTAATTTTAGGTTTATTTGCTAGATATAAACATAATTTTATTTGTAGAAAACAATTTTACACTAGAGACTCACATATCTGCAAATATACACATTTTAAAAGTGAAATTAAGAACTATTTTAATTATTCTTAATATCTAATTTAGGTGCATTCCCTAGATAAAAAACAAATTTATTTATAAAAAAAAATATTCATTCATTTTTCTTGTTTGCAACCTTATACTGGCTTACTAGAAAACAATCAGACTTCATAAATTTAACATTAAGACGAAACTGGCAACTATTTTTTTTTATTTTTACTATTTTGTTGCTAATTTTTTTTTTTTTTTTTAAACTGAAACAATTAGATTTCAGATATCATGCCATATTTTCCTTTTTTCTGTTTGAAAACATTCTATGATTTCCAAGTGTCATATCTGTCATATTTCCTTTTTTCTTCTTCATTTCTTTTGTTGACAAATAGATTTTGCATTTATTTTCTAAAATTAGTCAATTAAATGTTTTTAACATATCTTTGTTCAATCTTTTTCTCTTACAATGGTATAAATGTTGATAAAATTTAATTTTATTAACATCTGATTCTTTGGATATGGCCACTCAGTAGTGATGGCACTAAACTGAAGGATTTTGGTTTCATAAAAAATTTCAATGTGGTTTCATGGTGTGAAGATGAAAATGAAAAGTCGTTTTTTCAGTTAAACCACCCATCTCTAGTGAAGATATTGTATAATTGATACATTTAGTTTCTGTTTAAGGGACAGAAATTTGGTTCTTTCCACTATGACAAGTTTCTTTCTTAAATTTATTTTTATCATTTCTGAAATTTTGACAAAAGTCAAATTCTCCAATTGTTTGGGGTATGCCATAAAATAAATTTTCATTATAATTTCACAACCTGCAGAGCTAGGAAGAGGTTGTTTATTTCATTTTTCTTCCCCTCTTGCTTTACCGTCTTTCAATTCTTTAGCCCTAGCCTGCATTGCAAAACACTGGATCCAAGTCTCGATAAATTCTGGTTCATCCAAGCAACTTAAACATCCCATCAGTGATGCCATATTGTTGTATAGCATTGTTCTACGACATAATCAGTAGTCAACTTCCATCTGACTCTTTACTCTACACTTTATTTCTACAACCAACATTTGCAAATAGGCAAAAAATCCAATCTCATTACAACACTAAATTTTGAATGCTGATTTTCAAGGCTGAGAGTACCTCCTCCACTTGGAAGGTTGTATTAAGCAAGTTTTCTTACACTGATTTTCACCATTTGTCCTTGTGCTGAAGCTTATTAGCTTAATAAAGATGCAAAAAATAACATAAATGTAATAATAATTAAATTAACACAAACAAAACTTACGTATATTCACATTTGAGAAGAAACAGTAAATGTCAATAATTAAAAAAAAAAAACAAACACTAGAAAAGTGAAAAATAAGAATGTTGCAATAAAAATAAGTTACCTAATAAAAGACAACTTAGAAAAATTGTACTGACCAAAATATACTGGTTTTATACAATAATAAATGCATATTAGACTATATGTAGTATATAAACCATTCTCTCAAATTGTGATTTTTGGCAAAAATAAGTCTTGACATGTTAAAAAAATGAATCTGGAAAATGTGACAGATTTAACTTGTTTGGCAGTTGTAGGAGACACTAATACAATATATAATAAAAATAAAGGAAAATTCACTGATTAAATTCTTCATCCTGAAAGATTGGTTAGTAACTACAAAGTTTTTGAGAGATCTCGAAATGTGTGTATGCATGTGTGTGCATATATATAAGGGGTGGCCTAATGATGAAGATGTGATGTACTATATACATTTGACTTTTGCAAGATGATTGTACCAAATGTATCTTCATGTGTAAGCCGTGTTTAGGATTCTGTTTGGTGGATTGGCTTAGTTAAATGGTGAGTGCAGAACTTGGTGATGTTGAAATCCAATTTTTACATCCACATGGTCCAAAGAAAACATTTAACTGCCTTTCAAGGAATGACATTTGCTTTGTACTACTAAATAAAGTTTTATGTAAAATTTTACCTCCAAAATCAGCAACTGTTACTAGAAGCTTTCATATGAGGATTTCATTAAGATAGTAGCAGCATTTACAAGTTTCCAATCAAGGACAGCTTTATTCATTTTTTAGGATTTTACATATATACACACCACCTGTATTTGTATATAAATTGCTGATGCGTTTTACTTCATGTTGACAATTTTTAAGTGCTTTTTATTTAATTGAAAATAATTAAAAATTGGGAAATGAAGGAATAAGATTTTGTCCTAACATGAATGTTAATTAAAGATATTTACATATTTACATTATCTCCCATAACTTATATGCATACGTTTAATATTTCTTCCATGTTTACAATAATGAAAATTATTCAGATTGAAGAAGTATTCTTACTTAATGTTTTAGAGATTGAAAATTAATAAAGAATAAAGAAAATTTGTTTCATAATATTCACATTTGCATTATTCACTATTAAAAAAAGGTTTTTATTGTACTGATAGTGCTGATTTTATATTCAATACTGTAATGATTTTTATATTTCAACTTCAGTAAATACTTTTTGTAGATAAACATGCTTGCTTTATCTAGTCTTTTTTTTTTGTATATTGTTATCATTTTGTTACTCTCCCATTTTCAATTCCATAATGAAATAGGGTGCTGATATTGAGCTTTGTATATTGACAGAATTTTATAGGCAATGATTGATACAAGAGAAATATATTGTTTCTATATTATTTTAAATATATCCAACTCCCAACCACCAACATAATCCTGATCATTTCTATTCTGACAGTTATTTTGCTTCTTATATACCCTATCTAATGGCTAAACAGAAACACTTAAATATAAAAGTGCAAAATTTTAACTAATGTTGTAGCTTCTATTCTGAGCAAACTAAGAAATAACCAAACTAACTTTTTGGTATAAATAATGTTCAATATATGTAAAAAATGTTTTTGTCATAGATGCACTGCCACATTGGAATTCTCACCCCTATTGATCTTACTATGAAAAATCTGAAATCATTAATAAGTCTTTATAAGATTTTTTGATTCCCCAGGACAAAAAGCTTTTCTGAGCCAGTTTTTAGGAGTAGGGAAGCTTTAGAACTAATTTTACAGAAAAAAATAATTATGAAAGTTTGCAATTTTTTTTGTGACCCTGGGGAAAACTAAAAATTGATTTAAATCAGACAATTTTTGGAATTGGAAACTCAAATTTTGGTGATTGTCTTACTTTAACATAATCAACACATGGACAAAATTTTAGAAAAATTGTAGAGGTAAGGGTGACATGCACTGGATGATTTGACATGAAATGACCCACCTACAATAAAGTTCAGATGTTTGAGATCTGAATGATTCACTAAAAACTTAGCATACCATGATGAAAAAATACCTCAAATAAAAAAGAAAGTTTTTTTTGTCAAAATTTTCATTATTAAGAGGAAAGACCAAAAGATTTTTTGATTAGTAAATTATATTTTTTAATCCTTTTCAGAACATTCAAAATTTTGGTTAAAAATCCTGTTTTGCTTTTTTTGCATCAGCCATAGGGACCAAAGATTAGTATAGGAAATTTTAGTATCTTTTTGTGGTGATAAGCATTTATAATTAAATTTGGGCCCACTTAATGATTATATTAATTAAAAGCAGAACATCCCGGAGAATTAAAATAATCAATTTTTTTTTTTTTTTAATAGGACTTCCAGTTACCAAAAATCTGCTCTGAATCAGAAATAAAAAGTACAATAAAACTAAGACATTATTCAATTAGAAAAGCTTTTAATTGTTTTTATGAATAAGATATGCAATGGACATTGTCTTAAAAAAAAAAAAAATTTTTTTTGATGAGTAATCAATTTTTCTTGTGCTCAGGGGGGGGGGGATCACTGCAGCACATATTGAGCGAGTGCAGAACTGCTCTGACAGGCAGACGCTATTGGTGACGTCATGACAAAGTTTTAGAGGCAACAGCACTCATTATTGCTGAAGATTTGCAAAGCAATAAACTCATCCCAGAAAGAAGAGCTATCCGCTTTGTTAAAGCAGGTTCAAAGCCGAGTAAGAAGGTTGCAGGATCCCATTCACTGTTATCATCCGCATTGGATTGGCAAATTCCAGTCGATCTCTGGGAAACAGTTGAAATTCCCTACACATATATTGTCCTCCAAACTCTGTCCAGACAGAATCATTTATTCATTTGCCACAAAACAGATTATTTTGCTGGAGTTAACTGTCCCATGGGAGGAGCATATGCAAGAGGCATCTGAGAGAAAGTACAGTAAATATCAAGGACTCTTAGACTAGTGCAGGACTAAAGAATGGCGTACTCATTGTTTCCTGGCCAAGATCGGCTGTAGGGACTTCGTTGGACAGTCAATGATACGAGCCCTTACCAGCCTTGGGATAACTGGACAAAAAAGAAGGCCGGCAATTCAAATGATCCTGGAGTCCGTTGAAAAGGCCACCAGGTTGTTGTGGATAAATAGGGCTAATGAGTGGCCCAAAAATACTAACAATATGAATGTTCCCAGTGTAGATGAACATACATCATAAATACCACCACTAATTGTATATATGCATGTTAAAATTGTATATATATAGATGATGAGAAGCTTCAGAGAAACAATTTATTCAAGTTGCATTCAGTCACATATTCAACGACTTCATTTTTGCATTTTACTGGTCTTTTGAGTAGATTTATTTTATTACAAAAATATTCTTACACATTTCCTTTTCTTTATTCACAATTTTTATTTTTCGTTAATTACCCATTTTCCATTTCTGATTTTTTTTTTGTCATATTTACTCGTTTTTTTTTTCAATAGGTTTCCTTTAAGGATAATTTTTTTTTTTTTAGGAGTAACTTATTTTAACCAAATTTACACACTATTTTTTCTTTTAACTATTATTCAATATGTAAATAAATAACTTAATTTATTTTAAGCAATTTTAGTTATGTTATTTATCTTAGTTTTTAAACAAATTTCTTCCATTAAGGATAATTTTTTGGGAGTAACCTATTTTAACTAAAATTTACACGTTATGTTTTCTTTTTTTAACTAGTATTTAACATGTAAATATCTTGATTAATTTATTTTTAAGCAATTTTAATTACATGTTATTTCTCTTAGTTTTTAAACAGAATTTTAGATTTTCAATCAATATCCCAAATTATTCATACCGTATTTCAGGAGTTTTTTTTGTAAATAGTGTAAATCATTTTAATCACTGTATTGTAAACATTTCGTTAAGTGTAGTAAAAAAAAAAAAAAAAAAAAAGAGAGACCAAACAAATAAGATATAATAAAGAAGTTAAAAGGTTGGTTGGTTGGTTGGGTTTTATGGCATATCAACCACTGTGGGTTATTTAATGCCAAATTAAGGCATATATATATATATATATATATATATATATATATATATATATATTAAATATACAGTACTATTAAACATATAGGTGGCAACATTATTTTTTCAAAAACGCATAGCTGGCAACATTATTCTTTCAAAAGCGTATAGCTGGCAACATTATTCTTTCCAAAAAAAAGTATAGCTGGCAACATTATTCTTTCCAAAAAAAAGTATAGCTGGCAACATTATTCTTTCCAAAAAATGCATAGCTGGCAACATTATTGTTTCAAAAATGCATAGCTGGCAACATTATTGTTTCAAAAACACATAGCTGGCAACATTATTTTTTTCCGAAAAACGTATAGCTGGCAACATTATTGTTTCAAAAACGCATACCTGGTAACATTATTGTTTCAAAAACGTATAGTATTTTTCCGAAAACATTATCTGAAGCCTTGTTGTTGGACGTAGTTTATCGTCATATCCAGGACGTGGATTTAGTTTATTGTAGAAGTTAAAAGGGGAGAAAGAAAAGCAAGTCGTAAGACGAGCCAATATAACAAAATCATCTTTATTTTATTAATGTATATATATATTTATTGTTTTTTTTTTTTTTTCTCTACTTCCAAAAACACCATCTTGGCTGCATGTAGGAAGATCAGTACAACCAAGCATACCTAATCTTTAACATTGAATAGCCCAAAAGAAGTCTTGATTAATTGCCGTTTTCTGGGAGAACTTATATAAAGCACATCCTAAAGCTAGTAGCAAATTTTATTCTGGGTGCGCACTGAATACTGATCATAATCGGTCGGGTCGCCCATTAAAGAAGTCTGTTGTTTATTTAGACCCAAAATTTCTAGTGACATGGGAGCAACAACACTGACGACACACCTAGATTCGGCACTTAAAGGTGTATTTTTAGTAATAATATTTTACATGAATTGTTTTCATTATTTTTAAAATCTTAATTTAGTAATTTATAAAGTTTTTAATCTTTAATATTCCGTCTTAATTTGTCCCTATTAGGTGATATTGTTAGTAAGTAAAACCTATTTACTAATCATAAATGGAAAAGCTCATTACAATTTAGCAACCACCAATATTTTAAAAAGAATTTTTCATTTTTTTGTACATGTACAAACATGCCAATTTTTGTAAACATGGACATCCATACAAGACATTATCAGAAAATAAGAGCAATAACCATAGTAAACTTAAAACCAAAGTACCTAAAATCCAATAAAACATTAGATTACAGAGAATGTGTAAACATTTCAGATAGAATAAAATGACAATATGAATAAGGACAAAAGGAAAACTTACCTTACCCGACATGTTTTGTCCTCTGAGAGACTTTATCAAGGCAAATTTGAATTGATAAAGTTCTTCAGAGAACAAAACATGTCAGCTAAGTTTTCCTTTTGTCTTTATTCATTACAGAAAATATTTCTTCTAAATTTTTAAGATTACTGAGTAGTTAAAAATTATATAAAAATGGTGCTCACATTATATTCCTCAGGTAATTTTTACAGATGTCTCTAAGCAATTTAAATTAATTTTGAAATAGAGCAAAGTGGTTTGCTTATTCCAAATATTAAATTTAATCTATTAGCTTGAAATTAAAACTAAAATAAAATGTATCAATATGGTGTTTTCCTTTCGCCTTTCAACAATAATGTGATTAAGCTTATCAGACGATATGAAAGGAACTTAAAATAAATAGACAAAACTTGTCTATATTATTTAATGAAACATGCATTAATGAAAAATTGCTGCCTAAATATACACAATATATATATTTATCATTAATATTTTTTCCTCCCCCCCCCCCCCCTACTCCTTTTTATCCTGGTATATCTGTCTGGAGGGATTGATTCCATTTCTGAAAAACTTTTGGTTTGTAGATTAGAATATAACAATATTCATGAAATAAATTATAACTGATATGGATTTTTAAAAGGTTTTCTTAATTTATCTTTATATATTGCTCTGTAATATATTAAGTAATATATCTTTTGAGCTCTCATTGAATTAATGGTGTCCTTGAAATTATCCCTACCAATTTCAAATTGCTGTGTGTGTGTGTGTATATATATATATATATATATATATATATATATATAACACAAAGTCATATTGAAAAAAGTTCATTTGTTACAGATTGAAAAGTGGACAATTCCAAGACCCTTCCTGCTTAGCTCCACTATTATGTGTGTTTTACACATTCAATACACACACATCAAAAATGAAGGAAATATTTTGACACTTACAAAATATCTAAATATCTCATATTTTTGATGCTTACATTTTTTTTTAGCCATTTTACCCCAAGCAAGGCAATAAAACCATCATGACACAAGTTTGGTTGTGTCATGATATGATAGGCTAAAGTTTTGTTCCTCTATGTCTATTTCCCTTGATTCTTCACTAAAAGTTGAGTTATTTTTTTTTATGTACCTTTTGATTCTCTTGAGAATATTTAGAGGTTTCTATTTCTTTGATTTTTGTACTTTGGTTTGGAATTTTCAGATTTAATTGTTTTGTACAGGTAGAGACTTTTTTGTTTGAGGTTGATGGGACAGGATTTTTTTTTGTCTATGGGTGTTTGATTTATGAGTGATATACTACATTTTAGTAGTTCTATTAAACTTTTTAATTCATTAATAAGAGTTATAAGATCTTGGCTTCTAAATGCATTGTTTTTTTTTATGACTTTTTGTTGATTTGATATTTTATTGATATTTGCATATGATGCTTGAAGTGAATTAGATTCAATCTGTTTTCTGGCTTCTTGGAATGAGATATTTTGCATGTATTTTCTTCTAATTATTTCCTTTTTCCAAATGTTACACTCTTTGGAGTCTGCTGAATCCTTTTCTTTACAGTTTGGACATAAAGGAGGCCTTTCACAAGGTGATTCCTCATGCTCAGTTTCCGGTTCCCCACATCTTCGACAGACTGATGTTCTCGTACAAACATTTTGAAGATGACCAAATTTTTTATATTTATGACATCTACGGGGATTAGGAATGTATGGCTCTACCTTGGCTATTGTGTAGCCTATCTTTATTTCTTTTGGTAGAATCAGTTTGTTGAATGTCAAAATATGTGTGTTGGTGTTTATTACTGTGTCATTTCCTTTACTTGTATTCTTTTAACATCTGCTACTCCTTGCTTTTTTAGGGTATCGTCATTTTCAATTTCTTCTGATGAACAAAGTGACAGTTCTGGGCATTTTATTACCCCTTTTGATGAATTAAGAAATTGATGGAGGTAGGCCTTGACGTTATTGTTGTCAATTTGCTTGATTTTTAACAATTTCTCTGTGTTTTTTTTGGATATCACTTGCATTAATAGAGTATTATTTTTCTTTATTTTTTTTAACAGATTGTAGTTTGATCATGTCTGAAATAACCCTTTGCAACATGAAAGGAGACACTTTTCATATATCACCCTCTATTGATTCTACAACAATGAAAGTTGGAAATTGATTTTTTCCTATTTCATTTTCGCTTTCAGAAGTCTCATATTGTCTCTTGGTTCACTTATAAGAGATAGCCATATAATTTAAAATTTTTGTATTCACTGTCTGTGCTCCCCACTGACCTCAGAGTTCCTTCTTAAGGGACGCTATCAGGGGGAACTAATCCCATTCGCCCTAACCCACCAAATACAGACAGTATAGTTGTGATGAGAGTGAATATGAGCATCTGCACTCCCCCACCATATCTATATAGTATGATGTAAGGTCTCATGGCCCTGTCGGACCCATTATCTATCATCCCGACTAGCCCTTGCCACTATGTGACTAACCAATTGGAATGAATTGGGCTATTCCATTCGCCTGTCTATCCCAAGTAGGGACTGAAGTGACATGTTGTGGAAACTCCTGGTCATTTTACATCAGATCAGAAGTCACTCAGTCACCAGGACTCCATCCCCAAGCATCACGGGTCGCCACCCACAGCAAACAGGTGGTCCCATTTAGGGGAAAATTTAGTTTTTTGAAATCGGGTTTTGTGAATGTGCACTTTATATACTGCAATTTGTGTTGATGGTATTATTATTACAAAAAACCCATTCTTACACTTTCCTAGTATTCCAACTCCAGATCAAGGGAGGGGGTAAAATATTTACCCATAGCTGGGACCCTAACGGGTGTTACCACCCCAGGTCAGGGTGGACCCAGGAACAACAGCAACTAAGAGGTGGTTCCATGCTCCTCAAAACCTCCTGATCAGAGGCCTTGCTGCTGGATGGAGTTTATCATCATACCCAGGACACCCATGACACAAGGGGCTACTGTGTGTGAGAGAATATGAAAAAAAACATTAAGGTGAGAGAGAACAATTAAAGAACAGAAACTAAAAAGAAGATAATGATTGATACTGCATTTAAATTTTTGAAGATCGAAGTTGACTAGAAAGCAAGAAGCTAAAAGAGTTCCACAATTTAGAAGTACGAGAGAAGAAACTGTTAGCAGAGGAATTATGCTTACATCTAGCCATTTTAACTGTAAAATGATGAGACCTTGCTGCCAATTTAGTACTGCACTTAAATTCATAAAGTGTAGGTACCATAGAAGAAAGTTCATCAGAACAATTACTATGAAAGTATTTATAGAAAAGGCACAGGGAAGCTACGTTATGGCAGTGGAAAGTGACTGAAGTCAAGATGCCAGGTCAGGACCAATAACATTGCAGATTCCTCTTTGTATTTAATTTCTAAATACATAGTGGCAGCAATATTCAATTCATAGGCAAATGGTAAACTGATGTATAGGATAGATTCTGGCTAGAAAAATTGTCAAGCATGAACCAACTTTCCTAGTAATTGATTTATTATAATCTTTCCAATTCATGTCAATGGAAAATGTTAGCCTAATCTGCAATGTGTCACTCTTGTGGAGGTTAGTATCATCTATGCTGATGGAAGGTAAAATGGGTCATCTCAGATAATTAAAAGAGAGCAGTTTCATTTTGGAGGCATAAAAATTAACAAGCCATTCTTTGTACCAGTTAACAACAGATTGTAACTTTTTAAATCAGTTGCCAATTTCACTTTATCAAAAATGATCAGACTTACAATTAAGACAGGAATAAATAATTGTGTTATCAGTATAGATACCAACTTGAGAACTGATAACATCAGGAAGGTCATTGATGTAAATTAGGAACAACGTAGGTCCAAGGTTAGAACTCTAAGAGACACTTGTATTAATGCAATAAATTCTAGAAGACTGGCCATTCAATACAACTTTCACACAACACATCACATTTACATAATTGATGTATTTTGATATACAGTTAGCAATTATTAAGAAAATACATATTTTCATACATATTAGAAATTTAGTTCTCTGACTGAACTCGCAGCTTCTCACATCATATTAGTCCAACTTAACATTTGGAATGGAGCTTAGGAACCATACACATTATTAATATATACTGCCAAATTTTAGAAGAAACAGCAGCAATTTATGGATTAACTAACACTCATATTTTAGTTAACCTCTTTTTTTTATATTGGTATTACAGCTATTTTTACATTATGCATTCTTCTCAGATACTGGTGACTCCAACATTTAACAGGAATCCTTTTTTAAACTGCTAACAAGAGCAACTTTAAAAATAGATTTTTAAATTTTGTATTAATTTGCTAAATGGTTATTTATGCATTTATAAAAAAGATAAGTTACTTTTTTCTTTTTTCTTTTTTTTGCAAAGAATACAAATTGCAACACCTATCATTTTTTTCTATTAATTTTAAACCAGAAATTGAAGAATTCAACAGTGAAATTATTAAAAAGAATTTCAATATAAAATTAGTGCATAGACAGGTTTTAAATTGTATATGTATAGTATTGTTTTTGTTTTGACAAAAATGCTGAAAGTAACCTAAAACTGTAATAATAACAAATCTCAAAAATAAAACCATGAAAGTATCTTAAACAGTTTTTATACTCACATTAAAAGCTGTCATGTTTCTAACATCAATCATGTTATATAAAATAATAATGCTGACAGCCTCTTTTTATCCATAACAAAAGTAATAGTCATTACTATGACAAAAGTTACAATTATTACACATGCTGAATTACAAGTTGTATTAAATCATTTCTTCAGCAAAAGAAAGAAATTATGCTTTAGTAGCAGCCATAACAGTAAAATTGTTATAGACAATACTGGGTACTATGGCCAGTATATTACTTAATCTTGTATGGCCTCTAGTTGTGGATAAAAAGCCCAAACAACTGTAGTTTGGAAAAGATGGAGGGTGGGGACAGGTATTTTTACTAATAAATCCGTAGTTATAAAGAAAAATGTTGAAAATGCAAAGTGAAATGTCGAGAAAAAGGTATTAAATAAATTGGTGTACTGATCATGATAAACAGTTTATCCAATCTCTTGCTGGATATACATTGATATATTCATGCTTAATACTATAATTATAATACATTTCTATTGTTTTTAGTATTACTACTACTACCATGCTTACCATCAACCTTTAACAAATCTTTCTCTATAATAAAAGATAAAATGGAATAATGAGATGTTCAATTCAGTATAAGGTACTTCTCTGAAAAACTGGTCCCACATGGAATGTAGTGGCACATACATCGACATCACTGTGTTTCCAGAGATGGATAAAAAATAAAATAAAGCACACGATTTCATTGTACAAGGAGTGTTGAAAAGTTCTTGGTCTGAACAAGAAACAAAAAAGTTGGATTGGAAACATTTCAGCACTGCAATAAACATGTAATTTTCCAGAGGGATAGACCTAAATGGACAGAAATAAATAAATAAAATTATTTCATTGTAAAACTTCAAAATAATTTAAAAGCTTTTATTTGTTTTATTTCTGCACATATAGAACCATGCATCACCACATTCCATTTGGAACCATTCTTTTAAACAAGTAACTAGGATAAACAAGTTATAATTGGTAAAAATTGTTTTTTGCTTTTATTTTGCTGTTAAGTAAAACTTAACATCTTAAATTTATTCAGAAA